>CM061752.1:181678258-182108610 GCA_030979885.1 Lolium multiflorum
TCGTCCTTCAAAGTATCGACATCATCGCGAAAGTTGGAGGCGAGTTCCACGAGAGTTTTAAGCTCATCTCTGAAACACGCCGATGCTTCCTGCATGGCAATATCATCAGTACCGAAACAAAGTGACGAGAGGAAGACGAAAATGTCCAATCAGTGGTAACCTCTAAGCGCAGGAGACAGGGGTTGAAGTCGTCATGAGAAGATGTCAGGGTGCGTCGTGGGGCACTGAGATATGTATAAAAAGGATTAATACGGAATAAAGAGTTGGGACCTCCGGGCCAGGAAGAATCAAGAAACATGGCGATGGAAACCAACCAGGAATCTTCGACCGCACGACTGACGCCGTTCCGAGACGAGCGCGAAGCAGGGCCTTCGTTTTCTGGCGGGCCCTTTCTCGCGGCCAGCATCTGGATAGACCGCCGGCGGGAACTCTCCGCGTCCTTGGTCAACACTAGATGGTGCTTCTTCAAGCGAGATGGTGGCCTTGACTTCGGAGGCATCGCTGGAAGTGGAAGGAGACTGGAAGTGAAGCAAGAAGGGGATGGAAGAAGTACTCCCCCCTATTAAAACCAGACAACCGTCTCCTGCCCTCGCTTCGAGCAACCTGGTCCGCCCATCCTAAATCAACGGCCGAGAGGGGGCTCCCTTGCGAACTGAGATCCAGTGACTTTACCCAACAGAAGTTACCATGAACTTTACCTATACGAGCCATCAGGTTAAGATCCAACGAACATGGTCGATCTAAAATTTGAAATTAAAATTTTGTAGCTCAGAAAAAAACAGAAAAACTTTACATTAAGACGTATTCTCGGAAAGTTCCAGTCCATTTAAAATATTAGTTTAGTTTAAGTTCGAAATTTGGATCAACCGCGAGCGTTGGATCTTGATCGAGTGGCTCACGTGTGTAAAGTCGCATGGTGACTTCTCTTAGTGAAGTCACTGGATCTCAGTCCGCGAAGGGTCAGGACGCGGGAGCAGAAGCAAATGAATCGAGAGCGGTCCGGAGTATCCTGTCCGTCCACCGTAAATCAACGGGACAGAGCGGCTACCTTCTCTTCGAAGGCTCTGGCGCGCAACCCGAGGAATGGACATCTGTCGGCTAGTATAGAATTTTATAGCACGCCATTAATCGAGCTAGCAGTACTGTACTACTGACTACAACTCTGATGGACGTCCAAAGCTCTGAATAGTCAGGGGAAACAATGAATGCGAGCCAGGGTAGTACTACTGTAGTAGTGAAGCAATGGGGATTATCTGGAGCAAGTACGGAGTACCGAGTACAGTACTACAAAAGTGTTGTTCGTTGTTTTCGCAGTTCATTTTAGCGTAACGTCCAGGTTGTTGTCGAACCAGCTGTTAGATTTTGGGTAATTATTGTTAAGTTGCTGCTTCTTAATTAAAATTTATCAAAGTCATGTAGACTAGATCGATTTGTGAGAACATCCCAAAAGCTTCATTCATTTTAGAATGACTAAGAAGGATCCATTCTTACCTTTTCTTTTCATGTTTTAAACTTGTTTAAACCTAGGATTTGACCAAGATTTAAATGGGCATAAAAATTCGGAAAAAATCAACAAATGAAAAAAACCAAAGCACATATATAGCCTTCTTATATCATATATTAAGCACTCGAGTTGGATAAAAACTCTGTCTTATGAAGTCAAACATATGAAGAGAACTGGTTTTGGGTTTCAAACATGGAAATTTCACAAACCTCCCAAAAGCTTCATTCTACAGTGACTAAGAAGGATCCAGGCTTACCTTTTTCATTTTCAATTTCTTAACTTGTTTAAATCTTGGTCAAACCTAGGATTTGACCAAGATTCAAATGGGTATAACAATTCAAAAAAAACGGAAAAAAACCAAAGAACATAGTCTTTTGATGTCATATAGTAAGCATTCAAGTTGATAAACAAGGTCTAGACATATTCAAACCAAACAAATCATGTATCTACCCCTAACCCTAAATCGCCTACAGGTCAAGCATGAAGAGAAGTGATTTTGGGTTTCAAACATGGAAATTACAAAAACCTCCAAAAGCTTCATTTTAGAGTGACCAAGAAGGATCCATGCTTACCTTTTCATTGCCATGTTTTAAACTTGTTTTAACCTTCAAACTTAGGATTTGACCAAGATTCAAATGGGAGTAAAAATTCAAAAAAATCAAAATGGAAAACCAAAACACATAGTTTTCTTATGTCATATAGTAAGACCAAGTTGATAAACAAGGCTCAGACATATTCAAGCAGAAATATCATGGTCATATCTGCTTCCTAACCCTAAACTTCGGCCTTTTATGAAGTCAAACATATGAAGAGAACGGTTTTGGGTTTCAAACATAAAATTTTCAATACCTTCATTTTAGAGTGAGTAAGGAAGGATTCATGCTTACCGTTTCATTTTCATGTTTTAAACTTGTTTAAACCTAGGATTTGACCAAGATTTAAATAGGCATAAAAAATTCGAAAGAAATCAAAAAATGAAAAACCAAAGCACATATATAGCCTTCTTATATCATATAGTAAAAAATTCAAGTTGATAAACAAGGTCTAGACATATTCAAACAAGAAAAATCATGTATCTACACCTAACCATAAACTCTGTCTTAAGTGGTTTTGAGTTTCAAACATGGAAATTTCACAAACCTCCCAAAAGCTTCATTTTACAGTGACTGAGGAGGATCCATGCTTACCTTTTGGCTTAAACGTTTGAAACCAAAAACCACTTCTCTTCATGCATGCTTGACTTCATAAGAGTTTAGCTAGGGTTAGGGGGTAGATACATGATTTTCCTGGTTTGAATATGTCTAGACCTTGTTTATCAACTTAATTGATTGCTTACTATATGACATAAGAAGACTACGTGCCTTGGTTTTCATTTTTTGTTTTTTTTGAATTTTATGCTCATATATTTGAATCTTGGTCAAATCTTAGGTTTGACTAAGATTGAAACAAGTTTAAAACATGAAAATGAAAAGTGAAGCATGTATCCTTCTTAGTCACTCTAAAATGAAGCTTTTGGGATGTTCTTGAAATTTCCATGTTTGAAACCCAAAACGACTTCTCTTCATGCTAGACTTCATAAGATCAACATGGGGTAGATACATGATTTGTCTGGTTTGGATATACCTAGACCTCGTTTAACTTGAATGCATACGATATGACATAAGAAGACTACGTGCTTTTGTTTTTCATTATTCTGATTTTTTTGAATTTTGTGCCCACCCATTTGTATCTTGGTCAAATCCTAGGCTTGATAATGATTTAACAAGATTAAAATATGAAAATGCAAAGGTAAGCATGGATCCTTCTTAGTCACTCTAAAATGAAGCTTTTGGGAGCAAAACCACTTCTCTTCATATGCTTGACTTCATAAGACGGAGTTTAGGGGTTAGGGGGTATAGATACACGATTTGTCTAGTTTGAATATGTCTAGACCTTGTTTATCAACTTAATTGGCTTACTATATGACATAAGAAAACTATTTGCTTTGGTTTTTCTTTTTCCTGATTTTTTTCAATTTTGATGCCCATTTGAATCTTGTCAAATCCTAGGTTTGACCGAGATAATTTAAACAAGCTTAAAACATGAATATGAAAAGGGAAGCATGTATCCTTCTTTGTCACTCTAAAATGAAGTTTTTGGGAGGTTTTTCAAATTTCCATGTTTGAAACCCAAAACCACTTCTCTTCATATGCTTGACTTCATAAGACAGAGTTCAGGGGTTAGGGGGTATAGATACATGATTTGTCTAGTTTGAATATTTCTAGACCTTGTTTATCAACTTTAATGCTTACTATATGACATAAGAAAACTATTTGCTTTGGTTTTCTTTTTTCTGACTTTTTTTTTCAATTTCGATGCCCATTTGAATCTTGTCAAATCCTAGGTTTGACCAAGATAATTTAAACAAGCTTAAAACATGAATATGAAAAGGGGAGCATGTATCCTTCTTAGTCACTCTAAAATGTAGTTTTTGGGAGTTTTTTGAAATTTCCATGTTTGAAACCCAAAACCACTTCTCTTCACATGCTTGACTTCATAAGACAGAGTTTAGGGGTTAGGGGTATAGATACATGATTTGTCTGGTTTAATATGTCTAGACCTTGTTTATCAACTTTAATGCTTACTATATGACATAAGAAGACTATGTGATTTGGTTTTTCATTTTTCTGTTTTTATTTTTCTGCCCATTTGAATCTTGGTCAAATCCTAGGTTTGACCAAGATATAGACAAGTTTAACACGTAAATGAGTTAACTTGGATTTCCTACCCTTGAATCCATAGGAAACTTTGTTCTAATGCACTATTATAATCAACCGAGTTTTTACACCAACAGGTCTGTCACTTACGTGTGGTGCCCACGCGTGAGGTCCCACACTTCAGTGAGCACAAGTCACGTGCAATAGGTACGCAAACTCCCAGCCATTTTCTTTGTCAAGAGAAGACGCATCAGGATGCGTATTGGAAGTCTGTGGGTCCTTCTGGATCCTTCGGTCGTCCCTCTCACAAAAAAAACAAATCTCTCTCATTCTCGGCCTCGCTCGCTCGCTCGCTCGCACCTCCTGCTCACTGACAAACCCTGCACAAAAGTCAACATCATCACCCGAAAAAGGGGAGACACCATAATTCTCCCCCTTCTTCTCTCCTTCCGAGTGATCCCTCTTCCTCCGAGTTTCACTCGACGGGCAAACACCCATGTGCTGCATAGTAATAATAAAAAGGTAGTACTCGTAGAAAAATCGATATACGAATCTGTAATTAAATAGGTTAAACTAGGGTTTTGCCCAGTTCTACAGATCAAGGGTTCAAAAAAATCCAACTACGGGGTTCGAACAACACGATTCTAATCCAAGAATTTTTTCGACCTAGGTCACCCAAATGGCCTCAAACTATAGGGTTAGCATCTAGTGCAGTATGTGTGAAAATGTATGCACTATGTGTGCTATAACTTGTATGTCTTTCATATTTGAACCAAATTTGAATAAGTTTGAAATATTTGAAAAGGGGCTTTTGGCTTAAACGTTTGAAACCAAAAACCACTTCTCTTCATGCATGCTTGACTTCATAAGACAGAGTTTAGCTAGGGTTAGGGGATAGATGCATGATTTTCCTGGTTTGAATATGTCTAGACCTACTTTATCAACTTAATTGAATGCTTACTATATGACATAATAATACTATGTGCATTGTTTTTTATTTTTTTGATTTTTTTAAAATTGTATGCCCATTTGAATCTTGGTCAAATCCTAGGTTTGAACATGGTTTAAACAAGTTTAAATCATGAATATGAAAAATTAAGCATCTATATATCCTTCTTAGTCACTCCAAAATGTAGCTCTTGGGAGGTTTTTTCGAAATTTCCATGTTTGAAACCAAAACCACTTCTCTTCATGCATGCTTGACTTCATAAGACATAGTTTAGCTAGGGCGTTAGGGGGTAGATACATGATTTTCCTGGTTTGAATATGTCTAGACCTGGTTTATCAACTTAATTAATTGATTGTTTACTATATGACATAAGAAGACTATGTGCCTTGGTTTTAAATTTTTCTGTTTTTTTTTGAATTTTACGCCCATATATTTGAATCTTGGACAAATCCTAGGTTTGACCAAGATTTAAACAAGTTTAAACATAAAAATAAAAAGGGAAGCATGTATCCTTCTTAGTCACTCTAAAATGAAGCTTTTTGGATGTTCTTGAAATTTCCATTTTTGAAACCAAAAACGACTTCTCTCTTCATGCTAGACTTCATAAGATCGACAGGGGGCAGATACATGATTTGTCTGGTTTGGATATGTCCAAACCTTGCTTGTTTATCAACTTGAATGCTTACTATATGACATAAGAATGCTTACCATATGTTTGAATTTTAAAAGCATATAGTCTTCTTATGTCATATAGTAAGCATTCAAAAGTTTTTCTTTGAGAGAGTAGCATGCATTCAAAAGTTGATAAATAAGATTTGTACATATTCAAACCAGACAAATCATGTATCTACCCATATGCATATATATATAACCCTATACTTTTGTCTTATGAAGACGTCAAGGATGAAGAGAAGTGGATTTGGGTTTCAAACATGGAAATTTCAAAAACCTCCCAAAACATGTATATATCTACCCCTAAACCCTAATCTTTGTCTTATGAAGCCAAGCATATGAAGAGAAGTGATTTTGGGTTTCAAACATGGAAACTTCAAAAACCTCCCAAAAGCTTCATTTTAGAGAGACTAAGAATGATCCATGCTTACCTTTTCATTGCCATGTTTTAAACTTGTTTTAACCTTGGTCAAACCTAGGATTTGACCAAGATTCAAATGGAGTAAAAATTCAGAAAAATTCAAAAAAATGAAAAACCAAAGCACATATATAGCCTTCTTATGTCATATATATAGTAAGCATTCAAGTTGATAAACAAGGTCTAGACATATTCAAAGCAGAAATATCATGTATCATATCTACCCCTAACCCTAGCTAAACTCTGTCTTATGAAGTCAAACATATGAAGAGAACTGGGGTTTTGGGTTTCAAACATAAAATTTTCAAGTACCTTCATTTTAGAGTGAGTAAGGAAGGATTCATGCTTACCGTTTCATTTTCATGTTTTAAACTTGTTTAAACCTAGGATTTGACCAAGATTTAAATAGGCATAAAAAATCGAAAGAAATCAAAAATTGAAAAACCAAAGCACATATATATAGCCTTCTTATATCATATAGTAAAAAATTCAAGTTGATAAACAAGGTCTAGACATATTCAAACAAGAAAAATCATGTATCTACACACCTAACCATAAACTCTGTCTTAAGAGGTTTTGGGTTTCAAACATGGAAATTTCACAAACCTCCCAAAAGCTTCATTTTACAGTGACTATATAAGGAGGATCCATGCTTACCTTTTGGCTTAAACGTTTGAAACCAAAAACCACTTCTCTTCATGCATGCTTGACTTCATAAGACAGATCGAGTTTAGCTAGGGTACGTTAGGGGGTGTAGATACATGATTTCCTAGTTTGAATATGTCTAGACCTTGTTTATCAACTTAATTGATTGCTTACTATATGACATAAGACGACTACGTGCCTTGGTTTTCATTTTTGGTTTTTTTTTGCTCATATATTTGAATCTTGGTCAAATCCTAGGTTTGACCAAGATTTAAACAAGTTTAAAACATGAAAATGAAAAGGGAAGCATGTATCCTTCTTAGTCACTCTAAAATGAAGCTTTTGGGATGTTCTTGAAATTTCCATGTTTGAAACCAAAACGACTTCTCTTCATGCTAGACTTCATAAGATCAACATGGGGTAGATACATGATTTGTCTGGTTTGGATATACCTAGACCTCGTTTAACTTGAATGCATACGATATGACATAAGAAGACTACATGCTTTTGTTTTTCATTATTCTGATTTTTTTGAATTTTGTGCCCACCCATTTGTATCTTGGTCAAATCCTAGGCTTGATAATGATTTAACAAGATTAAAATATGAAAATGCAAAAGGTAAGCATGGATCCTTCTTAGTCACTCTAAAATGAAGCTTTTGGGAGCAAAACCACTTCTCTTCATATGCTTGACTTCATAAGACGGAGTTTAGGGGTTAGGGGGTATAGATACATGATTTGTCTAGTTTGAATATGTCTAGACCTTGTTTATCAACTTAATTGGCTTACTATATGACATAAGAAAACTATTTGCTTTGGTTTTTCTTTTTCCTGATTTTTTTCAATTTTGATGCCCATTTGAATCTTGTCAAATCCTAGGTTTGACCGAGATAATTTAAACAAGCTTAAAACATGAATATGAAAAGGGAAGCATGTATCCTTCTTTGTCACTCTAAAATGAAGTTTTTGGGAGGTTTTTCAAATTTCCATGTTTGAAACCCAAAACCACTTCTCTTCATATGCTTGACTTCATAAGACAGAGTTCAGGGGTTAGGGGGTATAGATACATGATTTGTCTAGTTTGAATATTTCTAGACCTTGTTTATCAACTTTAATGCTTACTATATGACATAAGAAAACTATTTGCTTTGGTTTTCTTTTTTCTGACTTTTTTTTTCAATTTCGATGCCCATTTGAATCTTGTCAAATCCTAGGTTTGACCAAGATAATTTAAACAAGCTTAAAACATGAATATGAAAAGGGAAGCATGTATCCTTCTTAGTCACTCTAAAATGTAGTTTTTGGGAGTTTTTTGAAATTTCCATGTTTGAAACCCAAAACCACTTCTCTTCACATGCTTGACTTCATAAGACAGAGTTTAGGGGTTAGGGGTATAGATACATGATTTGTCTGGTTTAATATGTCTAGACCTTGTTTATCAACTTTAATGCTTACTATATGACATAAGAAGACTATGTGATTTGGTTTTTCATTTTTCTGTTTTTATTTTTCTGCCCATTTGAATCTTGGTCAAATCCTAGGTTTGACCAAGATATAGACAAGTTTAACACGTAAATGAGTTAACTTGGATTTCCTACCCTTGAATCCATAGGAAACTTTGTTCTAATGCACTATTATAATCAACCGAGTTTTTACACCAACAGGTCTGTCACTTACGTGTGGTGCCCACGCTTGAGGTCCCACACTTCAGTGAGCACAAGTCACGTGCAATAGGTACGCAAACTCCCAGCCATTTTCTTTGTCAAGAGAAGACGCATCAGGATGCGTATTGGAAGTCTGTGGGTCCTTCTGGATCCTTCGGTCGTCCCTCTCACAAAAAAAAACAAATCTCTCTCATTCTCGGCCTCGCTCGACTCGCTCGCTCGCTCGCTCGCACCTCCTGCTCACTGACAAACCCTGCACAAAAGTCAACATCATCACCCGAAAAAGGGGAGACACCATAATTCTCTCCCTTCTTCTCTCCTTCCGAGTGATCCCTCTTCCTCCGAGTTTCACTCGACGGGCAAACACCCATGTGCTGCATAGTAATAATAATAATAAAAAGGTAGTACTCGTAGAAAAATCGATATACGAATCTGTAATTAAATAGGTTAAACTAGGGTTTTGCCCAGTTCTACAGATCAAGGGTTCAAAAAATCCAACTACGGGGTTCGAACAACACGATTCTAATCCAAGAATTTTTTCGACCTAGGTCACCCAAATGGCCTCAAACTATAGGGTTAGCATCTAGTGCAGTATGTGTGAAAATGTATGCACTATGTGTGCTATAACTTGTATGTCTTTCATATTTGAACCAAATTTGAATAAGTTTGAAATATTTGAAAAGGGGCTTTTGGCTTAAACGTTTGAAACCAAAAACCACTTCTCTTCATGCATGCTTGACTTCATAAGACAGAGTTTAGCTAGGGTTAGGGGATAGATGCATGATTTTCCTGGTTTGAATATGTCTAGACCTACTTTATCAACTTAATTGAATGCTTACTATATGACATAATAATACTATGTGCATTGTTTTTTATTTTTTGATTTTTTTAAAATTGTATGCCCATTTGAATCTTGGTCAAATCCTAGGTTTGAACATGGTTTAAACAAGTTTAAATCATGAATATGAAAAATTAAGCATCTATATATCCTTCTTAGTCACTCCAAAATGTAGCTCTTGGGAGGTTTTTTCGAAATTTCCATGTTTGAAACCAAAACCACTTCTCTTCATGCATGCTTGACTTCATAAGACATAGTTTAGCTAGGGCGTTAGGGGGTAGATACATGATTTTCCTGGTTTGAATATGTCTAGACCTGGTTTATCAACTTAATTAATTGATTGTTTACTATATGACATAAGAAGACTATGTGCCTTGGTTTTAAATTTTTCTGTTTTTTTTGAATTTTACGCCCATATATTTGAATCTTGGACAAATCCTAGGTTTGACCAAGATTTAAACAAGTTTAAACATAAAAATAAAAAGGGAAGCATGTATCCTTCTTAGTCACTCTAAAATGAAGCTTTTTGGATGTTCTTGAAATTTCCATTTTTGAAACCAAAAACGACTTCTCTCTTCATGCTAGACTTCATAAGATCGACAGGGGGCAGATACATGATTTGTCTGGTTTGGATATGTCCAAACCTTGCTTGTTTATCAACTTGAATGCTTACTATATGACATAAGAATGCTTACCATATGTTTGAATTTTAAAAGCATATAGTCTTCTTATGTCATATAGTAAGCATTCAAAAGTTTTTCTTTGAGAGAGTAGCATGCATTCAAAAGTTGATAAATAAGATTTGTACATATTCAAACCAGACAAATCATGTATCTACCCATATGCATATATATATAACCCTATACTTTTGTCTTATGAAGACGTCAAGGATGAAGAGAAGTGGATTTGGGTTTCAAACATGGAAATTTCAAAAACCTCCCAAAACATGTATATATCTACCCCTAAACCCTAATCTTTGTCTTATGAAGCCAAGCATATGAAGAGAAGTGATTTTGGGTTTCAAACATGGAAACTTCAAAAACCTCCCAAAAGCTTCATTTTAGAGAGACTAAGAATGATCCATATGCTTACCTTTTCATTGCCATGTTTTAAACTTGTTTTAACCTTGGTCAAACCTAGGATTTGACCAAGATTCAAATGGGAGTAAAAATTCAGAAAAATTCAAAAAAAATGAAAAACCAAACACATATATAGCCTTCTTATGTCATATAGTAAGCATTCAAGTTGATAAACAAGGTCTAGACATATTCAAAGCACAAATATCATGTATCATATCTACCCCTAACCCTAAACTCTGTCTTATGAAGTCAAACATATGAAGAGAACTGGGGTTTTGGGTTTCAAACATAAAATTTTCAAGTACCTTCATTTTAGAGTGAGTAAGGAAGGATTCATGCTTACCGTTTCATTTTCATGTTTTAAACTTGTTTAAACCTAGGATTTGACCAAGATTTAAATAGGCATAAAAATCGAAAGAAATCAAAAATTGAAAAACCAAAGCACATATATATAGCCTTCTTATATCATATAGTAAAAGTTGATAAACAAGGTCTAGACATATTCAAACAAGAAAAATCATGTATCTACACACCTAACCATAAACTCTGTCTTAAGGTTTTGGTTTCAAACATGGAAATTTCACAAACCTCCCAAAAGCTTCATTTTACAGTGACTATATAAGGAGGATCCATGCTTACCTTTTGGCTTAAACGTTTGAAACCAAAAACCACTTCTCTTCATGCATGCTTGACTTCATAAGACAGATCGAGTTTAGCTAGGGTACGTTAGGGGGTGTAGATACATGATTTCCTGGTTTGAATATGTCTAGACCTTGTTTATCAACTTAATTGATTGCTTACTATATGACATAAGACGACTACGTGCCTTGGTTTTCATTTTTTTTTTTTTTGAATTTTATGCTCATATATTTGAATCTTGGTCAAATCCTAGGTTTGACCAAGATTTAAACAAGTTTAAAACATGAAAATGAAAAGGTATCCTTCTTAGTCACTCTAAAATGAAGCTTTTGGGATGTTCTTGAAATTTCCATGTTTGAAACCCAAAACGACTTCTCTTCATGCTAGACTTCATAAGATCAACATGGGGTAGATACATGATTTGTCTGGTTTGGATATACCTAGACCTCGTTTAACTTGAATGCATACGATATGACATAAGAAGACTACGTGCTTTTGTTTTTCATTATTCTGATTTTTTTGAATTTTGTGCCCACCCATTTGTATCTTGGTCAAATCCTAGGCTTGATAATGATTTAACAAGATTAAAATATGAAAATGCAAAGGTAAGCATGGATCCTTCTTAGTCACTCTAAAATGAAGCTTTTGGGAGCAAAACCACTTCTCTTCATATGCTTGACTTCATAAGACGGAGTTTAGGGGTTAGGGGGTATAGATACACGATTTGTCTAGTTTGAATATGTCTAGACCTTGTTTATCAACTTAATTGGCTTACTATATGACATAAGAAAACTATTTGCTTTGGTTTTTCTTTTTCCTGATTTTTTTCAATTTTGATGCCCATTTGAATCTTGTCAAATCCTAGGTTTGACCGAGATAATTTAAACAAGCTTAAAACATGAATATGAAAAGGGAAGCATGTATCCTTCTTTGTCACTCTAAAATGAAGTTTTTGGGAGGTTTTTCAAATTTCCATGTTTGAAACCCAAAACCACTTCTCTTCATATGCTTGACTTCATAAGACAGAGTTCAGGGGTTAGGGGGTATAGATACATGATTTGTCTAGTTTGAATATTTCTAGACCTTGTTTATCAACTTTAATGCTTACTATATGACATAAGAAAACTATTTGCTTTGGTTTTCTTTTTTCTGACTTTTTTTTTCAATTTCGATGCCCATTTGAATCTTGTCAAATCCTAGGTTTGACCAAGATAATTTAAACAAGCTTAAAACATGAATATGAAAAGGGGAGCATGTATCCTTCTTAGTCACTCTAAAATGTAGTTTTTGGGAGTTTTTTGAAATTTCCATGTTTGAAACCCAAAACCACTTCTCTTCACATGCTTGACTTCATAAGACAGAGTTTAGGGGTTAGGGGTATAGATACATGATTTGTCTGGTTTAATATGTCTAGACCTTGTTTATCAACTTTAATGCTTACTATATGACATAAGAAGACTATGTGATTTGGTTTTTCATTTTTCTGTTTTTATTTTTCTGCCCATTTGAATCTTGGTCAAATCCTAGGTTTGACCAAGATATAGACAAGTTTAACACGTAAATGAGTTAACTTGGATTTCCTACCCTTGAATCCATAGGAAACTTTGTTCTAATGCACTATTATAATCAACCGAGTTTTTACACCAACAGGTCTGTCACTTACGTGTGGTGCCCATGCTTGAGGTCCCACACTTCAGTGAGCACAAGTCACGTGCAATAGGTACGCAAACTCCCAGCCATTTTCTTTGTCAAGAGAAGACGCATCAGGATGCGTATTGGAAGTCTGTGGGTCCTTCTGGATCCTTCGGTCGTCCCTCTCACAAAAAAAACAAATCTCTCTCATTCTCGGCCTCGCTCGACTCGCTCGCTCGCTCGCACCTCCTGCTCACTGACAAACCCTGCACAAAAGTCAACATCATCACCCGAAAAAGGGGAGACACCATAATTCTCTCCCTTCTTCTCTCCTTCCGAGTGATCCCTCTTCCTCCGAGTTTCACTCGACGGGCAAACACCCATGTGCTGCATAGTAATAATAAAAAGGTAGTACTCGTAGAAAAATCGATATACGAATCTGTAATTAAATAGGTTAAACTAGGGTTTTGCCCAGTTCTACAGATCAAGGGTTCAAAAAAATCCAACTACGGGGTTCGAACAACACGATTCTAATCCAAGAATTTTTTCGACCTAGGTCACCCAAATGGCCTCAAACTATAGGGTTAGCATCTAGTGCAGTATGTGTGAAAATGTATGCACTATGTGTGCTATAACTTGTATGTCTTTCATATTTGAACCAAATTTGAATAAGTTTGAAATATTTGAAAAGGGGCTTTTGGCTTAAACGTTTGAAACCAAAAACCACTTCTCTTCATGCATGCTTGACTTCATAAGACAGAGTTTAGCTAGGGTTAGGGGATAGATGCATGATTTTCCTGGTTTGAATATGTCTAGACCTACTTTATCAACTTAATTGAATGCTTACTATATGACATAATAATACTATGTGCATTGTTTTTTATTTTTTTGATTTTTTTAAAATTGTATGCCCATTTGAATCTTGGTCAAATCCTAGGTTTGAACATGGTTTAAACAAGTTTAAATCATGAATATGAAAAATTAAGCATCTATATATCCTTCTTAGTCACTCCAAAATGTAGCTCTTGGGAGGTTTTTTCGAAATTTCCATGTTTGAAACCAAAACCACTTCTCTTCATGCATGCTTGACTTCATAAGACATAGTTTAGCTAGGGCGTTAGGGGGTAGATACATGATTTTCCTGGTTTGAATATGTCTAGACCTGGTTTATCAACTTAATTAATTGATTGTTTACTATATGACATAAGAAGACTATGTGCCTTGGTTTTAAATTTTTCTGTTTTTTTTGAATTTTACGCCCATATATTTGAATCTTGGACAAATCCTAGGTTTGACCAAGATTTAAACAAGTTTAAACATAAAAATAAAAAGGGAAGCATGTATCCTTCTTAGTCACTCTAAAATGAAGCTTTTTGGATGTTCTTGAAATTTCCATTTTTGAAACCAAAAACGACTTCTCTCTTCATGCTAGACTTCATAAGATCGACAGGGGGCAGATACATGATTTGTCTGGTTTGGATATGTCCAAACCTTGCTTGTTTATCAACTTGAATGCTTACTATATGACATAAGAATGCTTACCATATGTTTGAATTTTAAAAGCATATAGTCTTCTTATGTCATATAGTAAGCATTCAAAAGTTTTTCTTTGAGAGAGTAGCATGCATTCAAAAGTTGATAAATAAGATTTGTACATATTCAAACCAGACAAATCATGTATCTACCCATATGCATATATATATAACCCTATACTTTTGTCTTATGAAGACGTCAAGGATGAAGAGAAGTGGATTTGGGTTTCAAACATGGAAATTTCAAAAACCTCCCAAAACATGTATATATCTACCCCTAAACCCTAATCTTTGTCTTATGAAGCCAAGCATATGAAGAGAAGTGATTTTGGGTTTCAAACATGGAAACTTCAAAAACCTCCCAAAAGCTTCATTTTAGAGAGACTAAGAATGATCCATATGCTTACCTTTTCATTGCCATGTTTTAAACTTGTTTTAACCTTGGTCAAACCTAGGATTTGACCAAGATTCAAATGGGAGTAAAAATTCAGAAAAATTCAAAAAAAATGAAAAACCAATATATATATAGCCTTCTTATGTCATATAGTAAGCATTCAAGTTGATAAACAAGGTCTAGACATATTCAAAGCAGAAATATCATGTATCATATCTACCCCTAACCCTAGCTAAACTCTGTCTTATGAAGTCAAACATATGAAGAGAACTGGGGTTTTGGGTTTCAAACATAAAATTTTCAAGTACCTTCATTTTAGAGTGAGTAAGGAAGGATTCATGCTTACCGTTTCATTTTCATGTTTTAAACTTGTTTAAACCTAGGATTTGACCAAGATTTAAATAGGCATAAAAAATCGAAAGAAATCAAAAATTGAAAAACCAAAGCACATATATATAGCCTTCTTATATCATATAGTAAAAAATTCAAGTTGATAAACAAGGTCTAGACATATTCAAACAAGAAAAATCATGTATCTACACACCTAACCATAAACTCTGTCTTAAGTGGTTTTGGGTTTCAAACATGGAAATTTCACAAACCTCCCAAAAGCTTCATTTTACAGTGACTATATAAGGAGGATCCATGCTTACCTTTTGGCTTAAACGTTTGAAACCAAAAACCACTTCTCTTCATGCATGCTTGACTTCATAAGACAGAGTTTAGCTAGGGTTAGGGGTGTAGATACATGATTTCCTGGTTTGAATATGTCTAGACCTTGTTTATCAACTTAATTGATTGCTTACTATATGACATAAGACGACTACGTGCCTTGGTTTTCATTTTTGGTTTTTTTTTGAATTTTATGCTCATATATTTGAATCTTGGTCAAATCCTAGGTTTGACCAAGATTTAAACAAGTTTAAAACATGAAAATGAAAAGGGAAGCATGTATCCTTCTTAGTCACTCTAAAATGAAGCTTTTGGGATGTTCTTGAAATTTCCATGTTTGAAACCCAAAACGACTTCTCTTCATGCTAGACTTCATAAGATCAACATGGGGTAGATACATGATTTGTCTGGTTTGGATATACCTAGACCTCGTTTAACTTGAATGCATACGATATGACATAAGAAGACTACGTGCTTTTGTTTTTCATTATTCTGTTTTTTTTGAATTTTGTGCCCACCCATTTGTATCTTGGTCAAATCCTAGGCTTGATAATGATTTAACAAGATTAAAATATGAAAATGCAAAGGTAAGCATGGATCCTTCTTAGTCACTCTAAAATGAAGCTTTTGGGAGCAAAACCACTTCTCTTCATATGCTTGACTTCATAAGACGGAGTTTAGGGGTTAGGGGGTATAGATACACGATTTGTCTAGTTTGAATATGTCTAGACCTTGTTTATCAACTTAATTGGCTTACTATATGACATAAGAAAACTATTTGCTTTGGTTTTTCTTTTTCCTGATTTTTTTCAATTTTGATGCCCATTTGAATCTTGTCAAATCCTAGGTTTGACCGAGATAATTTAAACAAGCTTAAAACATGAATATGAAAAGGGAAGCATGTATCCTTCTTTGTCACTCTAAAATGAAGTTTTTGGGAGGTTTTTCAAATTTCCATGTTTGAAACCCAAAACCACTTCTCTTCATATGCTTGACTTCATAAGACAGAGTTCAGGGGTTAGGGGGTATAGATACATGATTTGTCTAGTTTGAATATTTCTAGACCTTGTTTATCAACTTTAATGCTTACTATATGACATAAGAAAACTATTTGCTTTGGTTTTCTTTTTTCTGACTTTTTTTTTCAATTTTGATGCCCATTTGAATCTTGTCAAATCCTAGGTTTGACCAAGATAATTTAAACAAGCTTAAAACATGAATATGAAAAGGGGAGCATGTATCCTTCTTAGTCACTCTAAAATGTAGTTTTTGGGAGTTTTTTGAAATTTCCATGTTTGAAACCCAAAACCACTTCTCTTCACATGCTTGACTTCATAAGACAGAGTTTAGGGGTTAGGGGTATAGATACATGATTTGTCTGGTTTAATATGTCTAGACCTTGTTTATCAACTTTAATGCTTACTATATGACATAAGAAGACTATGTGATTTGGTTTTTCATTTTTCTGTTTTTATTTTTCTGCCCATTTGAATCTTGGTCAAATCCTAGGTTTGACCAAGATATAGACAAGTTTAACACGTAAATGAGTTAACTTGGATTTCCTACCCTTGAATCCATAGGAAACTTTGTTCTAATGCACTATTATAATCAACCGAGTTTTTACACCAACAGGTCTGTCACTTACGTGTGGTGCCCACGCGTGAGGTCCCACACTTCAGTGAGCACAAGTCACGTGCAATAGGTACGCAAACTCCCAGCCATTTTCTTTGTCAAGAGAAGACGCATCAGGATGCGTATTGGAAGTCTGTGGGTCCTTCTGGTTCCTTCGGTCGTCCCTCTCACAAAAAAAACAAATCTCTCTCATTCTCGGCCTCGCTCGACTCGCTCGCTCGCTCGCACCTCCTGCTCACTGACAAACCCTGCACAAAAGTCAACATCATCACCCGAAAAAGGGGAGACACCATAATTCTCTCCCTTCTTCTCTCCTTCCGAGTGATCCCTCTTCCTCCGAGTTTCACTCGACGGGCAAACACCCATGTGCTGCATAGTAATAATAAAAAGGTAGTACTCGTAGAAAAATCGATATACGAATCTGTAATTAAATAGGTTAAACTAGGGTTTTGCCCAGTTCTACAGATCAAGGGTTCAAAAAAATCCAACTACGGGGTTCGAACAACACGATTCTAATCCAAGAATTTTTTCGACCTAGGTCACCCAAATGGCCTCAAACTATAGGGTTAGCATCTAGTGCAGTATGTGTGAAAATGTATGCACTATGTGTGCTATAACTTGTATGTCTTTCATATTTGAACCAAATTTGAATAAGTTTGAAATATTTGAAAAGGGGCTTTTGGCTTAAACGTTTGAAACCAAAAACCACTTCTCTTCATGCATGCTTGACTTCATAAGACAGAGTTTAGCTAGGGTTAGGGGATAGATGCATGATTTTCCTGGTTTGAATATGTCTAGACCTACTTTATCAACTTAATTGAATGCTTACTATATGACATAATAATACTATGTGCATTGTTTTTTATTTTTTTGATTTTTTTAAAATTGTATGCCCATTTGAATCTTGGTCAAATCCTAGGTTTGAACATGGTTTAAACAAGTTTAAATCATGAATATGAAAAATTAAGCATCTATATATCCTTCTTAGTCACTCCAAAATGTAGCTCTTGGGAGGTTTTTTCGAAATTTCCATGTTTGAAACCAAAACCACTTCTCTTCATGCATGCTTGACTTCATAAGACATAGTTTAGCTAGGGCGTTAGGGGGTAGATACATGATTTTCCTGGTTTGAATATGTCTAGACCTGGTTTATCAACTTAATTAATTGATTGTTTACTATATGACATAAGAAGACTATGTGCCTTGGTTTTAAATTTTTCTGTTTTTTTTGAATTTTACGCCCATATATTTGAATCTTGGACAAATCCTAGGTTTGACCAAGATTTAAACAAGTTTAAACATAAAAATAAAAAGGGAAGCATGTATCCTTCTTAGTCACTCTAAAATGAAGCTTTTTGGATGTTCTTGAAATTTCCATTTTTGAAACCAAAAACGACTTCTCTCTTCATGCTAGACTTCATAAGATCGACAGGGGGCAGATACATGATTTGTCTGGTTTGGATATGTCCAAACCTTGCTTGTTTATCAACTTGAATGCTTACTATATGACATAAGAATGCTTACCATATGTTTGAATTTTAAAAGCATATAGTCTTCTTATGTCATATAGTAAGCATTCAAAAGTTTTTCTTTGAGAGAGTAGCATGCATTCAAAAGTTGATAAATAAGATTTGTACATATTCAAACCAGACAAATCATGTATCTACCCATATGCATATATATATAACCCTATACTTTTGTCTTATGAAGACGTCAAGGATGAAGAGAAGTGGATTTGGGTTTCAAACATGGAAATTTCAAAAACCTCCCAAAACATGTATATATCTACCCCTAAACCCTAATCTTTGTCTTATGAAGCCAAGCATATGAAGAGAAGTGATTTTGGGTTTCAAACATGGAAACTTCAAAAACCTCCCAAAAGCTTCATTTTAGAGAGACTAAGAATGATCCATATGCTTACCTTTTCATTGCCATGTTTTAAACTTGTTTTAACCTTGGTCAAACCTAGGATTTGACCAAGATTCAAATGGGAGTAAAAATTCAGAAAAATTCAAAAAAAATGAAAAACCAAAGCACATATATATATAGCCTTGATCTTATGTCATATAGTAAGCATTCAAGTTGATAAACAAGGTCTAGACATATTCAAAGCAGAAATATCATGTATCATATCTACCCCTAACCCTAGCTAAACTCTGTCTTATGAAGTCAAACATATGAAGAGAACTGGGGTTTTGGGTTTCAAACATAAAATTTTCAAGTACCTTCATTTTAGAGTGAGTAAGGAAGGATTCATGCTTACCGTTTCATTTTCATGTTTTAAACTTGTTTAAACCTAGGATTTGACCAAGATTTAAATAGGCATAAAAAATCGAAAGAAATCAAAAATTGAAAAACCAAAGCACATATATATAGCCTTCTTATATCATATAGTAAAAAATTCAAGTTGATAAACAAGGTCTAGACATATTCAAACAAGAAAAATCATGTATCTACACACCTAACCATAAACTCTGTCTTAAGAGGTTTTGGGTTTCAAACATGGAAATTTCACAAACCTCCCAAAAGCTTCATTTTACAGTGACTATATAAGGAGGATCCATGCTTACCTTTTGGCTTAAACGTTTGAAACCAAAAACCACTTCTCTTCATGCATGCTTGACTTCATAAGACAGATCGAGTTTAGCTAGGGTACGTTAGGGGGTGTAGATACATGATTTCCTGGTTTGAATATGTCTAGACCTTGTTTATCAACTTAATTGATTGCTTACTATATGACATAAGACGACTACGTGCCTTGGTTTTCATTTTTGGTTTTTTTTTGAATTTTATGCTCATATATTTGAATCTTGGTCAAATCCTAGGTTTGACCAAGATTTAAACAAGTTTAAAACATGAAAATGAAAAGGGAAGCATGTATCCTTCTTAGTCACTCTAAAATGAAGCTTTTGGGATGTTCTTGAAATTTCCATGTTTGAAACCCAAAACGACTTCTCTTCATGCTAGACTTCATAAGATCAACATGGGGTAGATACATGATTTGTCTGGTTTGGATATACCTAGACCTCGTTTAACTTGAATGCATACGATATGACATAAAAAGACTACATGCTTTTGTTTTTCATTATTCTGATTTTTTTGAATTTTGTGCCCACCCATTTGTATCTTGGTCAAATCCTAGGCTTGATAATGATTTAACAAGATTAAAATATGAAAATGCAAAGGTAAGCATGGATCCTTCTTATTAGTCACTCTAAAATGAAGCTTTTGGGAGCAAAACCACTTCTCTTCATATGCTTGACTTCATAAGACGGAGTTTAGGGGTTAGGGGGTATAGATGCATGCATGATTTGTCTAGTTTGAATATGTCTAGACCTTGTTTATCAACTTAATTGGCTTACTATATATGACATAAGAAAACTATTTGCTTTGGTTTTTCTTTTTCCTGATTTTTTTCAATTTTGATGCCCATTTGAATCTTGTCAAATCCTAGGTTTGACTGAGATAATTTAAACAAGCTTAAAACCTGAATATGAAAAGGGAAGCATGTATCCTTCTTTGTCACTCTAAAATGAAGTTTTTGGGAGGTTTTTCAAATTTCCATGTTTGAAACGACCCAAAACCACTTCTCTTCATATGCTTGACTTCATAAGACAGAGTTCAGGGGTTAGGGGGTATAGATACATGATTTGTCTAGTTTGAATATGTCTAGACCTTGTTTATCAACTTAATTAATTGGCTTACTATATGACATAAGAAAACTATTTGCTTTGGTTTTTCTTTTTCCTGATTTTTTCGATGCCCATTTGAATCTTTGTCAAATCCTAGGTTTGACTGAGATAATTTAAACAAGCTTAAAACATGAATATGAAAAGGGAAGCATGCATCCTTCTTAGTCACTCTAAAATGTAGTTTTTGGGAGGTTTTTGAAATTTCCATGTTTGAAACCCAAAACCACATCTCTTCATGCTTGACTTAATTTATAAGACATAGTTTAGGGGTTAGGGGTAGATACATGATTTGTATGGTTTGATATTTCTAGTCCTTGTTTATCAACTTTAATGCTTACTATATGACATAAGATGACTATGTGATTTGGTTTTTCATTTTTCTGTTTTTTATTTTATTTTTCTGCCCATTTGAATCTTGGTCAAATCCTAGGTTTGACCAAGATTTAGACAAGTTTAACACGTGAAAACGAATAAGTAAGCCTGGATCCTTCTTAGTCACTCAAAAATGTACCAATCGATAGATGTGTTAACTTTGCTTCATGGAAATAATAATGTCATGTAAATGAGTTAACTTGGATTTCCTACCCTTGAATCCATAGGAAACTTTGTTCTAATGCACTATTATAATCAACCGAGTTTTTACACCAACAGGTCCGTCACTTACGTGTGGTGCCCACGCTTGAGGTCCCACACTTCAGTGAGCACAAGTCACGTGCAATAGGTACGCAAACTCCCAGCCATCTTCTTTGTCAAGAGAAGACGCATCAGGATGCGTATTGGAAGTCTGTGGGTCCTTCTGGATCCTTCGGTTGTCCCTCTCACAAAAAAAAACAAATCTCTCTCATTCTCGGCCTCGCTCGACTCGCTCGCTCGCACCTCCTGCTCACTGACAAACCCTGCACAAAAGTCAACATCATCACCCGAAAAAGGGGAGACACCATAATTCTCTCCCTTCTTCTCTCCTTCCGAGTGATCCCTCTTCCTCCGAGTTTCACTCGACGGGCAAACACCCATGTGCTGCATAGTAATAATAATAATAAAAAGGTAGTACTCGTAGAAAAATCGATATACGAATCTGTAATTAAATAGGTTAAACTAGGGTTTTGGCCAGTTCTACAGATCAAGGGTTCAAAAAAATCCAACTACGGGGTTCGAACAACACGATTCTAATCCAAGAATTTTTTCGACCTAGGTCACCCAAATGGCCTCAAACTATAGGGTTAGCATCTAGTGCAGTATGTGTGAAAATGTATGCACTATGTGTGCTATAACTTGTATGTCTTTCAAATTTGAACCAAATTTGAATAAGTTTGAAATATTTGAAAATGGGCTTTTGGCTTAAACGTTGGAAACCAAAACCACTTCTCTTCGTGCATGCTTGACTTCATAAGACAGAGTTTAGCTAGGGTTAGGGGGTAGATGCATGATTTTCCTGGTTTGATTATGTCTAGACCTTGTTTATCAACTTAATTGAATGCTTACTATATGACATAAGAATACTATGTGCCTTGTTTTTTTATTTTTTTATTTTTTTAAAATTTTATGCCCATTTGAATCTTGGTCAAATCCTAGGTTTGAACATGGTTTAAACAAGTTTAAATCATGAATATGAAAAATTAAGCATCTATATATCCTTCTTAGTCACTCCAAAATGTAGCTCGGTCTTGGGAGGGTTTTCGAAATTTCCATGTTTGAAACCAAAAACCACTTCTCTTCATGCATGCTTGACTTCATAAGACGGAGTTTAGGGTTAGGGGTAGATATATACATTATTTTCTTGTTTGAATATGTCTAGACCTTGTTTATCAACTTGAATGCTTAATTACTATATATATATATGACATAAGAATGTTATGTCCTTTGGTTTTTCATTCTTTTGATTTTTTATGAATTTCTATGCCCATTTGAATCTTTTGGTCAAATCCTAGAGGTTTGACCAAGATTTAAACAAGTTTAAAACATGAAAATGAAAAGGGAAGCTTGTATATCCTTCTTAGTCACTCTAAAATGAAGTTTTTGGGAGGTTTTTGAAATTTCCATGTTTGAAACCCAAAACCACTTCTCTTCATGCTAGACTGCTTCATAAGACAATTTAATTAGGGGTTAGGGGGTAGATACATGATTTGTCTGGTTTGAATATGTCCAAACCTTGCTTGTGTATCAACTTGAATGCTTACTATATGACATAAGAATGCTTACCATATGTTTGAATTTTAAAAGCATATAGTCTTCTTATGTCATATATATAGTAAGCATTCAAAAGTTTTTCTTTGAGAGAGTAGCATGCATTCAAAAGTTGATAAATAAGATTTGGACATATTCAAACCAGACAAATCATGTATCGATCTACACCCCCTAACCCTAAACTCTGTCTTATGAAGTCAAGCATGAAGAGAAGTGCTTTTAGGTTTCAAACATGGAAATTTCACAAACCTCCCAAAAGCTTCATTTTACAGTGACTAATTAAGGAGGATCCATGCTTACCTTTTGGCTTAAACGTTTGAAACCAAAAACCACTTCTCTTCATGCATGCTTGACTTCATAAGACAGAGTTTAGCTAGGGCGTTAGGGGGTAGATACATGATTTTCCTGGTTTGAATATGTCTAGAACTGGTTTATCAACTTAATTAATTGATTGTTTACTATATGACATAAGAAGACTATGTGCCTTGGTTTTAAATTTTTCTGTTTTTTTTTGAATTTTATGCCCATATATTTGAATCTTGGTCAAATCCTAGGTTTGACCAAGATTTAAACAAGTTTAAACATAAAAATGAAAAGGGAAGCATGTATCCTTCTTAGTCACTCTAAAATGAAGCTTTTGGGATGTTCTTGAAATTTCCATTTTTGAAACCAAAAACGACTTCTCTCTTCATGCTAGACTTCATAAGATCGACAGGGGGTATAGATACATGATTTGTCTGGTTTGGATATACCTAGACCTCGTTTATCAACTTGAATTCATACGATATGACATATGAAGACTATGTGCTTTAATTTGTTTTCATTTTTCTGATTTTTTTGAATTTTGTGCCCACCCATTTGTATATTGGTCAAATGCTAGGCTTGATAATGATTTAAACAAGTTTAAAATATGAATATGCAAAGTTAAGCATGGATCCTTCTTAGAAACTCTAAAATGAAGTTTTTCGGAGGTTTTTGAAATTTCCATGTTTGCAACCCAAAACAACTTCCTCTTCACATGCTTGACTTCATAAGACAGAGTTTAGGGGTTAGGGGGTATATATAGATACATGATTTGTCTAGTTTGAATATGTCTAGACCTTGTTTATCAACTTTAATGCTTACTATAAGACATAAGAAAACTATTTCCTTTGTTTTTTCTTTTTTTTTGATTTTTTTCAATATTGATGCCCATTTGAATCTTGTCAAATCCTAGGTTTGACCAAGATAATTTAAACAAGCTTAGAACATGAATATGAAAAGGGAAGCGTGTATCCTTCTTAGTCACACTAAAATGAAGTTTTTGGGAGGTTTTTGATATTTCCATGTTTGAAACCCAAAACCACATCTCTTCATGCTTGACTTAATTTATAAGACATAGTTTAGGGGTTAGGGGTAGATACATGATTTGTATGGTTTGATATTTCTAGACCTTGTTTATCAACTTTAATGCTTACTATATGACATAAGATGACTATGTGATTTGGTTTTTCATTTTTCTGTTTTTTATTTTTCTGCCCATTTGAATCTTGGTCAAATCCTAGGTTTGACCAAGATTTAGACAAGTTTAACACGTGAAAACGAATAAGTAAGCATGGATCCTTCTTAGTCACTCAAAAATGTACCAATCGATAGATGTGTTAACTTTGCTTCATGGAAATAATAATGTCACGTAAATGAGTTAACTTGGATTTCCTACCCTTGAATCCATAGGAAACTTTGTTCTAATGCAGTATAATAATCAATCGAGTTTTTACACCAACATGTCTGTCACTTACGTGTGGTGCCCACGCGTGAGGTCCCACACTTCAGTGAGCACAAGTCACGTGCAATAGGTACGCAAACTCCCAGCCATCTTCTTTGTCAAGAGAAGACGCATCAGGATGCGTATTGGAAGTCTGTGGGTCCTTCTGGATCCTTCTTAGTCACTCTAAAATGAAGCTTTTGGGAGGTTCTTGAAATTTCCATGTTTGAAACCCAAAACCACTTCTCTTCATGATTTACTTCATAAAACATAGTTTAATTAGAGTTTTAGGGGTAGATATATACATGATTTTTCTGGTTTGAATATATATGTCTCTAGACCTTTGTTTATCAACTTGAATGCTTAATATACATATGACATAAGAATGCTATGTGCTTTGGTTTTTCATTCTTTTGATTTTTTTTCTGAATTTTTAGGGCCATTTGAATCTTGGTCAAATCCTTGGTTTGACCAAGATTTAAACAAGTTTAAAACATAAAAATGAAAAGGGAAGTCTGTATCCTTCTTAGTCACTCTAAAATGAAGCTTTTGGGAGGTTTTTAAAATTTCAATGTTTGAAACCCAAAACCACTTCTCTTCACATGCTTGACTTCATAAGACAGAGTTAATTAATTTAGGGGTTAATTAGGGGGTATAGATACATGATTTGTGTGGTTTGAATATGTATGGACCTTATTTATCAACAACTTTAATGCTTACTATATGACATAAGAAAACTATTTGCTTTGGTTTTTCTTTTTTCAATTTTTTTTTCAATTTTGATGCCCATTTGAATCTTGTCAAATCCTAGGTTTGACCAAGATAATTTAAACAAGTTTAAAACATGAAAATGAAAAGGGAAGCATGGATCCTTCTTAGTCACTCTAAAATGAAGCTTTTGGGAGGTTTTTGAAATTTCCATGTTTGAAACCCAAAACCACTTCTCTTCACATGCATGCTTGACTTCATAAGACAGAGTTTAGGGGTTAGGGGTATAGCTACATGATTTGTCTGGTTTGAATATGTCTACACCTTGTTTATCAACTTTAATGCTTACTATATGACATAAGAAAACTATGTGATTTGGTTTTTCATTTTTCTGTTTTTATTTTTCTGCCCATTTGAATCTTGGTCAAATCCTAGGTTTGACCAATATATAGACAAGTTTAACACGTAAATGAGTTAACTTGGATTTCCTACCCTTGAATCCATAGGAAACTTTGTTCTAATGCACTATTATAATCAACCGAGTTTTTACACCAACAGGTCTGTCACTTACGTGTGGTGCCCACGCTTGAGGTCCCACACTTCAGTGAGCACAAGTCACGTGCAATAGGTACGCAAACTCCCAGCCATTTTCTTTGTCAAGAGAAGACGCATCAGGATGCGTATTGGAAGTCTGTGGGTCCTTCTGGTTCCTTCGGTCGTCCCTCTCACAAAAAAAACAAATCTCTCTCATTCTCCTCTCGCTCGACTCGCTCGCTCGCACCTCCTGCTCACTGACAAACCCTGCACAAAAGTCAACATCATCACCCGAAAAAGGGGAGACACCATAATTCTCTCCCTTCTTCTCTCCTTCCGAGTGATCCCTCTTCCTCCGAGTTTCACTCGACGGGCAAACACCCATGTGCTGCATAGTAATAATAAAAAGGTAGTACTCGTAGAAAAATCGATATACGAATCTGTAATTAAATAGGTTAAACTAGGGTTTTGCCCAGTTCTACAGATCAAGGGTTCAAAAAAATCCAACTACGGGGTTCGAACAACACGATTCTAATCCAAGAATTTTTTCGACCTAGGTCACCCAAATGGCCTCAAACTATAGGGTTAGCATCTAGTGCAGTATGTGTGAAAATGTATGCACTATGTGTGCTATAACTTGTATGTCTTTCATATTTGAACCAAATTTGAATAAGTTTGAAATATTTGAAAAGGGGCTTTTGGCTTAAACGTTTGAAACCAAAAACCACTTCTCTTCATGCATGCTTGACTTCATAAGACAGAGTTTAGCTAGGGTTAGGGGATATATGCATGATTTTCCTGGTTTGAATATGTCTAGACCTTGTTTATCAACTTAATTGAATGCTTACTATATGACATAAGAATACTATGTGACTTGTTTTTTATTTTTTGATTTTTTTAAAATTTTATGCCCATTTTAATCTTGGTCAAATCCTAGGTTTGAACATGGTTTAAACAAGTTTAAATCATGAATATGAAAAATTAAGCATCTATATATCCTTCTTACTCACTCCAAAATGTAGCTCTTGGGAGGGTTTTTCGAAATTTCCATGTTTGAAACCAAAACCACTTCTCTTCATGCATGCTTGACTTCATAAGACAGAGTTTAGGGTTAGGGGTAGATATATACATGATTTTCTGGTTTGAATATGTCTAGACCTTGTTTATCAACTTGAATGCTTACTATATATATATGACATAATAATGTTATGTCCTTTGGTTTTTCATTCTTTTGTTTTTTTATGAATTTCCATGCCCATTTGAATCTTTTGGTCAAATCCTAGAGGTTTGACCAAGATTTAAACAAGTTTAAAACATGAAAATGAAAAGGGAAGCTTGTATATCCTTCTTAGTCACTCTAAAATGAAGTTTTTGGGAGGTTTTTGAAATTTCCATGTTTGAAACCCAAAACCACTTCTCTTCATGCTAGACTTCATAAGACAATTTAATTAGGGGTTAGGGGTAGATACATGATTTGTCTGGTTTGAATATGTCCAAACCTTGCTTGTTTATCAACTTGAATGCTTACTATATGTCATAAGAATGCTTACCATATGTTTGAATTTTAAAAGCATATAGTCTTCTTATGTCATATAGTAAGCATTCAAAAGGTTTTCTTTGAGAGAGTAGCATGCATTCAGAAGTTGATAAATAAGATTTGGACATATTCAAACCAGACAAATCATGTATCTACACCCCCTAACCCTAAACTCTGTCTTATGAAGTCAAGCATGAAGAGAAGTGCTTTTGGGTTTCAAACATGGAAATTTCACAAACCTCCCAAAAGCTTCATTTTACAGTGACTAAGAAGGATCCAGGCTTACCTTTTCATTTTCATGTTTTAAACTTGTTTAACTCTTGGTCAAACCTAGGATTTGACCAAGATTTAAATGGGCATAAAAAATCAGAAAAAACAGAAAAAATGAAAAACCAAATAACATAGCCTTCTTATGTCATATAGTAAGCATTCAAGTTGATAAACAAGGTCTAGACATATTCAAACCAGAAAAAGCATGTATCTACCCCTAACCCTAAACTCTGTCTTATGAAGTCAAGCATGAAGAGAAGTGGTTTTGGGTTTCAAACATGGAAATTTCAAAAACCTCGCGAAAGCTTCATTTTAGAGTGACTAAGAAGGATCCATGCTTACCTATTCATTTTCATGTTTTAAACTTGTTTAAACCTTGATAAAACCCAGGATTTTACCTATTTAATCATAGATTCATAGGTCGATTTTTTACTTTTTTATTTTTACTATGCAGCACATGTGTGTTTGCCCGTCCAGTGAAACTCGGAGGAAGAGGGATCACACGGAAGGAGAAGAAGGGATAGCAGTCACGGGGCCCCTCTTATTATTTATGGTGTATATCTTTTTTCTGGTGATGTTGACTGTTGTGCAGCGTTTGTCAGTGCGCAGGAGGTGCGAGGCTGCGAGCGAGCGAGTCGAGCGAGGCCGAGAATGAGAGAGATGTTTTTTTCTTTTTCTTTTCCGTGAGAGGGACAACAGAAGGATCCAGAGACGACTTCCACTACGCATCCTGGTGCGCGTCTTCTCTTGACAAAGAAGATGGATGGGAGTTTGCGTACCTACTAATCTACTATAGTACTACTACTACACAAGAACCATATACATGTCAAACTTTTCAATCATGACCCACATGCATTTTATGTATATATTCACAACTTTTAATGCATGCATGAAAACTCAGCAAAATATGTGCATTTTGGGTTGTCGCACATAAATGTGCTTTTACTTGTCTGCCACCAATCCAATTTTCATGTGAGGGGGAAACATGACACACGATGGACATTTCCAATGTTTCACGAATTAATTATCTCAATTTGCATCCATATATATATGCGCCTGGTTACTGAAAGATCGAACCAAAGGTGAACTTGAAACGTTTTCATTTTCATGTTTTAAACTTGTTTAAATCTTGGTCAACCCTTGGATTTGACCAAGATTCATAAAAAATTCAAAAACATAGTCTTCTTATGTCATACAGTCAACATTCAACTTGATAAAACAAGATCTAAACATATTAAAAGAAGAATCATGTATCTACCCCCTAACCCTAAACTCTGTCTTTTGAAGTCAAACATGAAGATACGTGGTTTTGGGTTTACAAAATGGAAATTTCAAAAACCTCCGAAAAGCTTAATTTTGGAGTGACTAAGAAGGATACATGCTTACTTTTTCATTTTCATGTTTTAAACTTGTTTAAAGCTTGGTCAAACCTAGCTAGCTTGGATTTGACCAAGATTCAAGTGCGCATAAAAAATTCGAAAAAACCCCCAAAAATGAAAAACCATAACACATAGTCTTCTTGCGTCACATATATTGTAAGCATTCAAGTGTTGATAAACAATATCTAGACATATCAAACAAGAAAAATCATGTATCTATACCCCTAACCCTAAATTTGTCTTATGAAGTCAAGCATGAAGAGAAGTGGTTTGGGTTTTCAAACATGGAAATTTCGAAAACCGCCCAAAAGCTTCATTTCGGACTGACTAAGAAGGATCCATGCTTACCTTTTCATTTTCATGTTTTAAACTTGTTTAAATTCTTGTTCAAACCTAGGATTTGGCCAAGATTCAAATGGGCATAAAAACAATCGAAAAAATCAAAAATGAAAAACCAAAGCACATAGTCTTCTTATGTCACATAGTAAGCCATTCAACTTGATAACAAGGTCTAGACCTATTCAAACCAGAAAAATCATGTATCTACCCCTAACCCTAAACTCATCTGTCTTATGAAGTCAAGCATGAAGAGAAGTGGTTTTGGGTTTCAAACATAGACATTTCAAAAGCCTCCCAAAAGCTTCATTTTGGAGTGATTGAGAAGGATCCATGCTTAATTTTTCATTTTAATGTTTTAAACTTGTTTAAATCTTGGTTAAACCTATGATTTGACCAAAATTTGATTCGGCATGAAAATTCAAAACAAATCAAATAAATAAAAAACCAATGCACATAGTACATCTTCTTATGTCATATACTAAGCTTTCAAGTTGATAAGCCAGGTCTAGACATATTCAAACTAGAAAAATCATGTATCTACCCCTAACCCTAAACTCGATTTGTCTTATGAAGTCAATCATGAAGAGGTGTTTTGGGTTTCAGACATGGAAATTTCAAAAACCTTCCAAAAGCTTCATTTTGAAGTTACTAATTAAGAAGGATCACTACAAGAAAAGTTTGGCAACTTTTCTTGTAGTGGATCCAGGCTTAATTTTTCATCTTCATGTTTTAAATTTTGGTCAAACCTAGGATTTGTCCAAGATACAAATGGGCATAAAAATTCAGGGTAGCATCATACCCCCCTCCTTCCCGCGTAGAAAAAGTGTTAGGCGAGTAGTAGAATGGCATGACCAACAAGTTTCAAGTAAAATTTTGAATATGACCAAAATATACCAATTGATAGATGTGTGTGACCCAAGATTGAGCCATGGTACATTTTGCCAACAAAGTAGCAATTGAGTTGGCTTTCTACCTTAGTAGGCGTGCATTGGAAGGATGCATTATGCCGGCAAAGTTTTCAAACGTTCAAACTTTTCCGGTTTCTCATACAGTATTTGGCTCCTTGAGAAGCATTGATGTGATCATATAAGGTTATCCAAAACTTCGCCTTTCCCGTATTTGCCCGAGCACTCGACACCCCTCGTCCCATGGCGACTCCTCCAGCCATAGCCCCGTGCACCCAGGCTCCACGACTCAGCCTCGGAGGGGTGTGCGCTAAAAGCTCGCAAATGTCTGTGTGCCATTGGTGTGCGATGAAGCAGGCGGCTCTGTGTCTTGCTGTGGCTAGACTCCTGGCGCCCTTTGATCTAGGAGAGGGAGAGGAGGGAGGGGGTCCCATGAAGCGGCGGTGGCCCAGGTATCGGCGGCAGCCCAGGCAGCAGCGGCAAAGTGGGCTGGTCGGAGCATAGGCATGCGCCGGGGGCGAACCTCGCCGGGTGAGGATGCTTCCATTGTGAAGAAGCACTTGCCATCCAGGGCTTCGGGTTCGCCAACAAACTCAGCGCCTCGGTCCATGGCGTTGCCGTCGTGGGGACGTCGGGGGCGGCGGCGACGTGCTGCAGCCCCAGCCTTTAGTGGGGACCAAAGTGCGACCGACCACATCACGGCGTCGGCAGCATTGGGGATGCCGATGGGCATCCACTGCCACACACAGATTTGGGAGGTTCTGGCCGGGCCGAGTTCCAAACTTCCATCATCGGAGCCGAGGGCTTGGTACTTCAAATTCCGAATCAGGCAATCCTTCGACCCCAATCAGCTTCTGCCTGTGGTCCAAATCCGAGATATCTTGGCGGCAGCTATGCTGGTTAAGCTTAGCCGGACAGCGGCAATCGACGATCTGCAAAACCTAGATGCCTTCCGAGGATTTGCAGCAGCCGTCAATGCACTCGTGGAGGCATCGCATGCTGGTAGCAGCGGCGAATGCGGGTATGTTGTTTTACTCCCTTTGTATGCTTTTGTCATAAAAATCAATTTGCTAATTCTCATTCGATTGAAAATCAGACCCATTCACCATCAACTCTCAAACAGTGGACACTAGTAATATGTAGAACTAGAAATTACACAAGATTTCTGTACTGCTAGTACTATTACTTCGACGCTACATGTTGTTTACACGAGGAAATTGCACAAACTACCGCTTATTGCTGCCTTCGTTGCTTAAAACACTTTTTAAAACTGTAATTTTTTTCCGCACAAACCACCAACTATCGTGTTCTGTTGCAGGGAATTTCAAATTTAGGATTGAGCTGTTTAAGAGCAAATCAGATGATCGGGGACCACCAACTACTATAGTTTTAATTGCAAATAGAATAGATTTTGCAAAATTATGAAACGCACATAACGTTTGAATTACTGCAATTTTTTTGAAGGTTTGATATTTTCATCATTTTTGTGTGAATCTTACACCAAGTAACACAACTTTCAGACGGAATACAAAATATTTTCAAACTTCCTAGATTTGATAGCTCAAATATTTTTAATTACTAGTTTTTCAGTATTTTAAAAAGTCGAAACAATATATTTTGGCTGAATGTTAGAAAATATATTTCATGATTATCCCATATTAGTTAAGAAGTACATAAACTAGTAGTAGTAATAAAGAACAGAGGGAGTTTATGGAGATACATCCATTAAGGGCATGTTAGTGTGTGTTGGTGTATTACTTATGCCTTCTTTGGTTAATACACTTCTCAAGTGATCCCCGCAAACCCTCTATTCTTGCCTAGAATACAAAAACTCCCCATCAAAGTATTAGTGCATTTTTTGGATGAGTATTCGAGAGGATTGGGTGAACACCAAGGATTTGCATAGGGAATTGGTACAATTGAATCCTTGGCTGTTTGATTTGTAGGATTGTTTCCGATAGGAATTTTTCCTAAGGATTTCTTTGCACAGATTCCATAGAAAATTAAACATCTACTCATACCTCTTTTTAAGAATGCTTTACTTTTCCTATGGTGGAATCAAACAAAGTTTGGATTCTATGAATTCCTATAGGATTGGAGTGGACATGACATTGCAATCCTACATTTCCCTATTCCTACATCTTTCGGTAGGCATTTGCCTAGAATAAATAACCATGTGTATTACGGAGTAGCAATAAAATATAGGTTTATTTCTCTAAAGCATCTTGCACTGTACTAGTACATGGCTTAAGAGACAATATTTTTACCATTTTTTTGCGAGAAGACAATATTATTACCATAGTTACTAAGTACATTTTATTGGATGATGAAGTGATAGCCCTCATCAATGCATTGTGAATTATTAGGGCATGGGTCACACGTGATTTACGAGTACACCGCACGATCGAGAGCCGCCGTCCCTCTTTGCTTTTTACCGATGCGGCGGAGCTCCTCCCCACACCCACGAATAACTGAAAGCCACAACTGCTGGGGAAAAGTCTTGCGCCGAGAAAATCTACAACCGTGGTTGAGTACATGTGTTTCTTAAGATACGAGTGCTCCAATGCATTTTTTCTTTCCTTTTACTAATTTACCTTGAAAATCCTGCACGTCCACTTATTTGTGGACGGAGGGAGTATCACGCCAAGAGGAAGTAGGACAATAGTGGGCGCTTATAGCCCGCCTACGTGGTACTTTTGCCAGCTGTTGGCTCTTCTATTGTTCTTGCTCTAAAGAAACCCCGATTGTGAAAGGCCAAGGCGTACTTCTTTTGGTCACGCAAAATTCAAAATACTGCCATGGACATTGAATTGACATGACAACACATAGCTTGGGATGTCCAAATTTGCACGTTAGACCAGTGACTTGTTCTTCACCTTTTCAGAGGGAACAGTGACATTTTATTATGGGTCTATACACTTTCCAAGAAACAGGAGGAGATGCTGTAGAGTGTAGAGGAGCGAAGTCAAGCGCCCCGCCCCCACCTGCCCTATTTCTGTTCACCTCCATCGTCTACCTCCGCCCCCGCCCGCACCAATCGACCACCTTCCATAGCACGCGCCAGTGCCGCCGCCATGCAGCTTTAGAATCAATTCCACCGCCCAGTTTGAGAGCCTCCGTTCTTCATCTTCCCCGCCACCTGCCGCCATCGAACCCAAATTAAACTCCAATCAGTTGAACCCAAACCTCATAGACCCACCCCCTGCCCTGCGATGGCGGCATCGAACAAGGAAAATGATGACTCTGAACTGTTTCAGAAGGTCTTTTCCGAAGGTCCCCTTGAAGAACTCGTAACAAGATGCGACGTCATCACCGCCGCGAGCCTCGTCGGTTCGTCCAAACTATTTTTCGACTCTGCAAATGATAGTGCAACTCTATCTTTTTCTCTCCCGTTTGGCCTCCCATGTGTTCTTCATTCTCACCCGACGAAGGTAGCACGGGATTGCAAGCTGACGCCGCTGGACAGGTTCTCCTCCGACGCTGTGATGCCAGACGGTACGGGTAAGCAGTGGGTAGGTGCCAATGGAGATTGGGTTGCCATGGTTGACACTGGCTTTCCTGCTTGCAAATGGAAACTTGTCAACGTCTACACTCGCCGTGAAATTCCTCTCCCTGTGCCGTTTGAAACCACCCACATTCCAAATATATACCACCACAACCTTCGTGCTATTATATTTCACAAGATATATATTTGCCAAGTTCCCACAGCTGCTGGGGGGTACAAAAATTTCTCTCTTGTTGCTGTTTTTGACATCAGAGTTGCCCTCCTTTGCGGCGAAGATTCTGGATGGACAGTTCTTACAGAGCCCAAGTCCCACATCTTTTACAATTACAGCGATGCAATTCTCCACAATGGGCTTGTGTTTGCCACAACTCATACTGGCACTGTTCACGCATGGAATCCTCAGCAAGCTGGTAATTTTCCTCCGGACGTAAGTAGTGTATGATGAGCTTCATTATTCATGGCTGTAAAGATAATTTTAATGCACAAACTTATTAATTTTCGAACCTGACTGATCTGACTTGGAGGCTTGGGGCATATTTGCTTCGGATGAAATTTCATTGGTATTTAGACTTTTTATTCGAGATGATTACCATAGAAAAATTTGAGGATTGTATAATTAGGAGTTTTATTCTCAGATTGAATTATGTTGGATTTTGACCTCTACTTGAACTTCTTGAAATGAATCCTTTGGTTTCCCATGTGATGTACTGAAATACACCAATATGCTGTATTATTGAATGGAAATGCCATTATATCATCCCATCTGAATCCTAATGCGTTTTCCCAATTCTTACGTTTTCAGATTTGTGCAAACCAAACATACCCTTCTTAACAGTAATTTCGTTTTCAAGCAGGTCCTCCGCTGATCGTAGAGCCACCGCCCATTGTGTTTGAATGGCGGTGTGCACTTGATGATGCTCTTGGCCATGATCACGAGGTCGATTATGGCATGTGGTGGTTAGCAAGATCTATAGATGGTTCTAGACTTCTTCTGATCCATACACTGGGCATTGCTGATGAAAGGGAATATTCCTGTAAAGTTTGCCATACTGCTTCTGATCGTCGTGTTCATCATGGTCGCACTGTTGGCAACTATGCTTCTGGGTTTGGTTGCCTGGTGTTCACGAAGGACACTAGTAAGTTAAATGAAGGTATTCCATGGGAAAAGATTGATGACCTTGGAGAATATTCTCTTTTCCTTGGAGTGAACTATCCGATTATGCTGCCATTAGGCGGTGCAGATGTTGTCCCAGGATGTCTGACGAGAAGAAATTGTGTGTACACCTTGCCGAATGAAGCATGGCTTCGCAATTCGCAGCTGCCTGAAATATGCCGATTCAGTCTGAATCGTGAAGATTGCGCCGTTGGTTTCCAAACCAACGCCTTGGAGAAAACATGCAAAACAAAAAAAGATAGGTACCTGGTAAAGACACCGCTTTGGTTCATCCCAAACTTCGCCAACGCCCCGGATTGGAACAAGTGTGATGTTTAATTCTGAAACAGGGCCTGCAGCCATTGTAGCTACTGATAGTATGTAATTTCATAGCTAATGAACGAGGCAATTGTGGTCTACTAGTTACAACTGTTTTGTAAAGAGGTGGTCTATAAGTATACCCCTCTCTTCATTGATGCATTTGTGGTCTACATGATGGTACTCTTAAATATATGGGTGTGGCTCCTCAACACATAATGTGGGGGTATTATTGTGTTAAAGTTGAAGGCTTGATCAACTATAGGTTCACTTCTCTAGTTACATTACTAGGTACTCCGGTTGGCTATGTTGTGATGAAATTGTGTTCTGTTGTTCGGTGAAGACAAAAGTAGAACTATGGTATGCTTATGTTTAAGAGCAAGCGAGGGTTTAGCTTGAGATGTTAAAATTCAGATTTGAACTATTTTTTGATATGGAAATTTGAAATATATATGGTACTGTATATGATTATGTGTAACAACAAGCGACGAAAGGGCTGATGCTCCTATTCCTTGTCGGCGGGAGGACTATGTGTGCGGCGACTTGAGCCAAATTAGAAGGCCATAGCTATGTTGATTGGTCCTTGAAGTTGGAGGGGCTAGGATTTCGGATGAGCGGAGTGGGGGAAGTTGTTGCTCATGGAACATAAGTCCTTAAAATAGTAATGTTAGTATATAGGAGTACAAGGTATATACTTGTACTATTTTAGTACTATAATAAGTATATCGGGTTCATCAAAAAGAATTATCTCGGGTTCACAACCACGTGGGGTCAAGGTGAGGGAAAGTTGGTCAATACCTCTTACCGCTATATCCCCGCCCCAAGTTCTAATGCGCAAGTGCTGTTATTTTTTTTAAGGGAAATAGTGGTTCCTCTCCCCCGGAAACATGCCCCGCATCTCCACCTCCTAGTATCGTAGTACTACTACTGCATCTTCTCCAAAAAAAACCCTCTTCTGTCTCTTTCTCCCGTTCACCCCTCTCTCCCTTGCATTGGATTACCGACTCCAATGAAGCAGAAGCGTAAGATTGAGGAGATTCCTGATTGCTACCACCAGTCCATGGGGTGGGGCAACCTCCACTACCCACTGGTGGAGAACATAGCCGAGCGGGCGGATATCCTCAGCACTGGTCGCCTCGCTCGAGGCATGATCGGCATGCGGCATGCCATCCGCGGAGCGCATAAGGTTCCGTTCGGTTTACCGAGCCTGCTCCACTGCGACCCCGAGACATGGCCAGACGACCGCGACAATACTGTAAGAGTATTTATTTATTTACTCATCTCGTTTCAGCTTGTGTTTTTTCAATCAACTTTTCTTATTGCCAAACATCATGCATGAATTTAGACTCAACATAATCACCTGATTTGGGAGTACTGTAAGGTTTGCTGCCTTCACTATGCACATGTACTCTTCGGAATTGCTTTATTTATCCATTACATCTGTGCTTCAGTTCTGCACAATCCGCTCTTCATTCTGTCGAATACCTTGCATGCATAGACAATTTTGAAACAAATCCTATTTGCAGGGCATTCACGCGTTGCTGATGCCATTAGACAAGCCGACAGTTCCAGCATTTATCCATACCAAGGAGGAACTGGATGGACATGGACCCATGCACTGGGTGGGTTGTAACGGCGACTGGGTGGCATTTGTCCAGCAGGACGGGCACTTGACGATCCGCAACATATACATATCAGATACTATTATACCTCTTCCATCTCTGCAAGATGCAGGAATTTCTTTGGGCCCTACTAGTGAATGGTGGCATGGCAGCCCACCATTCCTGTTCAAATACAAAATAGATAAAAGTTTGGAACTGCTCAAAGTACGGATCGTCAAGAGGCCGTACAAAGATGATCTAGCAGGGCCATGGCATTACGAGGTAATCGTTGTATTTGACGAATTGATCGCTATCCTACAAGCGCCCCTAGAAAAGGAGTGGAATATCCTGAGAAACCCTGAATTCTTTGATAGAAACAGCTATGTCGATGCCATGGGCATTCCTGGATATGGTACAAGTTCACACCTACATCGTGTATACGCAGTTACATATCCGTATGGAGATGTTCTGGTTTGGGAACCATATACCTGTGGTGAGTCTTTGTTTTATGTCTTAACTAGTAAATGGCATGCTGCACATGTTGGACCAATTACGATTCGCAATACTGATGTATAAAAGTTGCGTTCTAAATGTTGTTCAAACTTTCAATACAACTAATAATTTGGTTATACCATCAAAATAAGTGTGAGCATACAGTTTATAAATATGAACAAAAATTTGGAACCTTTCTTAATCACTATCAAGTGGGACGTGTGATATCGGTGTGAGACTGCTCTGATTTTTCTTCATAATGGAAACATGACGGTTCTAGAAACACGTGGACACTGGTGTGGTATTTTTTTCACGCGAATACCTCTAATCCCAACCGTTAGATTTTGGACACCAACAGTTGGAATTGCTGCTACATGTCTTGTTAAAAACTGGTGCCTTATAGTAGTAGAAAATAGAAGATAGAAGAGAAGAGATAATTTTCAGTGTAGTTCCTACTTGCTGCATTGTGGTTGATCTTTGTGCATTGCAGGGACACATGCAGCCCCGCGTCTCATTGACGCCCCTGTCATTGAAGATGAAGAAGCAGAAGTGGCTGCAATTTTCGCTCAAATCGAGGGAGATGCTGTCATGGAAGATGATGAAGCAAATGTGGCTCAAGGCGATGGAGGTGCCGATGAAGATAATGATGCTGATGAAGAAGAATTAGAAGAAGAAGAATTAGAAGAAGACGAATTTGATGATGAAGAATTAGATGATGAAGAATTAGATGATGATGGTGATAATCATAATTATGAAGATGAAGATGTATTTCTTGGATTTTCTGACCAGCGCACTTGGTTCCTGGCACCAATGAGAGCAGAGTCCATTACTGGTGAATCTGATCTCGCGTGGATTCAGGTTAAAGGTTATCGGCCCATCCTCGGTCCTCCAATATTACATATGGGTAACAAGCTGAGGTCTTATCCTTTGGTACGGTGCTACGTTTTCTTGAGATCTGCCCATACCTTGGACCCTGTAGAAGAGGCAAGGTGGGAAAGATTGAACAATTTGAAGGGGCGTTCTTTATTTCTTGGACTCAATCACCCAATTTTCATGCTACCCCCGCCAGTCGACGCAGAGGCTGCAGAACCAGATTTCCAATTGTTCAAACCTGACTGTGTCTTTGCTACCCACAATCGCGCCCGTGATACATGGATACGTCCAAGGCCAAATTGGTGCAGAATGCACGTCAATGGAGGTCCTGCCATAGGCTCAAGATTGCAGTACAAAAAAGAGAAGACTGAACATAGAGCCGAAGCACCCATGTGGTTCGTCCCAACACTTCCACCTGTTTTTCCTTGAGAAATAAGAGACAGATGGTGACCTTATTTTATAGAGAAAACATAGTGTTCGTGAACTTAACCTCATGAACATTCGCTGTTCGGTTTTTGCTGAAATCAAAATTTTGCAGAGATGAAGATCTTTGTTTGAATCCCGTGCTGAACATATTTTTCACAAATTAGCTACCCGTATTGTGATGAATACATGCTGGTTTGTTGTTTGGTGCAGTAGCAGACATGAAGATCTTTGTCCTGAATACCACAATGGACATCTTTTTTTTCTTCAAAAATTAGCTAAGCTCACGCTATTAGGCGCAAATGCCTATTAAGAGATTTGGTGCTCTTGGGCACCATTGCTCCTGCTATTTTAGAAAAAAATAAAAAATATATTTATTTGTTCAAAAAATTAGAAAACAAATAATGGAGTAGCTAATGAATTGTCCCATAAACGTGCAAAATTTCAGTTTCAAATACAAAAAATTCTGGGCTACACAAAAGTAACAAACGTGTGGATCTGGGTATGCATATTTCAAATCTCCAAATTTCAACAGATTTTGTCTTTTTTGTGTAGTCTACAATATAAAGAATATCATATTAAAATTTTACACGCTTGTAGGTTACTTTATTTATTATGTCTACATTCATTTTCAGATTTTTTTGAAACAAATATGTATGCTATTTGATTTTTTTTAAACAGCAGAGCACTGGTGCCCATTAGCCAAAGACACTTTTCGCAAATGCCTACAATAAAGGAACGGATGGTGACCTTATTTTATAGAGAAACCATAGTGTTTGTGAAGTTAAAGTCATGAACACACGCTGTTCGGTTTTTGGTGAAATCAAAATTTAGCAGAGATGAAGATCTTTGTTTGAATCCCGTGATGAACACATTTTTCCTAAATTAGCTACCAGTATTGTGATGAATACATGCCGGTCTGTTTTTCGGTGGAGTAGCAGACATGCAGGGGATCGAAAGAAACGGCAAAGTAGCCAGAAATCAGGGGTCAAATATAAATTCGAGAAAGGAAACGTTTATTCAACAGTCAGGCTGACATGTGGGACGTATCTTGCAGCCGCGGCCCCAACATTTATCATTCAGAGAGGATGACATGTGGGACCCACGAACCAGTATCGTTCTCGGCGTTTCTCAAAGGGGGCAGGAGATCGAAAGAAAAAGGCAAGTAGCTCGAAATCAGGTGTCCAAAAAATCCAAGAAAGGAAAGGTTTATCGCACAAAGAGGCTGACATATTGTACCCAGTTTGCAGCAGCGTCATCAACGTTTCAAAGGCGGTGGAGTTCGAAAGAAAAAGGCAAATAGCCAGAAATTAGGGGTCAAAAATAAATCCAGCAAAGGAAACTTTTATCGTACAAAGAGGCTGACATGTGGGACCCAGCCAGCAGCGTCCTCAACGTTTCTAAGGTGGCAGGCAATGGAAAAAAGGCAAATAGCCAGAAATTAGGGGTCAAAAATAAATGCAACAATAGAAACTCTTATTGTTCATAGAGGCTGACATGTTGGACCCATGAGCCAGCAGGGCCCTCAACGTTTCAAAGGCGTCACGGGATCAAAAGAAAAGAACCAAGTAGTCATTAATTAGGTGTCAAAAATAAATCCAAGAAAGTAAATGTTTTACTTTTCATAGAGGCTGTCATATGGGACCCATGAGCCAGCAGCGTCCTCAACGTTTCTAAGGCGGCTGGGGATCGAAAAAAAAAGCGAAGTAGCCATTAATTAGGGGTCAACTATAAATCCAAGAAAAGAAATGTTTATTGTTCTTAGAGGCTGACATGTGGGAGCTATGCGCCAGCAGCGTCCTCATCGTTTCAAAGGCGGTCGGGGATCCAAAGAAAAAGGCAAATAGCCAGAAATCAGGGGTAAAAAAAATCCAAGAAAAGAAATATTATTGTTCATAGAGGCTGGCATGTGGGACCCATGAGCCAGCAGCGTCCACAATTTCAAAGGCGGCACAGGATCGAAAGAAAAAGGCAAGTGACCAAAAATCAGGGGGTAAAAAATCCAAGAAAAAAACTTTATTGTACATAGAGGATGACATGCGGGTCCCATGAGCCAACAACTTACTCGTCGTTTCAGAGGGCCGAGGCGGCATGAGATCGAAAGAAAAAGGAAAGTGACCAAATATCAGGAGCAAAAAATAATCCATGAAAAGAAACTTTCATTGTACATAGAGGATGACATAGGGTCCCATGTTGTAGCAGCGGTCTGAACGTTTCAAGGACGGCATGAGATCGAAAGAAAAAGGCAAGTGACCAAATATCAGGAGCCAAAAATAATCCAAGAAAAGAAACTTTTATTGTACCTTTGAGAGTCGGCATGAGATTGAAAGAAAAAGGCAAGTGACCAAATATCAGGAGCCAAAAACCTAGAAAAGAAACTTTTATTGTACATAGAGTATGACATGCGGGTCCCATGACGCTGCAGCATCCTCAACGTTTCCAAGGCGGCAGGGGATCAAATGAAAAGGAAATAGCCAAAAAGCAGAGGGTGAAAAAAATCGAAGAAAAGAAACTTTTATTGTTCATAGTGGATGACATGTGGGACCCATGAGGCAGCAGCATCCTCAACGTTTCCAAGCAGCAGGGGATCGAAAGAAAAAGGAAATAGCCAAAAATCAGAGCGTGAAAAATAATCCAAGAAAAGAAACTTTTATTTTACATAGAGGATGACATGTGGGTCCCATTTTGCAGCAGCGGTCTCAATGTTTCATATGCGGCTTGAGATCAAAAGAAAACGAAAGTAGCCCGAAATTAGGGGGAATAAAACTCCAAGAAAAGAAAGTTTTTTGTACATAGAGGATGACATACGGGTCCCAAGGCGGCAGGGGAACAAAAGAAAAAGGAAATAGCCAAAAATCAGAGGGGTGAAAAAAAATCCAAGAAAAAAGAAACTTTTAGAGTTCATAGTTCATAGAGGATGACATGCGGGTCCCATGAGGCAGCAGCGTCCACAACGTTTCCAAGGCGGCACACAGGACCAAAAGAAAAAGGATGTACCCCTGCTGGGCCTTTTGATCAAAAAATAATCCAAGATAAGGAAGATATAAATTGGGGCTGCCTGGCCATCTGGGCCTTCTAACCTGCTGGACGTCTTTTGACTCGTACAATTTCAGCCCACTCCAAAACAAGAAAGTCCTATGCTTCGCAAAAACAAAACAAAAACAAGGAGATTCATATTAGTTCGTTTATGTAAAAATAAAGATTTAATTTATCCGTTTGCAATAGCTCAGAGCGAAATACACTTTTTATTGTCTGTAAAATAATCAAGATATCACATGTTTCTTGTACGGGGAGGCTGACATCGGGACCCATGAGCCAGCAGCGTCGTCAAAGTTTTAAAGGCGGCAGGGGATCGAAAGAAAAAATAAATCAAAAATCAGTTGGTAAAAAAATCGAAGAAAAGAAACATTTATCGTTCTGAGAGGATGACATGCGGGACCCATGTGGCAGCAGCATCCTCAACGTTTCCAAGGCAGCACGGGATCCAAAAAAAGGCAAAATAGCCAGAAATTAGGGGTCAAAATAACTCCAAGAAAAGAAAGGTTTATCGTCCATAGAGTCTGACATGTGGGACCCATTAGCGAGCAGATTCTTCAACGTTCAAAGGCGGCAGGGGATCAAAAGAAAAAGGAAGTAGCCAGAAATTAGGGGTAAAAAATAACTCCAACAATGGAAACTTTTATTGTTCATAGAGGATGACATGCGGGACCCATGAGCCAGCAGCTTCCTCAACGTTTCAAAGGCGGCATGGGATCGAAAGAAAAAGGCAAGTGACCAAATATCAGGAGCCAAAAATAATCCAAGAAAAGAAACTTTATTGTACATAGAGGATGACATGCGGGTCCCATTTAGCAGCAGCGGTATCACCGTTGAGAGGCGGGAGGTCTCGAAAGAAAAAAGGCAAGTGACCAAATATCAGAAAAAAAATCCAAGAAAAGAAAGTTTTATAGTACATAGAGGATGACATGCGGGTCCCATTTAGCATCAGCGGTATCACCGTTTGGGAGGCGGCAGGGGATCGAAAGAAAAAGGCAAGTGACCAAATATGAGGTGCCAAAAATAATCAAAGAAAAGAAAGTTTTCAACGTTTCAAAGGCGGCAGGGGATCAAAAGAAAAAGGAAGTAGCCAGAAATTAGGGGGCAAAAATAACTCCAAGAAAGGAAACTTTTATTGTTCGTAGAGGATGACATGGGGGACCCATGAGCCAGCAGCTTACTCAACGTTTCAAAGGTGGCATGAGATCGAAAGAAAAAAACGCAAGTGACCAAATATGAGGTGCCAAAAATAATCAAAGATTTATTGTACATAGAGGATGACATGCGGGTCCCATTTTGCAGCAGCGGTCTCAATGTTTGAAATGCGGCTTGAGATCAAAAGAAAAAGAAAGTAGCTAGAAAGTAGGGGGTCAAAAAAAATCCAAGAAAAGAAAGTTGATGGACATAGAGGTTGACATGCGGGTCCCATGTGCCAGCAGCTTACTCAACGTTTCAAAGGGGCCAGGGGATCAAAAGTAAAAGGCAAGTGACGAAATATCAGGAGCCAAAAATCAGAGGGTGAAAAAAAATCCAAGAAAACAAACTTTTATAGCACATAGAGGATGACATGCGGGTCCCATGAGCCAGCAGGTTCCTCAACGTTTCAAACGTGGCATGAGATCGAAAGAAAAAGGCAAGTGACGAAATATCAGGAGCCAAAAATAATTCAAGAAAAGAAACTTGATTGTACATAGAGGATGACATGCGGGTCCCATGTGTAAGCAGCTTACTCAACGTTTCCAAGGCGGCAGGGCATCAAAAGAAAAAAGGAAATAGACAAAAATCAGAGAGTGAAAAAAAACCATAGAAAATAAACTTTTATAGCACATAGAGGATGACATGCGGGTCCCACGAGCCAGCAGGTTCCTCAAAGTTTCAAACGTGGCATGAGATCGAAAGAAAAAAAGGCAAGTGACCAAATATCAGGAGCCAAAAATAATCCAAGAAAAGAAAGTTTATTGTACGTAGAGGATGACATGCGGGTCCCATTTTGCAGCAGCGGTATCACCGTTTGAGAGGCTGCACGGGATCGAAAGAAAAAGGCAAGTGACCAAATATCAGGAGCCAAAAATAATCCAAGAAAAGAAATTTTATTGTACGTAGAGGATGACATGCGGGTCCCATTTTGCAGCAGCGGTCTCAACGTTTCCAAGGCGGCACAGGACCAAAAGAAAAATGAAGTAGCCAGAAATCAGGGGGTGAAAAAAATCCAAGAAGAAAGATTTCAATTGGGCTGCATCTGGACATCTGGGCTTTCGAACTATCCTGCTTGGCCTTTTGACTCGTACAATTTCAGCCCACTCCAAAACAGGAAAGTTCCGAATTTTCTAAAAAAACAGGAAAGTCCTATGCTTCGCAAAGACAAAAAAACAAGGAGATTCAACATATAAGTTTGTTTATGTAAAAATAAAGATTTAATTATCCGTTTGAAATAGCTCAGAGCGCAATACATTGTTTATTGTCTGCAAAATAATCAAGATATCATATGTTTCTTGTACGGGGAGGCTGACATCGGGGACCCATGAGCCAACAGCGTCGTCAACGTTTTAAAGGCGGCAGGGGATGGAAAGAAAAAATAAACCAAAAATCTGTTGGTAAAAAATCCAAGAAAAGAAACATTTTCGTTCTGAGAGGATGACATGCGGGACCCATGAGGCAGCAGCATCCTCAGCGTTTATTGTTCATAGAGGTTGACATGTGGGACCCGTGAGCCAGCGGCGTCCTCAACGTTTTAAAGGCTGCAGGTGATCGAAAGAAAAAATAAGCCAAAAATCGTTTGGTCAACAAAATCCAAGAAAATAAACATTTACCGTTCTGAGAGGATGACATGCGGGACCCATGAGGCAGCAGCATCCTCAACGATTCCAAGGCGGCAGGGGAAATATCCAGAAATTAATGAGGGGTTCAAAATAAATCCATCAAAGGAAACTTTTATTGTTCATAGAGGATGACATGTGGGACCGACCTGCCAACAGCGTCCTCATCGTTTCAGAGGGGGCAGGAGATCAAAAGAAAAAGGCAAATAGCCAGAAATTAGGGGTAAAAAATAACTCCAAGAAAGGAAACTTTTATTGTTCGTAGAGGATGACATGCGGGACCCATGAGCCAGCAGCTTACTCAACGTTTCAAAGGCGGCATGAGATCGAAAGAAAAAGGCAAGTGACAAAATATCAGGAGCCAAAGATAATCCAAGAAAAGAAACTTTATTGTACGTAGAGGATGACATGCGGGTCCCATTTAGCAGCAGCGGTCTCAGCGTTTCAAATGCGGCTTGAGATCAAAAGAAAAAGAAAGTTGATTGTACATAGAGGATGACATGCGGGTCCCATGAGTCAGCAGCTTACCATACGTTTCCAAGGCGGCAGGGGATCAAAAGAAAAAGGAAATAGCCAAAAATCAGAGGGTGAAAAAAATAAAGAAAATAAACTTTTATAGTACATAGAGGATGACATGCGGGTCCCATGAGCCAGCAGGTTCCTCAACGTTTCAAACTTGGCATGAGATCGAAAAAAGGCAAGTGACCAAATATGAGGAGCCAAAAATAATTCAAGAAAAGAAAGTTTTATAGTACATAGAGGATGACATGCGGGTCCCATTTAGCAATCAGCGTTTGAGAGGCGGCAGGGGATCAAAAGAAAAAAGAAATTGCCAAAAATCAGATGGTGAAAAAAAACCAAGAAAATGAACTTTTATAGTACATAGAGGATGACATGCGGGTCCCATGAGCCTGCAGGTTCCTCAACGTTTCAAACGTGGCATGAGATCGAAAGAAAAAGGCAAGTGAAAAAATATCAGGAGCCAAAAATAATTCAAGAAAAGAAAGTTTTATAGTACATAGAGGATGACATGCGGGTCCCATTTAGCAGCAGCGGTATCACCGTTTGAGAGGCGGCAGGGGATCGAAAGAAAAAGGCAAGTGAAAAAATATGAGGAGCCAAAAATAATTCAAGAAAAGAAAGTTTTATAGTACATAGAGGATGACATGCGGGTCCCATTTAGCAGCAGCGGTATCACCGTTTGAGAGGCAGCAGGGGATCGAAAGAAAAAGTCAAGTGACCAAATATGAGGTGCCAAAAAAATCCAAGAAAAGAAAGTTTTATAGTACATAGAGGATGACATGCGGGTCCCATTTAGCAGCAGCGGTATCACGTTTGAGAGGCAGCAGGAGATCGAAAGAAAAAGTCAAGTGACCAAATATGAGGTGCCAAAAAAATCCAAGAAAAGAAAGTTTTATAGTACATAGAGGATGACATGCGGGTCCCATTTAGCAGCAGCGGTATCACCGTTTGAGAGGCAGCAGGGGATCGAAAGAAAAAGTCAAGTGACCAAATATGAGGTGCCAAAAAATCCTAGAAAAGAAAGTTTTATAGTACATAGAGGATGACATGCGGGTCCCATTTAGCAGCAGCGGTATCACCGTTTGAGAGGCAGCAGGGGATCGAAAGAAAAAGTCAAGTGACCAAATATGAGGTGCCAAAAAAATCCAAGAAAAGAAAGTTTTATAGTACATAGAGGATGACATGCGGGTCCCATTTAGCAGCAGCGGTATCACCGTTTGAGAGGCGGCAGGGGATCGAAAGAAAAAGGTAAGTGACCAAATATGAGGTGCCAAAAATAATTCAAGAAAAGAAAGTTTTATAGTACATAGAGGATGACATGCGGGTCCCAGTTAGCAGCAGCGGTATCACCGTTTGAGAGGCGGCAGGGGATCGAAAGAAAAAGGCAAGTGACCAAATTTGAGGTGCCAAAAAAACTCCAAGAAAAGAAAGTTGATTGCACATAGAGGATGACATGCGGGTCCCATTTAGCAGCAGCGGTCTCAACGTTTCCAAGGCGGCAAGGGATCAAAAGAAAAAGGAAGTAGCCAGAAATCAGGGGGTCAAAAAAATCCAAGAATAGAAAGAATTTTGGTTCATAGAGGATGACATGCGGGACCCATGATCCTGCATCGTAAACGGCTCGATCGGAGAACGTTGAACGAGATGGCGCGATCTAGAAAAAAACAATGCCAGAGAGGCTGCCATCTGGGCCCTACATCCCTCGGCGGTGCGGATTTGCGTTGACTCGGCCGGCGAACCCGAGATTTCGAGATGCACCACGTCCCGGGCCACCATACGCCACGTTTTGGCCGCTTTCGTCGGGCTAGGTGGCCTCAAAAACGAGAAAAAAAAAAGTTTTGACATGCACCACGGAGGGACCAAAATCGTCGGCCATGGTACACCAGCAACCACGGCGCGACTTCAACTTCGTCGGCCATGGCAACTTTTCTTGTAGTGTTTGTACGCTTTGCACTAGGAGTAGAAACATTGCCAACACCAATTATTTTACCATTGATAGTAGGAGGTGCAGCAACATGTGAAGAATTAGCATTACTAGTGGTGGTAATAGTCCAAACTTTAGCTATATTATTCTCTTTAGCTAGTTTTTCATTTTCTTCTCTATCCCACCTAGCACGCAGTTCAGCCATTAATCTTATATTCTCATTAATTCTAACTTGGATGGCATTTGCTGTAGTAGTAATCTTATTATCAATATCATCAGGTTTAGCAGCCATTTTATTAATTAAAGAGGATTGTGATGCGGACATGTATGAGATTCGGGTTTCAGCATTTGAAATTTTAGTTTGCAGACCAGAAATCTCCCTATTCAAGTTTTCAAGTTGATTTCCTATATTTTTCAACAAGGTAGATTGTTCATTCATAGTTTTAGTAAACAATTGATTTTGCTCATATTGTGATTGCATAAAGTTTTTAGTGGATCTTTCAATTCCTAGCATCCTTTCCTCATATCTACCATAAGTATTACCATAGTTGTTCCTATAAGCATTGTTGTTGAAATTATTATTTTTAATGAAGTTCACATCAACATTTTCTTCTTGAGCAACCAATGAAGCTAAAGGAACATTATTTGGATCAACATTAGATCTACCATTCACAAGCATAGACATAATCACATCAATCTTATCACTCAAGGAAGAGGTTTCTTCAACAGAATTTACCTTCTTACCTTGTGGAGCTCTTTCCGTGTGCCATTCAGAGTAATTTATCATCATATCATCAAGAAGTTTTGTAGCCGCCCCCAATGTGATGGACATAAAGGTACCTCCAGCAGCTGAATCCAATAAATTCCGCGAAGAAAAATTTAGTCCTGCATAGAAGGTTTGGATGATCATCCAAGTAGTCAGTCCATGGGTTGGGCAATTCTTTACCAAAGTTTTCATTCTCTCCCATGCTTGAGCAACATGTTCAGTATCTAATTGCTTAAAATTCATTATGCTACTTCTCAAAGATATAATTTTAGCGGGAGGATAATATCTACCAATAAAAGCATCCTTGCATTTAGTCCATGAATCAATACTATTCTTAGGCAAAGATAGCAACCAATCTTTAGCTCTTCCTCTTAATGAGAAAGGAAACACTTTCAATTTAATAATATCACCATCTACATCCTTATACTTTTGCATTTCACAAAGTTCAACAAAATTATTGAGATGGGCAGCAGCATCATCAGAACTAGCACCAGAAAATTGATCTCTCATAACCAGATTTAGTAAAGCAGGTTTAATTTCAAAGAATTCTGCTGTAGTAGCAGGTGGAGCAATAGGTGTGCATAGGAAATCATTATTATTTGCATTTGTGAAGTCACACAACTTAGTATTTTCAGGAGTATTCATTTTAGCAACGGTAAATAAAACAAACTAGATAAAGTAAATGCAAGTAACTAATTTTTTGTGTGTTTTCGATATAGAGAGCAAGACAATAAATAAAGTAAAACTAGCAACTAATTTTTTGTGTTTTGATTTAGTGCAGCAAACAAAGTAGTAAATAAAATAAAGCAAGACAAAAACAAAGTAAAGAGATTGAGAAGTGGAGACTCCCCTTGCAGCGTGTCTTGATCTCCCCGGCAACGGCGCCAGAAAAAGAGCTTGATGGCGTGTAACTCACACGTTCGTTGGGAACCCCAAGAGGAAGGTATGATGCGCACAGTAGCAAGTTTTCCCTCAGAAAGAAACCAAGGTTTAATCGAACCAGGAGGAGCCAAGAAGCACGTTGAAGGTTGATGGTCGCGAAATGTGATGCGGCGCAACACCAGGGATTCCCGCGCCAACGTGGAATCTGCACAACAAAACCAAAGTACTTTGCCCCAACGAAACAGTGAGGTTGTCAATCTCACCGGCTTGCTGTAACAAAGGATTAAACGTATCGAGTGGAAGATGTTTGCAAAGAAAATAGTAAAACACAATTGCAGTAGATTGTATGCTATGTAAAGAATAGGACCGGGGTCCACAGTTCACTAGAGGTGTCTCTCCCATAAGATAAAAGCATGTTGGGTAAACAAATTACAGTCGGGCAATTGACAAATAGAGAAAGGCATAACAATGCATATACATGATATGATAAATATAGTGAGATTTAATCCGGGCATTACGACAAAGTACATAGACCGCCATCCAACTGCATCTATGCCTAAAAAGTCCACCTTCAGGTTATCATCCGAACCCCATTCAGTATTAAGTTGCTAAGCAACAGACAATTGCATTAAGTATGGTGCGTAATGTAATCAACAACTACATCCTTAGACATAGAATCAATGTTTTATCCCTAGTGGCAACAGCACATCCACAATCTTAGAACTTTCTGTCACTGTCCCAGATTCAATGGAGGCATGAACCCACTATCGAGCATAAATACTCCCTCTTGGAGTTAAGAGTACAAACTTGGCCAGAGCCTCTACTAATAACGGAGAGCATGCAAGATCATAAACAACACATAAACAATAGATTGATAATCACCATAATCATAGTACTCTCTATCCATCGGATCCCGACAAACACAACATATAGTATTACAGATATATGATCTTGATCATGTTAGGCAGCTCACAAGATCCAACAATGAAGCACAAACAAGGAGAAGACGACCATCTAGCTACTGCTATGGACCCATGGTCCAGGGGTGAACTACTCACTCATCACTCCGGAGGCGACCATGGCGGTGTAGAGTCCTCCGGAGATGAATCCCCTCTCCGGCAGGTGCCGGAGGCGATCTCCTGAATCCCCGAGATGGGATTCGCGGCGGCGGCGTCTCTGGAAGGTTTTCCGTATCGTGGCTCGGTACGGGGTTTTCGCGACGGAGACTTTAAGTAGGCGGAAGGGTAGGTCAGGGGCCACACGAGGGCCCAGGGGGCCACGCGGCCTGGCCCGCCGCGCCGCCCTAGCCTCGGCCGCCTCGTGGCCCCACTTCGTTATCTCTTCGGTCTTCCGGAAGCTTCGTGCAAAAATAGGACCCTGGGCGAAAGTTTCGTCCAATTCCGAGAATATTTCCTTACTAGGATTTCTGAAACCAAAAGCAGAAACAAAGAATCGCTTTCTAAGATCTTGTTAATAGGTTAGTTCCAGAAAATGCATAAATATGACATATAATGTGCATAAAACATGTAGGTATCATCAATAAAGTAGCATGGAACATAAGAAATTATCGATACGTTGGAGACGTGTGCTATGATTAATCAAAACTAGATTGATCGACTGCGCACACATTATTAGAGGCGCATGCCTTTGCGCACAAAGTGCATGTGTGTGTTGTTGGCCACCAATTAACGAGAGAGAGAGAGAGAGAGAGACAGAGAGAGAGAGGTAGAGAGAGATCTACATACGAGAGAGCGATTGAAATCCCCAAATTAAACACATATATATATGCATGGCACATTTAATTTAATTAGAGGACCGCGAGCTAAGGCACCCCTGGCCTGCTTGATGCACAATTAAGTGTCATTGGCCTATATATAGGGTTTAATTAGGGTTTAGGGTTTAGGGTTAGGAGGTTAGGGTTTAGGGTCTAGGGTCTAGGGTTTAATGTTTATGGTGTTTAGGGGTTTAGGGATTAGGGATTAGGGTTTATTTAGGGTTTAAGGTTTATGGATCATCGATCGAGTGCGCACACACACATTATTAGAGGCACACGCGCCTTTGCGCATAAAGTGCATGTGTATATGTGTGTGTTTTTTTGGCCAACAACGATATATAGATGATCGAGAGAGAGAGAGATTGAAATTCCCAAGAATATGTTCAAATATATATTAAAATATATGCACGAATGCATGCATGGTAGGCCATGCATGCACACTAATTATATATATATTATGAGGAAACTTAATCAAATGTGTTTTCATTCGAGAGAACTTGTCAAAATTCAAGTTAATTAATTTATCATCGATAATTATATAATTAATTAATGAATCTCAGGGAGATGTTATACAACATATGATCGATATAGGCCATGTCGTATATATTAATTGGTGTTAATCTACCGTTTAATTTGCTAGCTAGCTGCTATATATAGATCGAGCATGTTTTTATTAGATCGGGTTATAGCTAGCTAGTATAGTTTAGGGTTATGTGTTTTAATGAACTAGGGTTTGATTAGCTAGGGGTTAGTTATATATATGGTTTAGGGTTAATGCATGGCACATTTAATTTAACTAGAGGACCGCGAGCTAGGCACCCCTGGCCTGCTTGATGCACAATTAAGTGTCGTTGGCCTATATATAGGGTTTAATTAGGGTTTAGGGTTAGCTAGGGTTTAGGGTTTAGGGTTTAGTGTTTAGGGTGTTTAGCTAGGGTCTAGGGTTTAGTTTAGGGTGTTTAGGGTCTAGGGTTTAGGGTTTAATTAGTGTTTAGGGTTTAGGGTTTAGGGTTTAGGGTTTAGTGTTTACGGTGTTTAGGGTCTAGGGTTTAGGGTTTAGTGTTTAGGGTGTTTAGGGTCTAGGGTTTAGTGTTTAGGGTGTTTAGGGTTTAGGGGAGTTTTAGGGTTGTTTAAGGTTTAGGGATCATCGATCGAGTGCGCACACACATTATTAGAGGCACCCGCGCCTTTGCGCATAAAGTGCATGCGTATATATGTACGTGTGTGTTTTTTGCCACCAACAACGATATATAGATGATCGAGAGAGAGAGATTGAAATCCCCTAGAATATGTTCAAATATATATTAAAATTGATATAGGCCATGTATATTTTAATTGGTGTTAATCTACGGTTTGCTAGCTAGCTGCTATATATAGAGCATGTTTTTATTAGATCGGGTATAGCTAGCTAGTATAGTTTAGGGTTATGTGTTTTAATTAAGTAGGGTTGATTAGCTAGGGTTAGTTACATATATATGGTTTAGGGTTAATGCATGGCACATTTAATTTAATTAGAGGACCGCGAGGCACCCCTGGCCTGCTCGATGCACAATTAAGTGTCGTTGGCCTATACATAGGGTTTAATTAGGGTTTAGGGTTAGCTAGGGTTTAGGGTTAGGGTTAGGGTTAGGGTTAGGGTTTAGGGTCTAGGGTTTAGGGTTTAGGGTTTAGGGTTTAGGGTTAGCTAGGGTTTAGGGTTAGGGTTAGGGTTAGGGTTAGGGTTAGGGGTTTAGGGTCTAGGGTTTAGGGTTTAGTGTTTAGGGTGTTTAGGGTTTAGGGATTAGGGATTTAAGGTTTTAGGGGTTGTTTAAGGTTTAGGGATCATCGATCGAGTGCGCACACACATTATTAGAGGCACCCGCGCCTTTACGCATAAAGTGCATGCGTATATATGTGTGTTTTTTGGGCCACCAACGATATATAGATGATCGAGAGAGAGATTGAAATCCCCAAGAATATGTTCAAATATACATTAAAATATATGCACGAATGCATTGTAGGCCATGCATGCACACTAATTATATATATATATTATGAGGCAACTTAATCAAATGTGTTTTCATTCGAGAGAACTTGTCAAAATTCAAGTTAATTAATTTATCACGATAATTATATAATTAATTAATGAATCTCAGGGATATGTTATACAACATGATCGATATAGGCCATGTATATTTTAATTGGTGTTAATCTACGGTTTGCTAGCTAGCTGCTATATATAGAGCATGTTTTTATTAGATCGGGTTATAGCTAGCTAGTATAGTTTAGGGTTATGTGTTTTAATTAAGTAGGGTTGATTAGCTAGGGTTAGTTACATATATATATGGTTTAGGGTTAATGCATGGCACATTTAATTTAATTAGAGGACCGCGAGAGGCACCCCTGGCCTGCTCGATGCACAATTAAGTGTCGTTGGCCTATACATAGGGTTTAATTAGGGTTTAGGGTTAGCTAGGGTTTAGGGTTAGGGTTAGGGTTTAGGGTCTAGGGTTTAGGGTTTAGTGTTTAGGGTGTTTAGGTTTAGGGATTAGGGATTAGAGATTTAAGGTTTTAGGGTTGTTTAAGGTTTAGGGATCATCGATCGAGTGCGCACACACATTATTAGAGGCACCCGCGCCTTTACGCATAAATTGCATGCATATATATGTGTGTTTTTTGGCCACCAACGATATATAGATGATCGAGAGAGAGATTGAAATCCCCAAGAATATGTTCAAATATACATTAAAATATATGCACGAATGCATGGTAGGCCATGCATGCACACTAATTATATATATATTATGAGGCAACTTAATCAAATGTGTTTTCATTCGAGAGAACTTGTCAAAATTAGAGTTAATTAATTTATCACGATAATTATATAATTAATTAATGAATCTCAGGGATATGTTATACAACATGATCGATATAGGCCATGTATATATTAATTGGTGTTAATCTAAGGTTTGCTAGCTAGCTGCTATATATAGAGCATGTTTTTATTAGATCGGGTTATAGCTAGTATACTTTAGGGTTATGTGTTTTCATTAAGTAGGGTTGATTAGCTATGGTTAGTTACATATATATGGTTTAGGGTTAATGCATGGCACATTTAATTTAATTAGAGGACCGCGAGGCACCCCTGGCCTGCTTGATGCACAATTAAGTGTCGTTGGCCTATATATAGGGTTTAATTAGGGTTTAGGGTTAGGGTTAGTGTTTAGGGTGTTTAGGGTTTAGGGATTAGGGATTAGGGTTTCAGGGTTGTATAAGGTTTAGGGATCATCGATCGAGTGCGCACACACATTATTAGAGGCACCCGCGCCTTTGCGCATAAAGTGCATGCGTATAGTTTAGGGTTATTTGTTTTAATTAAGTAGGGTTTGATCAGCTAGGGTTAGTTACATATATATGGTTTAGGGTTAATGCATGGCACATTACATATAGTTTAAATCTCAAGAATGTTTATACATGATAGGCCATATGTGCAAAGGAATTTTTTTCCCCGTGAACTTGTCAAAATTCAAGTTTATCAGTGCCAATGGAAACTAGTCCAAAAAATTACATAGAGGACCAAAAGTACTAGACAATAACTAATAGAACCTGCAACTTTACAAAAAGGACCCCAAAACATATAGAAGAAAATCAATCGAGTCCTTCTCGACCGCACATCAGATCTCTGCTCCGCATCCTTTCCAGCAACTCCGTCGCCGGGGACGCACCACTTGGGACGGTGTCGCCGGTAGTCGCCAGGACGAAGGAGAAGAAGGGCCTCAGCAACGGCATATTGGCTCTGAGAAGGGCCGCTGAAAGGCCAAGATGTGCACGGGCAAGACGGATGACGCCGTCGTATGCCCCGAGCTTGTGAACTTTAGCAGCTTGACTTCCCCATTGGCCAGATCTGAAGCACTGACCAAAGCAAGCCTCACCGTTAGCGCCATCACATTGATGGCACCAGATCGGGGTTTGGCCGGCAAGATCCGCCAGATTCACCATAGGCCAGATCTGAAGCCGATGACGAGATCCCCGACTCCATTGCGCCATTCTGCTCATGGGAAACACTGGATCTAAGCTTACAACAACACTAACTCCCTCGGATCCAAATTAGCTGACTCAACTTTGCTTATCTAAATATGGATGTATCCACACATGTTTTTACTCTAGATACATACACGTCTAAGGAAAGTTGAATCAATTAATTTAGTTCGGAGGGTGTACAATATACAGAGAGAAGTCGGCCTCGTCTCCGGCCGGCGAGGCCGCCGGAGAGAAGGGGGAGAGGAGCCGGGGGAGTGGGAGAGACTCGAGAGAGAAAGAGAAGAGGAAGAAATGAGAGCTCCCTGGGGAAGAACATTATTTTTGTCGTTCTGCTCGTAGCTTGAAACTGAAAATTTCGGCCGCGCGCCAAATCATCCCGCCGCATCCATTCGAAAATCCCGTGACCAGTTTTACCCTTTTAACCCTGGTCCGGAAGCTACAACCCACCGACCATGGAGGGCTCATTCGGTAACAATGAAATATCTTGCCTAGATCCCGAACCCTCCCCACAGGCCCACACCCACCCACCAACCATTCGCCCCATTAGCTCAAAAATACTCTCACACGCCAAAGCTCTGACTCTCTACAGTACTAGATCTGCTTCGCCGCCGGCATACTCCTCCACAGCGTAGCCTTGATCGTGTTGGCTGTCCACCCACCTGATCCGCTCCCCCGCCGCCCTCGTCACCGACGGATCTGCTTCACCGCCGACCTCGCCACCGACGGATCTGCTTCACCGCCGACCTCGCCACCGACGGATCTGCTTCACCGCCGACCTCGCCACCGACTACCTCGCCGCAGCGGCTGTATCAACTTCACCGAATCCCTTGCCAGCCAACCAGATCTGCTTCACTAACGCCCGCTTCTACTGAAACAGGGTCGATTCATCGTCTCCCGCGTTCGCCGCCGCTGGAATGCAAGTTGCCGCCCCCGTCCACCCCGCCGCAGCTTGGTTAGTACGCTGGCCCGTTAGATCGCGGTGTTTCTTTAGCCATGTTTTGTGTAGTTATTTGCAGATCTCATATGCCGTTAACTTTCTTGATGTGTTGCTTCGCATGAAGTTTGTTTAAATATTGTACAGTACAAAAGCATTATCCGGTCGCTACCATCCTGTTCATTCTACTGACACCTGTGTGCATCCACATATTTATAGCCTTATACCCATTCATTTGCTGCCAACTGTTTTTGTACTGCATGCTATTGTCGCACTGCTTTTATAGTCATGCTATGGGCATTTCCAATCTGCTTGTTCTTATACCACGTCATTAGCTCACCGCTAGCCGCTAGCTGTTTTCTCGTGTCTGCTATTCTCACACTGCTTTTATAATCATGCTATGTGCATTTCCAATCTGCTTGCTCTTATACCTCGTCTTTAGCTTATATAGTTATTGCTGCGTGCATGTCTGGTCTTTGTATTATCGTAGACTGACTTGTCAATGTTATTTTTCCTAGGGATTGATCATGCGAACCACTTATTAGAACATCCAACATTAACAGCGGGGACGCTAGGGAAGGTTGGAATCTGAGTTCTTGGTTGGTAATTTTGGCAGTTTACTTCCGTTATTATCTATAACCTATATGCATTGTTCCTTATGCAAGAGATTAACACTTGGAACCCTGCCATAGCAATGCCATTCATGCTTTACTATGTTTCTGCCTATTTGATATGCTTGTCTTGGAGAAACTGCGAAGGTGATTTGAACCTGACATTTGGTCATTCTTAATGCCAGTTTACTTTATGTGGAAAACCTTGGCATTACCCTACTCTAAATCTGAATGTCTGAAATTCGTATCTCATGCAAAGCAACATCTAGTTGGTTTTAATCTGATATCTGGTAAATATTGGCTTATTCATTTGGCAGCTCAAGTTTTTTGTTATTTGAAACCAGCTGACTTGGTCTTAAATGTGATATCTAAACACAGATTAAGGACAATGGAGCAGGAGGATTAGCATTTCACTTGATGGCTGAACCTAAAATGACAGGCATGTTGACCACGACTAGTGCACGCAAGAGAAGGACCTGCAGCGAGCCAGTATGTGCTTAGTACATGCATCTTATCTTATCTTGTGCTTATTTCTGCTACATGCTGTTATCTGATCTCTACATTGCGTAATACATGTTTGAATAGTTAATTGTTGTAACTATGTTTGCAATGTTACCAGAATGCAGTTTTAATGAAGCAGTCATCATTAGAAGATAGTCGCCAAAAAAGGATCTGTAGCGACCCTGTGCAACATTATGATGTAAGTTTGTGCTTAGTACAAGTTCCATACATTGTCTTATTTATGCAACTTGTTATTATCTTATATCTACATTGCATAATAAATGTTTGCATAGTTCATCGTTTAACTCTTTTTGCATTATTATCAGAATGCAGTTGTGATGAAGCAATCTTCATTAGAAGTGAGGCCCACAAAAAGTTCTGATATTTCTTCTGATGCATCTTCTCATAGCCGTCAACCTAGACCATTGCTTTCATCAAACAGTAAATATCTCAAGGTTGTACTTTATAAAAGACATGGTATTGCTGCTTTAAGATCTGTAGCTGATATGTTGACAAAGAGTACACAAGATTCAATCAAGGCGATTGCCAAATGTCAACGTGTTATTGATGATGCTAATAGAAGTCCTCAATGATTCTATGTAATTTTTTTATTTGGGCACATTAATTGCCTTGTAATTTTCCTACTTGTTTTATTTGTGTATGTAATTGTGTGTATCATTGATATCAGATTTTAGGCTCATGAAATTTAATGCAAGTTGACTAGTCAAACAAGTAGGGCACTACAACAGATTGGGCCGGCCCACTTACAGTAGTGTGGGACCCACTTTCATTTTGGGCCGGCCCACTTCTTTAGTAGGCCGGCCCGGTTACACGATAGTGGGATCCACATGCTTATTGGGCCGGCCCACTATCTTGTTGGGCCAGCCCATTTGCTATATGGTGGTCCCACATGGTAAATGGGCCAGCCCTTTAACAGGAAGGTGGGACCCACCTGTGTTTTTGGCCCGGCCCACTATCTTGTTGGGCCGGCCCACTTGCTATATAATGGACCCCACATACTAAATGGGCCGGCCTTTTAACTGGAAAGTGGGACCCACCTGTGTTTTGGCCCGGCCCACTATCTTGTTGGGCCGGCCCACTTGATATATGGTGGACCCCACATACTAAATGGGCCGGCCTTTAACAGGAAGGTGGGACCCACATGTGCTTTTGGCCCGGCCCACTATCTTGTTGGGCCGGCCCACTTGCTATATGGTGGACCCCACTGATGTCTACGGTGCTTCTATTCTTGTAGACAGTGTTGGGCCTCCAAGAGCAGAGGTTTGTAGAACAACAGCAAGTTTTCCCTTAAGTGGATCACCCAAGGTTTATCGAACTCAGGGAGGAAGAGGTCAAAGATATCCCTCTCAAGCAACCCTGCAATCACGATACAAGAAGTCTCTTGTGTCCCCAACACACCTAATACACTTGTCAGATGTATAGGTTCACTAGTTCGGCGAAGAGATAGTAAAACACATGTGGTATAGATGGTGGTAATATTGCAGAAAGTAAAGATGCAGTAAAACAGTAAACAAGCGGCGCCAGAAAATAGCTTGCTAGCGTAGGAAGCAATTCTTTGTGGTGGAAACAAGGCCTAGGGATCATACTTTCACTAGTGGACACTCTCAACATTGATCACATAATAAATAAGTTCTCTTCCTTGTGCTACATATACTCTTGTTTGATAATGAACACCACTAATTGTGTAGGATTACACGAACCCTCAATGCCGGAGTTAACAAGCTCCACAACATTCGATATTCATGTTTAAGTAACCTTAGAGTATAATAGATCTTTGCAAAATAGACCAAGTACTAACATAGCATGCACACTGTCACCATCACACTATGAAGGAGGCATAGATCACATCAATACTATCATAGCGATAATCAACTCCATAACCTACAAGAGATTATGATCATAATCTACGACAAGAACTACACAATGCACACACTGTCACCATTACATCATGCAGGAGGAATAGACTACTTTAATAACATCACATGAGTAGCACATAGATAAATAGTGATACAAAACACATTGCAATCATAAAGGGATATAAATAAGCACTTCACTATGCCATTCATAACAGTGAATAAGTATTCTGTGAAATATAGCCTAAGAGACCCACACGGTGCACACACTGTCACCTTTACACACGTGGGACAAGGAGTCTCCGGAGATCACATAAGTAAAACCCACTTGACTAGCATAATGACATCTAGATTACAAGCATCATCATATGAATCTCAATCATGTAAGGCAGCTCATGAGATTATTGTATTGAAGTACATAGGAGAGAGATGAACCACATAGCTACCGGTACAGCCCCGAGCCTCGATGGAGAACTACTCCCTCCTCATGGGAGCAGCAGCGGTGATGAAGATGGCGGTGGAGATGGCAGCGGTGTCGATGGAGAAGCCTTCCGGGGCACTCCCCGTCCCGGCGGCGTGCCGGAACAGAGACTCTGTCCCCCAGATCTTGGCTTCGCGATGGCGGCGGCTCTGGAACTTTTCTCGTACCGTGGCTTATTCGTATCGAGGTTTAGGTCGGGACCCTTAAATAGGCGAAGAGGCGGAGTCGGAGGGTCAACGAGGTGACGACACACTAGGGGGGCGCGGCCCAGGCCCTGGCCACGCCACCCTGTCATCTGGGGCCCACAGGGCCGTCCTCTGGTGACTCTCGGGTGTTCTGGAAGCTTCCGGTGAAAATAGGGTACTGGGCGTTGATTTCGTCCGATTCCGAGAATATTTCCTTACTAGGATTTCTGAAACCAAAAACAGCAGAAAACAGGAACTGGCACTTCGGCATCTCGTCAGTAGGTTAGTTCCGGAAAACGCATCAAAACGATATAAAGTGTGAACAAAACATGTAGGTATTGTCATAAAACAAGCATGGAACATCAGAAATTATAGATACGTTGGAGACGTATCAGCATCCCCAAGCTTAGTTCCTACTCGTCCTCGAGTAGGTAAACGATAACACAAATAATTTCTGAGGTGACATGCTACCATCATAATCTTGATCAACATTATTGTAAAGCATATGACATGAATGGAGTGATTCAAAAACAATGGTAATGACATGAGTAAACAAATGAATCATAAAGCAAAGACTTTTCATGAATAGTACTTTCAAGACAAGCATCAATAAGTCTTGCATAAGAGTTAGCTCGTAAAGCAATAATTCAAAGTAGAGGTATTGAAGCAACACAAAGGAAGATTAAGTTTCAGCGGTTGCTTTCAACTTATAACATGTATATCTCATGGATATTGTCAATGTAAAGTAATATAACAAGTGCAATATGCAAGTATGTAGGAATCAATGCACAGTTGACACAAGTGTTTGCTTCTAAGATGGAAGGAAATAGGTAAACTGACTCAACAATAAAGTAAAAGATAGGCCCTTCGCAGAGGGAAGCAGAGATTAAATCATGTGCTAGAGCTTTTCAAGTTTTGAAATCATATAGAGAGCATAAAAGTAAAATTTTGAGAGGTGTTTGTTGTTGTCAACGAATGGTAATGGGTACTCTAACTACCTTATCAACCAGACTTTCAAGAGCGGCTCCCATGAAGGACGTTATCTCTACCAACAAGGTAGATCATCCCTCTTCTCTTTTGTTTACACATGTACTTTAGTTTTATTTATTAGATGACACTCCCCCAACCTTTTGCTTACACAAGCCATGGCTAACCGAATCCTCGGGTGCCTTCCAATCATTCACATACCATGGAGGAGTGTCTATTTGCAAATTTAAGTTGCTTACTGATGAATCAGAGCAAAACATGTGAAGAGAATTATTAATGCAAGTTAATTAATTGGGGCTGGGAACCCCATTGCCAGCTCTTTTTGCAAAATTATTGGATAAGCGGATGAAGCCACTAGTCCATTGTGAAAGTCTGTCAAAAGTAAATGACAAGATCGAAAGATAAAACACCACATACTTCCTCATGAGCTATAAAACATTGACACAAATAAGAGATAATAGCTTTTGAATTGTTTAAAGGTAGCACATGAAGTATTTACTTGGAATGGCAGGAAATACCACATAGTAGGTAGATATGGTGGACACAAATGGCATGGGTTTTGGCTCAAGGTTTTGGATGCACGAGAAGTATTCCCTCTCAGTACAAGGCTTTGGCTAGCAAGGTTGTTTGAAGCAAACACAAGTATGAACCGGTACAGCAAAACTTACATAAGAACATATTGCAAGCATTATAAAACTCTACACTATCTTCCTTGTTGCTCAAACACTTTTACCAGAAAATATCTAGACCTTAGAGAGACCAATCATGCAAACCAAATTTCAACAAGCTCTACAGTAGTTCTCCACTACTAGATTTAAACTACATGATGCAAGAGCTTAAACATGATATATGAGAGCTCAAAACAATTGCCAAGTATCAAGTTATTCAAGACCATATGAAGCATTTTCTTATTCCAACCATATAACAACTAACGAAGCATTTTCAACCTTCGCCATGAACATTAAAAGCTAAGAACACATGTGTTCATATGAACCAGCGGAGCGTGTCTCTCTCCCACACAAGGATGAACTTATTCAGAGAATGAAAATAACAAAACGAAAAATAAAAGCACACAGACGCTCCAAGTAAAATACATAGGATGTGACCGAATAAAAATATAGTTTCACTAGAAGTGACCTGATAAGTTGTCGATGAAGAAGGGGATGCCTTGGGCATCCCCAAGCTTAGATGCTTGAGTCTTCTTAAAATATGCAGGGATGAACCACGGGGCATCCCCAAGCTTAGACCTTTCACTCTTCTCGATCACATTATATCACCCTCTTCTATTGACCCTTGAAAACTTCTGCCACACCAAACTTCAAGCAAACTCATTAGAGGGTTAGTGCATAATCAAAATTTACATGTTCACAATCATTCTTAACACTTCTGGACATTGCACAAAACTTCTGAAAGTTAATGGAACAAAGAAACTCATTCAACTTAACAAAAGCGGCAATGCGAAATAAAAGGCAGAATCTGTCAAAAACAGAACAGTCCGTAAAGACGAACCTGAAAGGGGAACTTAACTTGCTCAAACGGAAAAACTCAAAACCAATAAAAGTTGCGTACATATCTGAGGATCACACACGTAAATTTTCAGATATTTTTGATTTTTTTACAGAGACTTCTGCTCAAATTCGTGACAGACAGCAAATCTGTTTCTGCGCAGTAATCCAAATCTAGTATCAACTTTACCATAGAGACTTTACTTGGCACAAAAACATGATAAGGAGAGGTTGCTACAGTAGTAAACAACTTCCAAGACTCAACAAAACAAAAATTGCTGTAGTAAAATAAACACATGGGTTATCTCCCAAGAAGTTCTTTCTTTATAGCCATTAAGATGGGCTCAGCAATTTTAATGATGCACTCGCAAGAAATAGTATTTGAAGCAAAAGAGAGCATCAAGAGGCAAATTCAAAACACATTTAAGTCTAACATGCTTCCTATGCATAGGAATCTTGTAAATAAACAAGTTCATGAAGAGTATAGTGGCAAGCATAGGAAGACAAAACAAGTGTAGCTTCAAAAATTTCAGCACATAGAGAGGTGTTTTAGTAACATGAAAATTTCTACAACCATATTTTCCTCTCTCATAATAACTTTCAGTAGCATCATGAGCAAACTCAACAATATAACTATCACATAAAGCATTCTTATCATGAGTCTCATGCATAAAATTATTACTCTCCACATAAGCATAATCAATTTTATTAGTTGTAGTGGGAGCAAATTCAACAAAGTAGCTATCATTATTATTCTCATCATCAAATATAGGAGGCAAAGTATCATCAAAGAAAATTTTCTCCTCAATGCTTGGGGGACTAAAAATATCATGCTCATCAAAACCAGCTTCCCCAAGCTTAGAATTTTCCATATCATTAACAACAATGGTGTTCAAAGCGTTCATACTAATATCATTGCTACTAGCATGCAAATAAGATTCCATAGGTTTTTTAATTTTCGCAGCAAACAATCCATGTCTTAACTCAGGAAATAGAATAAGAAGCTCACTGTTGCTTTCCATTATGCCTAACTAGTGTAAACAAGAAACCAAAAGATGCAATTGCAGGATCTAAAGGAAATAGCTTCGAGTACTTACAACGGCGCCAGAAAATAGCTTAGTAGCCGAGATCCGGAGTGTGAGTACCTTTTACCTTTCCTCCCCGGCAACGCGCCGAAAATAGCTTGATGTCTACGGGTGCTTCTATTCTTGTAGACAGTGTTGGGCCTCCAAGAGCAGAGGTTTGTAGAACACAGCAAGTTTTCCCTTAAGTGGATCACCCAAGGTTTATCAAACTCAGGGAGGAAGAGGTCAAAGATATCCCTCTCAAGCAACCCTGCAATCACGATACAAGAAGTCTCTTGTGTCCCCAACACACCTAATACACTTGTCAGATGTATAGGTGCACTAGTTCGGCGAAGATATAGTAAAACACAGGTGGTATAGATGGTGGTAATATTGCAGAAAGTAAAGATGCAGTAAAACAGTAAACAAGCGGCGCCAGAAAATAGCTTGCTAGCGTAGGAAGCAATTCTTTGTGGTGGAAACAAAGCCTAGGGATCATACTTTCACTAGTGGACACTCTCAACATTGATCACATAATAAATAAGTTCTCTTCCTTGTGCTACATATACTCTTGTTTGATAATGAACACCACTAATTGTGTAGGATTACACGAACCCTCAATGCCGGAGTTAACAAGCTCCACAACATTCGATATTCATGTTTAAGTAACCTTAGAGTATAATAGATCTTTGCAAAATAGACCAAGTACTAACATAGCATGCACACTGTCACCATCACACTATGAAGGAGGCATAGATCACATCAATACTATCATAGCGATAATCAACTCCATAACCTACAAGAGATTATGATCATAATCTACGACAAGAACTACACAATGCACACACTGTCACCATTACATCATGCAGGAGGAATAGACTACTTTAATAACATCACATGAGTAGCACATAGATAAATAGTGATACAAAACACATTGCAATCATAAAGGGATATAAATAAGCACTTCACTATGCCATTCATAACAGTGAATAAGTATTCTGTGAAATATAGCCTAAGAGACCCACACGGTGCACACACTGTCACCTTTACACACGTGGGACAAGGAGTCTCCGGAGATCACATAAGTAAAATCCACTTGACTAGCATAATGACATCTAGATTACAAGCATCATCATATGAATCTCAATCATGTAAGGCAGCTCATGAGATTATTGTATTGAAGTACATAGGAGAGAGATGAACCACATAGCTACCGGTACAGCCCCGAGCCTCGATGGAGAACTACTCCCCCCTCATGGGAGCAGCAGTGATGAAGATGGCGGTGGAGATGGCAGCGGTGTCGATGGAGAAGCCTTCCGGGGGCACTTCCCCGCCCGGCGGCGTGCCGGAACAGAGACTCCTGTCCCCAGATCTTGGCTTCGCGATGGCGGCGGCTCTGGAACTTTTCTCGTACCGTGGCTTATTCGTATCGAGGTTTAGGTCAGGGACCCTTAAATAGGCGAAGAGGCGGAGTCGGAGGGTCAACGAGGCGACGACACACTAGGGGGGCGCGGCCCAGGCCTGGCCGCGCCACCCTGTCATCTGGGGACCACAGGGCCCTCCTCTGGTGACTCTCGGGTGTTCTGGAAGCTTCCGGTGAAAATAGGTCTGGAAGTTGATTTCGTCCGATTCCGAGAATATTTCCTTACTAGGATTTCGAAACCAAAAACAGCAAAACAGAACTGGCACTTCGCATCTCGTCAATAGGTTAGTTCCGGAAAACGCATCAAAACGATATAAAGTGTGAACAAAACATGTAGGTTTTGTCATAAAACAAGCATGGAACATTAGAAATTATAGATACGTTGGAGACGTATCACCCACACACCAAATGGGCCGGCCCTTTAACAGGAAAGTGGGACCCACCTGTGTTTTTGGCCCGGCCCACTATCTTGTTGGGCCGGCCCACTTGCTATATGGTGGACCCCACATACTAAATGGGCCGACCCTTTAACTGGAAAGTGGGACCCACCTGTGGTTTTGGCCCGGCCCACTTGCTATATGGTGGACCCCACACACTAAATGGGCCGGCCCTTTAACAGGAAAGTGGGACCCACCTGTGTTTTGGGCCGGCCCACTTGCTTCTTGGGCCGGCCCAGTTGCTGTAAGGTGGACCCCACATGTTAAATGGGCCGGCCCATTTAAGTTTTGACCAGTCAACCTTAGAGGTTAGGCCCGGCCCACGTAACTAATGGACCAGCCCAGCTATATAGTTGACCGGTCAAACTATGTCATCTGGCCCGGCCCGCTTAAGACGTGGCAGGCCTCGTGTGGGCCTACCATCTACCACGGGGTTTCAGCCGGTTAACGCCGTTAACTGCCAGTTAACGGCGTCTGCCACGTGTCAGTTTGCATGACGTCAGCAGTCAACGGGCTCCCGGAAACACTTGCGCAACGGTCCGATTTTCCGTGGCGGAAGGGCGCCCAAGCGCGACGGACCGAAAAAATCGTCGTTGGACTTTGCCTGACGCAGTTTCCACAACAGAACCCATATCGTCGGGTTAGGCCCATAGGCGATGAAAAATACCCCTTAGCGGACGATTTTGAGACGTTGTCTATCAGAACTTTTCTTGTAGTGTGTAAAGCTCCCAGGCCTGTCAGTTGTCCCCACAGCCATTGCAACAGTACTCCTAACATATTTTGCTGCAACACAGTCAAAAAACAGATGAGATATGCTTTCATTTTGGTGACAAAACTGATAGGAGGCACTCCCATTCCAATTCTTTCTCACCAGATTGTCTCTTGTTGCAATTTCATTGTGCCAGATTAACCAAAGCCAAATTTTTATTTTTAGAGGAATCTTACTCTTCCACAGGTGTTTGAAGGATCTATCTGTCCCATTCCTACACAAATGGTTATACATAGATTTCACAGAGAAAATCCCATTTTTTGTCCATTTCCAGAAAGGTTTATCTTTTGTCTGAGATAGAATAATTTGTCTCACAATTCCCAACAGGCCATGGACTTGAACAACAAGATCTGGAGACAAGTATCTTCTAAAGGAAAAGTTCCATCCAAGGGCAGCAGCATCAGCAACTGTGATATCTTGTTCATTGCAAATGTGGAAGATCTCAGGAAAAGAATCTCTCAAAGGGATATTGCCACACCAAGCATCCTGCCAGAAGCTAGTCAGTCTCCCATTTCCCACTTGCATTCTTTTGCCAGATAGGTAGAAGCCTTTTATTTTTTGCATATCTGTCCATAAAGGGGAATCCCATGGTCTACTTTTTGAGTAGAATACACCAGATCCTTTGAGGTATTTCCTGCACATAAAATCATGCCAGGGGCTGGTGGAAGACTCAATTTTCCACCACCACTTACACATGAGACTAACATTGAATTTTGTGAGATCTTTCAGGCCCAGACCACCTTTTTTCTTTGGCTTACAAATCCACCTCCATTTGACAAAGTGATACTTTCTCTTATCTGCACTTGCAGCCCAGAAGAAGGATCTAATAGGCTTATCTATTTCTTCTATAGTTGTTTTATGCAACAATCTCATGGACATATGATAAACACCTGTACTGGATAGACATGCACCATTTTTTATCATTCTTCCCCCTATGGACATATTATTTCCTACTCATGCACTCATTTTCTTCTTTGTCTTGTCTCCTAGGAAGCCCATCTCAGCAACAGTGGGTCTCCTTGCACAAATGGGGGTGCCCAAGTATTTTATTGGCCAAGTGCCACTTTGATAGTTGAACAGATCTGAGTATGTCTGAATCTTTTTATCATCATGAAGAATCAACATAACTTCACTCTACTCAAAGATTTTTAATCCTGACATGGCTTCAAAGAGGTACAGCAACAACTTGAGATTTCTAGCTTCTTCCAAATCATCTTGGATCAGTAAAATTGTATCATCAGCATACTGAAGCATAGCAATCCCTCTAGTAATAATATTGTCAGCCAAACCAACAATAAGGCCATTCTGCCGTGCCACAGAGACCATTTTTGCAAGGCTGTTAGCTGCCATGTTGAACAGGAAGGTAGCAAAAGGATCCTCTTGTTTGACTCCTTTTTGGCTGCCAAAGTATGGACCCACTTTATCATTGACTTTGACACTGAGTGTTCCCTCAGCAACTACCTTTTTTATCCAAAACAACCAATTTTCACTAAAGCCCTTCTATCTACAGCAGTCAAACAGAAACTCCCAGTTGACCTTGTCATTGGCTTTTTCAAAATCAATCTTCAACACAACCCCCTGTTGTTTCCTGAATTTTGCTTCCCTCAGTACCTCTTTTAGCAGAGCAACCCCCTCAGTAATACACCTTCCTTTTATGAAGGCAGTCTGGCAAGGATGTATCACTTTAGTCATGATGGGAATTGCTCTGAGGGTTAAGACTTTGTGAAAATCTTGAAGAGAACTTGCAGTAGACAAATTGGTCTGTATTTCTGAATTTTGTCTGCATCTGGCCCTTTTGGCACAAGGGTAATAATGCCAGAGTTAATCCTTTTCAGGTCAATTGTATGTCTGTGGAAATCATTGAAGGCAATCATCATATCTGCCTTAATAATATCCCAGCATTCTTTATAGAATTCTGCAGGAATTCCATCAGGTCCAGCTGCCTTGTTATTTTCCATCTGGTCAATAGCATTTTTTATTTCTTCCTCACTGAAGTTTCTATCCATTATCTCTCTCTCCTCACCACTTATTGTTTCATCAGCAGACCAAATCTGATTATCTAACCTGATGCCAGAGTCAGTAGCTGGGCCAAAGAGATTTTTCTAGAAAGCAGTAGCATGATTTATGAGATCAGGTGTCCCTTGAATAATATTATCACCATCAGTCATAGAGAAAATGGTTCTTTTTCTCTTGCAGCCTTTGGAAATCCTATGAAAGAAAGAGGTATTACTATCTCCCTGGAGGAGCCATTTCTCTCTAGATCTCTGCTGCCAATATTTCTCCTCTTTGTCAAGAATGGTTAGTAACTCATGTTGTATCTGGGCTCATCTTCTAATCTGTGTGGTAGCCAGGGACTGATTTTCTTCCAACCTTTCTATTTCTTCCAGCTCATCAGTAATGTCTTTTTTTCCTTTTGATGTCTCTCCCTTTCAGATTTGCCCCCCAGCCTTTCAGATCTTTCTTGACATTCTTCAATTTCTATTTTAGTTTCCCAAGGCAGTCAGGAGCTCTTACTGGAATTTGCCAAGTCCTGGATACTCTGCTTAGGAAATCTTCTCCTTGTAGCCAATCTTTTTCAAATTTAAAATCCCTGACAATTCTATCTTTCTGTTCCACAGTATCTAGAATCAAGGGGTTGTGATAAGCTTATGAACTATGGTGAGGGGAAACAAAATCTCCCATGAGTCATTCATCAAGAATCTGTCAAGTTTTTCCAGTGTAGGATATTGCTGGTTATTTGACCAAGTATACTGGCCACCTGATAAATATATTTCTCTCAGACCATGACAGTTGATAATGGAATTGAACATATCAGTCCATCTGTTTCTCCTTATGACTTTATTTTTCTCTGAAGGGAATCTAATGATATTGAAATCCCCTCCAATGAGCAGAGGCAACTCTTGGTCACTGCAGGCATTTCCCAGCTCAATCAAAAAATCTTCCTTCTCATCTAGTTGAGCATCTCCTAGATACAATGATCAAATTCCATTTCATCTGTATTTTTTTTATCAAACAGGGTAACTTTAATATAGAATCTGCCAACATCAGTCTTACAAATGTCAAACCTGGATGATCTAAAGCCACCCAGAATCCCACCACTCCTGCCAATAGAAGGAATCCATCTCCATTCAAACTCATTCATATGATCAAATCTCCTGAAGAAAGCAGGAGAATAATCTTTCTTTATTGTCTCCTGCAGACCAATGAAATCAACCTCCTGGGCTCTAAGAAAATCTCTCAGGAACACACTCATACCCTTCTTGCCAACACCTCTGCAATTTAAAGTAGCACCTATCATAGATACTTGTGATTCTTCCTTCTATTCCTGGTTCCAGTCACAATGCCACAAAAAGGGTGGTCATTGAGGACCTTCACCGAGGCAGCGCTGGATTTTGCTAGTGCTCCTCCAGAGGCAACAACTGATTTAGTTGGTGCCCCTCTCATTCTTCTTTTTTCTGCTGATTTCCTCTATTTTTTTGTTCTCCTTGACACCACAGGAGTGAAATCTTCCATATCATCTTCCATACTATCACTGAACCCTAACAATAAAATCTTATTTGGTTCATTGTCTATAGATTTTTCCTCTTTTTTCCTGCATATCCTTGATAGAGTGTCTAGCAATCTCTAGAACTTTGAGATAATGTACTTTTTCAAGAGGAAAGGAACAGTGACTAATACCCATTTCTAGAGCTCTAGCAATAATATCATCATCATCTAAAATTACAAAAGAGTTGGATGTGTTAAGGGAGGTACCTGATAAATCTTTTTTTCTCAGCAGCTGCTTTGGCCTTGTCAGCAACTCTGGTAGATGTGCCTCGTTGGCTGTTCATCCTGGAACTTCTCCTAGCAGGTGCATCAATCTGCATAGCCTGTTGCTCTCCTTCTTCTTCTGTGGGATTTTCCACCTGGGAAGCTGGCTCCTCTTGGGTGCATTCAACCTCAGGCTGGGAGCCATCAACAGGAATGACCATAGCAGTGTGTTCATGCCCGAGGGATGGGACAGCAAGAGCAAGTATTCCACTACCTAGTTCAATGAAAGGCATGTCAGTTGCTTGGCTGGATTCACCACTCTCAGTATCATTCTCATAGTCCACCTGTTCATCATTTAGATCCTCATTTTCTGCTACATTTTCCACTATGGGAGGGAGGAAGTGACTAAACTGCTTCTTCAAGTGGAAGGATTTATCAATATTGGAAGAGGCAAGCACTACAAGAAAAGTTGCCATGGCCGACGAAGTTGAAGTCGCGCCGTGGTTGCTGGTGCACCATGGCCGACGATTTTTGGTGCCTCCGTGGTTCATGTCAAAACTTTTTTTTCTCGTTTTTGAGGCCACCTAGCCCGACGAAAGCGGCCAAAACGTCGCGTATGGTGGCCCGGGACGTGGTGCATCGCGAATTCTCGGGTTCGCCGGCCGAGTCAACGCAAATCCGCACCGCCCAGGGATGTAGGGCCCAGATGGCAGCCTCTCTAGCATTGTTTTTTTTCTCGATCGCGCCATCTCGTTCAACGCTCTCCGATCGAGCCGTTTACGATGCAGGATCATGGGTCCCGCTTGTCATCCTCTATGAACCAAATTTCTTTCTTTTCTTGGATTTTTTTGACCCCCTGATTTCTGGCTACTTCCTTTTTCTTTTGATCCCGTGCCGCCTTAACGTTGAGACCGCTGCAGCTAAATGGGACCCGCATGTCATTCTCTATGAGCAATCAACTTTCTTTTCTTGGAGTTTTTTTTTGGCACCTCATATTTGGTCACTTGCCTTTTTCTTTCGATCCCCTGCCGCCTCTCAAACGGTGATACCGCCGCTGCTAAATGGGACCCGCATGTCATCCTCTATGTACTATAAAACTTTCTTTTCTTGGATTTTTTTGGCACCTCATATTTGGTCACTTGCCTTTTCTTTCGATCCCTGCCGCCTCTCAAACGGTGATACCACTGCTGCTAAATGGGACCCGCATGTCATCCTCTATGGACTATAAAACTTTCTTTTCTTGAATTATTTTTGGCTCCTGATATTTGGTCACTTGCATTTTTCTTTCGATCCCCTGCCGCCTCTCAAACAGTGAGACCGCTGCAGCTAAATGGGACACGCATGTCATCTTCTATGAGCAATCAACTTTCTTTTCTTGGAGTTTTTTTTGGCACCTCATATTTGGCACTTGCCTTTTCTTTCGATCTCATGCCACGTTTGAAACGTTGAGGAACCTGCTGGCTCATGGGACCCGCATGTCATCCTCTATGTGCTATAAAAGTTTCCTTTGTTGGATTTTTTCACCCTCTGATTTTTGGCTTGCCTTTTTCTTTTGATCCCCTGCCCCCTTTGAAACGTTGAGTAAGCTGTTGGCTCAAGGGACCCGCATGTCATCCTCTATGTCCATCAACTTTCTTTTCTTGGATTTTTTTCACCCCCTAATTACTAGCTACTTTCTTTTTATTTTGATCTCAAGCCGCATTACAAACATTGAGACCGCTGCTACAAAATGGGACCCACATGTCATCCTCTATGTACAATAAATCTTGGATTATTTTTGGCTCCTGATATTTGGTCACTTGCCTTTTTCTTTCGATCTCATGCCGCCTTTGAAACGTTGAGTAAGCTGCTGGCTCATGGGTCCCGCATGTCATCCTCTACGAACAATAAAACTTTCCTTTCTTGGAGTTATTTTTGACCCCTAATTTCTGGCTATTTGCCTTTTTCTTTTGATCCCCTGCCCCCTTTGAAACGATGAGGACGTTGTTGGCAGGTCGGTCCCACATGCCATCCTCTATGAACAATAAAAGTTTCCTTTGGTGGATTTATTTTTGACCCTAATTAATTTCTGGCTATTTCCTTTTTTTCTTTTGATCCCCTGCCGCCTTGGAATTGTTGAGAATGCTGCTGCATTTTTCTTTTGGTCCTGTGCCGCCTTGGAAACGTTGAGACCGTGCTACAAAATGGGACCCGCATGTCATCCTCTATGTACAATAAAGTTTCTTTTCTTGGATTATTTTTGGCTCCTGATATTATGTCACTTGGCTTTTTCTTTCGATCTCATGCCGACTTTGAAACGTTGAGGATGCTGCTGCCTCATGGGTCCCCGATGTCAGCCTCCCCGTACAAGAAACATGTGATATTTTATTTTGCAGACAATAAACGTTGTATTTCGCTCTGAGCTATTGCAAACGGATAAATTAAATCTTTATATCTACATAAACAAACTTATATGTTGAATCTCCTTGTTTTTTGTTTTTGCGAAGCATAGGACTTTCCTGTTTTTTTTTGAGAAAAATCCGACCTTTCCTGTTTTGGAGTGGGCTGAAATTGTACGAGTCAAAAGGCCCAGCAGGATAGTTCGAAGGCCCAGATGTCCAGATACAGCCCAATTGAAATCTTTCTTTTCTTGGATTTTTTTCACACCCTGATTTCTGGCTACTTCATTTTTCTTTCGGTCCTGTGCCGCCTTGGAAGCGTTGAGACGCTGCTACAAAATGGGACCCGCATGTCATCCTCTATGTACAATAAAGTTTCTTTTCTTGGATTATTTTTGGCTCCTGATATTATGTCACTTGCCTTTTTCTTTCAATCTCATGCCGACTTTGAAACGTTGAGGAAGCTGCTGGCTCATGGGTCCCGCATGTCATCCTCTATGAACAATAAAAGTTTCCTTTGTTGGATTTATTTTTTCCCCTAATTTCTGGCTATTTGCCTTTTTCTTTTGATCCCCTGCCCCCTTTGAAACGATGACGACGCAGCTGGCAAGTCGGTCCCACATGTCATCCTCTATGAACAATAAAAGTTTCCTTTGATGGATTTATTTTTGACCCTAATTAATTTCTGGCTATTTCCTTTTTTCTTTTGATCCCCTGCCGCCTTGAAATAGTTGAGGATGCTGCTGCCTCATGGGTCCCGCATGTCATCCTCTCAGAAAGGTAAATGTTTCTTTTCTTGAATTTGTTTACCAACTGATTTTTGGCTTATTTTTTCTTTCGATCTCCTGCCACCTTTAAAACGTTGACGACGCTGCTGGCTCATGGGTCCCCAATGTCAGCCTCCCCATACTGCAAATCCTCTTTCTGCAAAGGTTGTATTTCTAGATAGATAAGGTGGATTCGAATCTGCCATGGTTCAGGCAGCTCAGGTAAGCCTTCTTGCACTGATTAATGGAAGTAGTGTATAGCAAGGTCAAGACATGTGGCTCGGTGTAATGAATCTATTTGAATCATGTTGTGGGTTCAATCTGATAGTTCTCTAACAGGTCAGCCAAAATAGAAATTAAGTTTTTTTCTAAAACGGAAATGCAAATTAAGATGAACACAAACATTAGTTATCATAATAGCTGATCATACATACATACTTGCTAAGAGCAAAAGCTTGCCAGAGTTTTACCACCCATACAATTAATTAGCAGTTCAGATAAGATAACCTTATATAAGTATAACTACAAATGCATTTGCTAAGGGCTCATGGGACAACAGAACTAGACAACCGCGAACTTTATGACCAGCATGTCACAGCGGCATCGAAAGATCTTGACCTTCAACTTTGATCCAATGCGAAGTTTGGCACCGTCAATGAACTTTTTCCACCTGGAAGTAACAGCCAAGCGGCCATCTGTGGGACTGACGGAGTACCGTCCCTCCACGGTGAGACCTTCACTCTCCATGACGAGGGATATCTTGCCCCTTCGGCCAGCATTGAGATCCTTGGAGATACTTTTAGGCAATTTCTGATTCAAAGCAAGAGATACCACCAAAAATTAGTCAATGGCACCAATGCACTGAACCATGTGAGACTTTGAGCAGAGAAGACATCAAGATAAGAGCAGTTATGCTGTCATATACTCACGAACATAGCCTTCAGATGCGTCCTGGTCACCACACGGGTGGCCACAGCAATGAGCTGAGACCTCGGTGATCTGGCTGGGGCAGGTGCAGGAGCCTGGGCTGGTACACGAGCTGGTGCTGATGCAGGAGACTGCTGGGCAGGTGCAGTAAACGGTGCCTCTAGAGGAACCGGTGCTGATGCAGGAGACTGTTGGGCAGGTGCAGTAAACGGTGCAGCTAGAGGAACCAGTGCTGATGCAGGAGCCTGCTGGGCAGTGTAGTATATGGGGCCTCTACAGGAACCAATGCTGATGTAGGGGACTGCTGGGTAGATGCAGTAAACGGAGCTGGTACAGGAACCGGTGCTGATGCAGGAGAGTGGGAAGCCGGTGCCGGTGCTGGTGTGGTTGCCCTTTGTGACATCCGCTCCTGTTCCATCAGGGGATCTGCAGCTTTGATCATGTTAAACCCAGCAAGCTAGAACAGAGGGAATGGTTTAGAACAACTGCTCAGAATGCAGTTATCAAAAGATATGAGTAGAAAAAAGTTACATATTATATATTTGGAAGTGTCTCCAACTCTGTAAGCAGTTACGTATATCTGCCCGTTTGAGTTTCTGATCCTCAGCTCGTCGCCCTTCTTCAGACCGTAGTCAAAAGCAAACTTTCTCCAATCATGTCCATACAAATATGTGATGGCCTGCGTCTTGTAGACATACACCTCATAGACCGTGTAGGTGTTCATCAATTTGCCATTGCCATGCATAGTGAAAGACCCTTCATGCGGACACATCTGGTTAATCATTGGACGAAGTTCACAAGGTACAGTCTGCATGTGAAAATTGATACAAATGTAAGAAGCAGGAAGACTAAAAACAAGACTTTACTATATGCCAATTCATGCTAAACCACTGAGAATACATACCTGTAACTCTGTGAAGGAGCTACTAGAAAGGTAGATAGAGCCATAGGAGGTGTTATATGCGGGGTATGTACATGGGCCCGCCATATTCCCGCAAGCTCGGCATCGGGATGGTGAAGGAAACATGGGAGGTACTACTGGTGCGTAGCGCTGAATGTAAGTGGAAGAATTAGGTTGTGTAAAGTGCATAGTTCAGAGCAATGCAAATGTTGACAAGCAAGTGCATAACACTATGTTACAAACTGAACAGTGAAAAATTAGTGTATGATGAATATAAGCATGCTAATTTGGTGTTTCCGAATTCCAAAAAGCATTAGACAGAGCCAGTGATAATATCAGACATAAATCATGGCATGTATATGTGGCTTAAGAAAATATACCCGAACCCTTGGATGGTTACGGCCCGGCTGGTCCTTGGACTTGAGCTTATATAAGCATCCAGAAGGTGGGGCTGACAGTAACTTGGTGGCAGCCTCTGCAGATGCCTCATCAGCAGCAGTTGCAATCCTTTTGACCAATGAAGGCTTAGCAGTTTCAGTCTGCATATGAAAATTGAAGAGCAACAGACATCAGCAGTGATATATAAAATGAATCTATGAGACACTGATGCATATAGTGCTGGATGTAAGTGGAAGAATAGGTGTGTGTGTTTCTGAACTATTGGTAAGCATTAGACAAAGCCGGCAATAAACAGACAAAAATCAAATCATGTATGAGGATTAAGAAAATATACCTGCTTACTGAAAAGGGTACCACCCAGCTGGCCCGTGGCCTTGTGCTTGAGGAGGTTTTCAGAAGATGGTGGCGGCACCATCGTCTTCACAGCAGCCTCATCAGGATCATTTTTTATCCATTTGAGTAGAGGCACAGAAGTTTCATCCTGCATATGAATAGCAACAGAACTCATCATTGATATTTAATAAATCTATGAGATAGACTGATGCAAATAGTGCGGGTGTAAGTGGAAGAATAGGGTTGTGCATAGAGAACAGTTGACAACAATGCAAATGATTACAAAAGAAGCCAATGGAAATCAACAGTTTATATACTGGATGAGACAGACTGAAAAGTGAAAAATTAGTGTATGATGATTGTAAGCAAACGCAGTGTTTCTGAACTTTTGGTAAGCATTAGACAAAGCCAACAGTAATTAAACAGATAATAATGAAATCATGTATGTGGATTAAGAAAATATACCAGATTCATTAAAAGGTCACCACCCAGCTGGCCCATGGCCTCGTGCTTGTAGAGGTTTTCGGAAGATGGTGCCGGCACCATCGTCCTCACAGCAGCCTCATTAGCCTCATTTTGCATCCACTTGAGTAAAGGCGCAGCAGTTTCAGCCTGCATAAGAATGGGAACAGATCTCAGCAGTGATATTGAATGACTCTGAGACAGACTGATGCATATAGTGCTGGATGTAAGTGGAAGGGTATGGCCGTGTATGGACAACAGTTCACAACAATGCAAGGGTGTGTTCGGTTCTGAAACAGCGTGGAATGGAATGGAATGGTTCCATTTCAGAGGAATGGAATGGTTACATTTTTGTTCGGTTGGGAAAAATGGAGAGCAGAAGAGATCGAGGTTAAACTAACCATTTGTCTCAAAATTGTAATTAACAATTGCAAATGACATTTTAATCTCAAAGTCGTAATTAACAGCGCCTAATGGTGCTCTTTTAATCTAAAAATCGTAATTAACATCATTTTTTGTTGGGTTAGGGGAACTGGAGTAGATGAACATTACTGTATGATGATTGTAAGCAAACGAATTTGGTGTTTCTAAACTTTTGGCTTCGAGATCTTATGGGTTTCAACTCTAGCCTACCCCAACTTGTTTGGGACTGAAAGGCTTGGTTGTTGTTGTTGTTGTTGTAAACTTTTGGCAAGCATAGAAAAAACCGACAATAAACAGAGAAAAATCAAGGCATGTTTTGTGGATTAAGAAAATATACCATATTCATTAAAAGATCACCACCCAGCTGGCGCGTGGCCTTGTGCTTGTAGAGGCATTTAGAAGATGGGGGCGGCATCAACATACTGGCAGCCTGATCAGCCGCAGTTTTGATCTTCCTTTTGAGTAAAGGCCCTAAAGTTTCAGTCTGCATATGAATAGCAAAACAAAAGGCAGACCTCAGCAGTGATATTGAATTACTGTATGAGATAGACTGATGCATATAGTGGATGCTCTTAGCCTTTTGCAGCGTGAACACTAGCTATGGACAGACAAAAAAACTAGTTAACTCAGCTTTGTCTAGATATGAATGTACTACCACCATCCAAAAGCTTAAGCCTTATTTATTTTTGAGAAATCAAAACAAGCAAAGTTTGACCAAAATTTTAGAACATTCTATCAACAAATATAATACTGTGTAGATACCGTAGGAAAATATATTTTATTATCTATTTAATGATATTAATTTTGTATTTTGCATGTTACTGATTTTTGGTAAAAGCTTAGTCAAACATGGTATAGTTTGACTTTCTAAAAATAATATAAGCCCAAAGCTTTGGGATGGAGGCAGTAGTATCTAGAGCTAAAACACATCTAGATACATCCGTATCTACAGATAGTTGAGTCAATTAATTTGGATCTGAGGGAGTATCAGATTCAGACTACATCATGGTAAGTTGGTTAAAAAAATTACCCCTGGGCGGTCCCTGCCCAGCTCGGCAGTGGCATTTCGCTTCTTGTGCTGCAGATCGGGCCATGCTCCTGCAGCAGGTGGGGCGCTATTCTCGTTCCCCATAGCCTCAGCACGGAACCTGGAGGTACCAACCTGATACAGAGAATATAGAGCATGGTGTCACAGAGGCTTTACGCACAAACAGCTGAAGACATGTGCTACTTTAAGCATATTCCAGAACAGGAACAGATTGAGGATGCAGAGAGACACTTAAAAGGTAAAGAGTGGATAAGCAAACGGAGTACCTGCTTCGCGGGGCTGGGGACGCAGCTCAGGCTCAGCCAACTGCCCACATGCGTGGTGGCCTTACGCTCCATTGCCCCCACCGCCGAGGTCTTTCCTTTCCTGTACAAGCTGACAAAAGATACAGTGAGGATCAGCAGAAACTACAAAGGTTGCAAATGTCGACAAATAAAGGAAGAACACCCCAATCCAAGCAAAGGTAGCCCCCGCCCCCACCCCCATCAATCACTCCCAGCTCGAGGGTGACCAGAAAGACACCCCTTCGCCCAGAATAGGAAAGAGATGCGCAAGATATCGAGGAGAGGAAAAAAGAACCGATCTCGAGAAAGGAAAGAACATTACTAGTCCTACCTAATCCGCTTGGTCTAGATGCAGCTTGCCCCTCCAAGCTGGATGCCTGGACGGTGGAGGCGAAAGGAGGGGATCGAGCTAGCGGCTTGCATCCGTCGGCAATCGGCACTCGATCGGGAGAGAAGGGGTGCTACATAAAGGGGAGGGGTAACATATTTTATTACACAGTGAACTTACTGATGTGACTAGTCATTACATGTCTCACTGAAACTAGGGCCCATAGTGTGGCACCCCAAATTCACTTGAAGCTGCCCGGCGGGACGCATTGGCGCGTCAAGAAACCCCCGAATTGTAGCGGGGAAATGAAACATTTCACAAAAATTCGAAATTCAAGCACACCGCCACGCGCCAAGCACGCGGCTGTTCCTTCCTCTTCCTCGGTTCCTCCTCCCCTATCCGAAAAAACCCCAAATCCCAAGCTCAAACCAAAAAAAAAACAAAAAACAAATCCCCTGGCCGCCATGCATGTCCTCGTTAACCCGCTGGAGATCGTTCCCGGACGAGGCGGACCCCCCGCCCTAAGATCCAGAATTCCGTCCACCTCGAGGCACTGCGTGCTGTCTCGCAGCAGCGGCTTGAGGGCGCTGCAGAGGAAGTTCCGCCGGAAAGTGCTCATGGCAACCGTGCAAGCTCACCGGCGTGCTGTATCCCGAGAGGAACTGGTCAAAGCTTTGCTATTCGCCACACAAAAAAAATTGCGGGCCAAGATCTGGTCAAAGCTTCGTCGATGGCTTGCCGCGAGAGGCTTGGAGTCCAGAGTCAATAAACTAGCTGCTCGAGGACTTGGGCGGTTTACACGGATTCATATTAACTGACTCAAGTTTGTTAGTCTAGTTAACAAATGCATCTAGATACATCCATATCTAGACAAAATTGAGTCAATTAATATGAATCAGAGGGGAGTACCTGAAAGTGTTTCATGCTACCAACTAATGCGCTGGCAGGAATCGCTGTAGAAGTAATTGTGCTACTACTCATACGATGAACTGATTGTGTGGGTGTCAAATTTTGCAACGCGATCATCCACTGAATGCTTAATCTAGCGCCAAAGGCGTACAAATCATAACATACTACAGCACCAGAACATAAGAGTACGAATCATAAAGTAGCTCAACATTTTGCATCAGGGCTGGGTGGTCCTGAGACTACCGGGACGCCCCTGATGATCTCCGGGTGTGCATCCTCTTCAACGCAAAGCTGTGTACTCGGTCCACGGCCTCCTTCTGTAGGCTGGATAATCTCAGGTGCAGGACCTTCGTCTATGAGAGGCTCGTCATCAGTACCATCCACAGGTGCATCAGGGCTGGGTGGTCTTGAGACTACCCGGACGCCCCTGATGATCTCCGGGCGTGCATCCACTTCAACGCAAAGCTGTGTACTCGGTCCACGGCCTCCTTCTGTAGGCTGGATAATCTCAGGTGCAGGACCTTCGTCTATGAAAGGCTCGTCATCAGTACCATCCACAGGTGCATCAAACTGAGATTCATCTTCAAATCTCCCATCAAACTGAGAGACCTCTTCAACTCTATGCTTCTGCAATTAGTACATCAACCGATTAGACAAACATCTAAGGGATGCAACCTGAACAAATGCCGTTTTACATATTTACCTTCTCATCTGGCACAGCACATGTCCCAGAGCTGAAACCCGTTTCCTGAAGCAAGCGCTTTTTCTCTCCTTCCCGTCCATCCATCTGCAACAAGTTAAATTTGAGTACAGAACCTTGCACAACAATGCAAACTATTGATTGAAACAGCGGCAGCATCAATATAAATAATTAACTACATATGCCAGCACACATACAGTGTGAGCAAGATCTGCTTCTCCTGCTAAAGGATCATTATATGGTTCACCATGCTAAACCCGCCTAACATATGTGCGGTCCATCCCAAAAATGTGTAAATGATCTGCCACTACAGGGTGAGGCCTCTTCTCACCATTCATACATGTGCAGCGCGGGCAATACACGTCCAGGTTGTGACCTTCATGAGCTCTAATAAACCCCATAAAGGGTTGAACACCATTTATATATGAAGGGGAACATAAGTGTCCATGCAGTATCCAAGTTCTGTCCATCTGTTTAATTATGAGATACAGTGGTTGGTGATTAATTTAAGGCGAAGTAGGAAATGTATATCCATCGAGTACAAAACTATACTACATGATTATGCATTTCAGCAATCATGTCGAGTACAAAACAAAAAATGCCCATCGACATTTTAGCAAACAGATCGTGTACAAAACTCTGCCATGGCATTTCAGCAAATTAACGGATCGAGTGCAGAACTGACTCTATATGCCCACGCAAATGAACAAATTGATCGATGACAAATCGAGCGGAAAACTATAAAGTGCCAATTAGTTCGAGCATACTGACGAATTTTTTTAGCAGCATCAAGAAAATATAAATCGTTAGGCCGTCTTGCCCGATACATGATTGAGCTAGAGATAGCAGCCCTACCGTGGATCAACTTGACCGCCGGTGCGTCTCGAGAAGAACGACGGGGAGGGGAAGCTTCTTCTTCGCACGGACGGGACGGGGAGGGGAAGCTCTTCGCACGGACGGGGATAAGTTGTGTAGGGGTGGGTGGGGGGTCATGCGGCCGGGCCGCCGGGGTGATAATTAAGGTCGGTAGGTGGCGTTTAATGGAGTTGCGTGTGTAATTTGCCGTGCACAAGGTTGAGGAATAGGCGGTTCCCTTTGCCGCGCGCACAATTCAAACTATCCCGCCCATGTAGTTTAAATTCGCCATATTTTCGTTAAATCGACATAAAGTCATGTGAGTGGGGGAAAATTAGCAAAGTTGCTTGAAAAATAGTAAAACTCTGGAATTATCCTTTAAATATGCTCTACTTCGTGTGAAAATCGGGGTGTGGAAGCATGTTGAGCTGTTTTATTTGTACTTTCTTCATTAAAACTCCCATTTTATGCACTTTGGATGGAAAGAAATCATTTGTACATAAATTTTGACAACGCCATTTGCAAACACTAATTGTTTTACATGCCAAGATGCACCCATCCACCAAATATATATGGGGCAAAAGTTTATCACAATCTAGCAGATATGCATAATTAGTGAGGGACCCCTTTTGATTTTGTGCAATTTCCACTAATTAGGTAGAGAGAAGGGGTTAATTAATTAGGCCATGTTAGGGGTTATGTGTTTTAGATTAGGTTGTGTGGATTCAAATACAACTTCTTTATTTGTGTGCTATGATTAATCAAAACTAGATCGATCGACTGCGCACACATTATTAGAGGCGCATGCCTTTGCGCACAAAGTGCATGTGTGTGTTGTTGGCCACCAACGAGAGAGAGAGAGACAGAGAGAGAGAGAGGTAGAGAGAGCTACATACGAGAGAGCGATTGAAATCCCCAAATTAAACACATATATATGCATGGCACATTTAATTTAATTAGAGGACCGCGAGGCACCCCTGGCCTGCTTGATGCACAATTAAGTGTCATTGGCCTATATATAGGGTTTAATTAGGGTTTAGGGTTTAGGGTTAGGAGGTTAGGGTTTAGGGTTTAATGTTTATGGTGTTTAGGGTTTAGGGATTAGGGATTAGGGTTTATTTAGGGTTTAAGGTTTAGGGATCATCGATCGAGTGCGCACACACACATTATTAGAGGCACACGCGCCTTTGCGCATAAAGTGCATGCGTATATGTGTGTGTTTTTTGGCCACCAACGATATATAGATGATCGAGAGAGAGAGAGATTGAAATCCCCAAGAATATGTTCAAATATATATTAAAATATATGCACGAATGCATGCATGGTAGGCCATGCATGCACACTAATTATATATATATTATGAGGAAACTTAATCAAATGTGTTTTCATTCGAGAGAACTTGTCAAAATTCAAGTTAATTAATTTATCATCGATAATTATATAATTAATTAATGAATCTCAGGGAGATGTTATACAACATATGATCGATATAGGCCATGTCGTATATATTAATTGGTGTTAATCTACCGTTTAATTTGCTAGCTAGCTGCTATATATAGAGCATGTTTTTATTAGATCGGGTTATAGCTAGCTAGTATAGTTTAGGGTTATGTGTTTTAATTAACTAGGGTTTGATTAGCTAGGGGTTAGTTATATATATATGGTTTAGGGTTAATGCATGGCACATTTAATTTAACTAGAGGACCGCGAGGCACCCCTGGCCTGCTTGATGCACAATTAAGTGTCGTTGGCCTATATATAGGGTTTAATTAGGGTTTAGGGTTAGCTAGGGTTTAGGGTTTAGGGTTTAGTGTTTAGGGTGTTTAGCTAGGGTCTAGGGTTTAGGGTTTAGTGTTTAGGGTGTTTAGGGTCTAGGGTTTAGTGTTTAGGGTGTTTAGGGTCTAGGGTTTAGGGTCTAGTGTTTAGGGTCTAGGGTTTAGGGTTTAATTAGTGTTTAGGGTGTTTAGGGTTTAGGGTTTAGTGTTTACGGTGTTTAGGGTCTAGGGTTTAGGGTTTAGTGTTTAGGGTGTTTAGGGTCTAGGGTTTAGTGTTTAGGGTGTTTAGGGTTTAGGGGATTAGCTAGGGATTAGGGTTTTAGGGTTGTTTAAGGTTTAGGGATCATCGATCGAGTGCGCACACACATTATTAGAGGCACCCCGCGCCTTTGCGCATAAAGTGCATGCGTATATATGTGTGTTTTTTTGCCACCAACAACGATATATAGATGATCGAGAGAGAGAGATTGAAATCCCCTAGAATATGTTCAAATATATATTAAAATATATGCACGAATGCATGGTAGGCCATGCATGCACACTAATTATATATATATATTATGAGGCAACTTAATCAAATGTTACTGTATGATGATTGTAAGCAAACGAATTTGGTGTTTCTAAACTTTTGGCTTCGAGATCTTATGGGTTTCAACTCTAGCCTACCCCAACTTGTTTGGGACTGAAAGGCTTGGTTGTTGTTGTTGTTGTAAACTTTTGGCAAGCATAGAAAAAACCGACAATAAACAGAGAAAAATCAAGGCATGTTTTGTGGATTAAGAAAATATACCATATTCATTAAAAGATCACCACCCAGCTGGCGCGTGGCCTTGTGCTTGTAGAGGCATTTAGAAGATGGGGGCGGCATCAACATACTGGCAGCCTGATCAGCCGCAGTTTTGATCTTCCTTTTGAGTAAAGGCCCTAAAGTTTCAGTCTGCATATGAATAGCAAAACAAAAGGCAGACCTCAGCAGTGATATTGAATTACTGTATGAGATAGACTGATGCATATAGTGGATGCTCTTAGCCTTTTGCAGCGTGAACACTAGCTATGGACAGACAAAAAAACTAGTTAACTCAGCTTTGTCTAGATATGAATGTACTACCACCATCCAAAAGCTTAAGCCTTATTTATTTTTGAGAAATCAAAACAAGCAAAGTTTGACCAAAATTTTAGAACATTCTATCAACAAATATAATACTGTGTAGATACCGTAGGAAAATATATTTTATTATCTATTTAATGATATTAATTTTGTATTTTGCATGTTACTGATTTTTGGTAAAAGCTTAGTCAAACATGGTATAGTTTGACTTTCTAAAAATAATATAAGCCCAAAGCTTTGGGATGGAGGCAGTAGTATCTAGAGCTAAAACACATCTAGATACATCCGTATCTACAGATAGTTGAGTCAATTAATTTGGATCTGAGGGAGTATCAGATTCAGACTACATCATGGTAAGTTGGTTAAAAAAATTACCCCTGGGCGGTCCCTGCCCAGCTCGGCAGTGGCATTTCGCTTCTTGTGCTGCAGATCGGGCCATGCTCCTGCAGCAGGTGGGGCGCTATTCTCGTTCCCCATAGCCTCAGCACGGAACCTGGAGGTACCAACCTGATACAGAGAATATAGAGCATGGTGTCACAGAGGCTTTACGCACAAACAGCTGAAGACATGTGCTACTTTAAGCATATTCCAGAACAGGAACAGATTGAGGATGCAGAGAGACACTTAAAAGGTAAAGAGTGGATAAGCAAACGGAGTACCTGCTTCGCGGGGCTGGGGACGCAGCTCAGGCTCAGCCAACTGCCCACATGCGTGGTGGCCTTACGCTCCATTGCCCCCACCGCCGAGGTCTTACCTTTCCTGTACAAGCTGACAAAAGATACAGTGAGGATCAGCAGAAACTACAAAGGTTGCAAATGTCGACAAATAAAGGAAGAACACCCCAATCCAAGCAAAGGTAGCCCCCGCCCCCACCCCCATCAATCACTCCCAGCTCGAGGGTGACCAGAAAGACACCCCTTCGCCCAGAATAGGAAAGAGATGCGCAAGATATCGAGGAGAGGAAAAAAGAACCGATCTCGAGAAAGGAAAGAACATTACTAGTCCTACCTAATCCGCTTGGTCTAGATGCAGCTTGCCCCTCCAAGCTGGATGCCTGGACGGTGGAGGCGAAAGGAGGGGATCGAGCTAGCGGCTTGCATCCGTCGGCAATCGGCACTCGATCGGGAGAGAAGGGGTGCTACATAAAGGGGAGGGGTAACATATTTTATTACACAGTGAACTTACTGATGTGACTAGTCATTACATGTCTCACTGAAACTAGGGCCCATAGTGTGGCACCCCAAATTCACTTGAAGCTGCCCGGCGGGACGCATTGGCGCGTCAAGAAACCCCCGAATTGTAGCGGGGAAATGAAACATTTCACAAAAATTCGAAATTCAAGCACACCGCCACGCGCCAAGCACGCGGCTGTTCCTTCCTCTTCCTCGGTTCCTCCTCCCCTATCCGAAAAAACCCCAAATCCCAAGCTCAAACCAAAAAAAAACAAATCCCCTGGCCGCCATGCATGTCCTCGTTAACCCGCTGGAGATCGTTCCCGGACGATGCGGACCACCCGCCCTGAGATCCAGAATTCCGTCCACCTCGAGGCACTGCGTGCTGTCTCGCAGCAGCGGCTTGAGGGCGCTGAAGAGGAAGTTCCGCCGGAAAGTGCTCATGGCAACCGTGCAAGCTCACCGGCGTGCTGTATCCCGAGAGGAACTGGTCAAAGCTTTGCTATTCGCCACACAAAAAAAATTGCGGGCCAAGATCTGGTCAAAGCTTCGTCGATGGCTTGCCGCGAGAGGCTTGGAGTCCAGAGTCAATAAACTAGCTGCTCGAGGACTTGGGCGGTTTACACGGATTCATATTAACTGACTCAAGTTTGTTAGTCTAGTTAACAAATGCATCTAGATACATCCATATCTAGACAAAATTGAGTCAATTAATATGAATCAGAGGGGAGTACCTGAAAGTGTTTCATGCTACCAACTAATGCGCTGGCAGGAATCGCTGTAGAAGTAATTGTGCTACTACTCATACGATGAACTGATTGTGTGGGTGTCAAATTTTGCAACGCGATCATCCACTGAATGCTTAATCTAGCGCCAAAGGCGTACAAATCATAACATACTACAGCACCAGAACATAAGAGTACGAATCATAAAGTAGCTCAACATTTTGCATCAGGGCTGGGTGGTCCTGAGACTACCGGGACGCCCCTGATGATCTCCGGGTGTGCATCCTCTTCAACGCAAAGCTGTGTACTCGGTCCACGGCCTCCTTCTGTAGGCTGGATAATCTCAGGTGCAGGACCTTCGTCTATGAGAGGCTCGTCATCAGTACCATCCACAGGTGCATCAGGGCTGGGTGGTCTTGAGACTACCCGGACGCCCCTGATGATCTCCGGGCGTGCATCCACTTCAACGCAAAGCTGTGTACTCGGTCCACGGCCTCCTTCTGTAGGCTGGATAATCTCAGGTGCAGGACCTTCGTCTATGAAAGGCTCGTCATCAGTACCATCCACAGGTGCATCAAACTGAGATTCATCTTCAAATCTCCCATCAAACTGAGAGACCTCTTCAACTCTATGCTTCTGCAATTAGTACATCAACCGATTAGACAAACATCTAAGGGATGCAACCTGAACAAATGCCGTTTTACATATTTACCTTCTCATCTGGCACAGCACATGTCCCAGAGCTGAAACCCGTTTCCTGAAGCAAGCGCTTTTTCTCTCCTTCCCGTCCATCCATCTGCAACAAGTTAAATTTGAGTACAGAACCTTGCACAGCAATGCAAACTATTGATTGAAACAGCGGCAGCATCAATATAAATAATTAACTACATATGCCAGCACACATACAGTGTGAGCAAGATCTGCTTCTCCTGCTAAAGGATCATTATATGGTTCACCATGCTAAACCCGCCTAACATATGTGCGGTCCATCCCAAAAATGTGTAAATGATCTGCCACTACAGGGTGAGGCCTCTTCTCACCATTCATACATGTGCAGCGCGGGCAATACACGTCCAGGTTGTGACCTTCATGAGCTCTAATAAACCCCATAAAGGGTTGAACACCATTTATATATGAAGGGGAACATAAGTGTCCATGCAGTATCCAAGTTCTGTCCATCTGTTTAATTATGAGATACAGTGGTTGGTGATTAATTTAAGGCGAAGTAGGAAATGTATATCCATCGAGTACAAAACTATACTACATGATTATGCATTTCAGCAATCATGTCGAGTACAAAACAAAAAATGCCCATCGACATTTTAGCAAACAGATCGTGTACAAAACTCTGCCATGGCATTTCAGCAAATTAACGGATCGAGTGCAGAACTGACTCTATATGCCCACGCAAATGAACAAATTGATCGATGACAAATCGAGCGGAAAACTATAAAGTGCCAATTAGTTCGAGCATACTGACGAATTTTTTTAGCAGCATCAAGAAAATATAAATCGTTAGGCCGTCTTGCCCGATACATGATTGAGCTAGAGATAGCAGCCCTACCGTGGATCAACTTGACCGCCGGTGCGTCTCGAGAAGAACGACGGGGAGGGGAAGCTTCTTCTTCGCACGGACGGGACGGGGAGGGGAAGCTCTTCGCACGGACGGGGATAAGTTGTGTAGGGGTGGGTGGGGGGTCATGCGGCCGGGCCGCCGGGGTGATAATTAAGGTCGGTAGGTGGCGTTTAATGGAGTTGCGTGTGTAATTTGCCGTGCACAAGGTTGAGGAATAGGCGGTTCCCTTTGCCGCGCGCACAATTCAAACTATCCCGCCCATGTAGTTTAAATTCGCCATATTTTCGTTAAATCGACATAAAGTCATGTGAGTGGGGGAAAATTAGCAAAGTTGCTTGAAAAATAGTAAAACTCTGGAATTATCCTTTAAATATGCTCTACTTCGTGTGAAAATCGGGGTGTGGAAGCATGTTGAGCTGTTTTATTTGTACTTTCTTCATTAAAACTCCCATTTTATGCACTTTGGATGGAAAGAAATCATTTGTACATAAATTTTGACAACGCCATTTGCAAACACTAATTGTTTTACATGCCAAGATGCACCCATCCACCAAATATATATGGGGCAAAAGTTTATCACAATCTAGCAGATATGCATAATTAGTGAGGGACCCCTTTTGATTTTGTGCAATTTCCACTAATTAGGTAGAGAGAAGGGGTTAATTAATTAGGCCATGTTAGGGGTTATGTGTTTTAGATTAGGTTGTGTGGATTCAAATACAACTTCTTTATTTGTGTGCTATGATTAATCAAAACTAGATCGATCGACTGCGCACACATTATTAGAGGCGCATGCCTTTGCGCACAAAGTGCATGTGTGTGTTGTTGGCCACCAACGAGAGAGAGAGAGAGAGAGAGGTAGAGAGAGAGCTACATACGAGAGAGCGATTGAAATCCCCAAATTAAACACATATATATGCATGGCACATTTAATTTAATTAGAGGACCGCGAGGCACCCCTGGCCTGCTTGATGCACAATTAAGTGTCATTGGCCTATATATAGGGTTTAATTAGGGTTTAGGGTTTAGGGTTAGGAGGTTAGGGTTTAGGGTCTAGGGTTTAGGGTTTAATGTTTATGGTGTTTAGGGTTTAGGGATTAGGGATTAGGGTTTATTTAGGGTTTAAGGTTTAGGGATCATCGATCGAGTGCGCACACACACATTATTAGAGGCACACGCGCCTTTGCGCATAAAGTGCATGCGTATATGTGTGTGTTTTTTGGCCACCAACGATATATAGATGATCGAGAGAGAGAGATTGAAATCCCCAAGAATATGTTCAAATATATATTAAAATATATGCACGAATGCATGCATGGTAGGCCATGCATGCACACTAATTATATATATATATTATGAGGAAACTTAATCAAATGTGTTTTCATTCGAGAGAACTTGTCAAAATTCAAGTTAATTAATTTATCATCGATAATTATATAATTAATTAATGAATCTCAGGGAGATGTTATACAACATATGATCGATATAGGCCATGTATATATTAATTGGTGTTAATCTACCGTTTAATTTGCTAGCTAGCTGCTATATATAGAGCATGTTTTTATTAGATCGGGTTATAGCTAGCTAGTATAGTTTAGGGTTATGTGTTTTAATTAACTAGGGTTTGATTAGCTAGGGGTTAGTTATATATATGGTTTAGGGTTAATGCATGGCACATTTAATTTAACTAGAGGACCGCGAGGCACCCCTGGCCTGCTTGATGCACAATTAAGTGTCGTTGGCCTATATATAGGGTTTAATTAGGGTTTAGGGTTAGCTAGGGTTTAGGGTTTAGGGTTTAGTGTTTAGGGTGTTTAGCTAGGGTCTAGGGTTTAGGTTTGTGTTTAGGGTGCTTAGGGTCTAGGGTTTAGTGTTTAGGGTGTTTAGGGTCTAGGGTTTAGGGTCTAGTGTTTAGGGTGTTTAGGGTCTAGGGTTTAGGGTTTAATTAGTGTTTAGGGTGTTTAGGGTTTAGGGTTTAGTGTTTACGGTGTTTAGGGTCTAGGGTTTAGGGTTTAGTGTTTAGGGTGTTTAGGGTCTAGGGTTTAGTGTTTAGGGTGTTTAGGGTTTAGGGGATTAGGGATTAGGGTTTTAGGGTTGTTTAAGGTTTAGGGATCATCGATCGAGTGCGCACACACATTATTAGAGGCACCCCGCGCCTTTGCGCATAAAGTGCATGCGTATATATGTGTGTGTTTTTTGCCACCAACAACGATATATAGATGATCGAGAGAGAGAGATTGAAATCCCCTAGAATATGTTCAAATATATATTAAAATATATGCACGAATGCATGGTAGGCCATGCATGCACACTAATTATATATATATATTATGAGGCAACTTGATCAAATGTGTTTTCATACGAGAGAACTTGTCAAAATTCAAGTTAATTAATTTATCATCGATAATTATATATATAATTAATTAATGAATCACAGGGAGATCGATAATTAATTTAGGGTTTTAGGGTTGTTTAAGGTTTAGGGATCATCATCGATCGAGTGCGCACACACATTATTAGAGGCACCCGCGCCTTTACGCATAAAGTGCATGCATATATATGTGTGTTTTTTGGCCACCAACGATATATAGATGATCGAGAGAGAGAGAGATTGAAATCCCCAAGAATATGTTCAAATATACATTAAAATATATGCACAAATGCATGGTAGGCCATGCATGCACACTAATTATATATATATTATGAGGCAACTTAATCAAATGTGTTTTCATTCGAGAGAACTTGTCAAAATTCAAGTTAATTAATTTATCACGATAATTATATAATTAATTAATAAATCTGAGGGATATGTTATACAACATGATCGATATAGGCCATGTATATTTTAATTGGTGTTAATCTACGGTTTGCTAGCTAGCTGCTATATATAGAGCATGTTTTTATTAGATCGGGTTATAGCTAGCTAGTATAGTTTAGGGTTATGTGTTTTAATTAAGTAGGGTTGATTAGCTAGGGTTAGTTACATATATATGGTTTAGGGTTAATGCATGGCACATTTAATTTAATTAGAGGACCGCGAGGCACCCCTGGCCTGCTCGATGCACAATTAAGTGTCGTTGGCCTATACATAGGGTTTAATTAGGGTTTAGTGTTAGCTAGGATTTAGGGTTAGGGTTAGGGTTCGGGTTAGGGTTAGGGTTAGGGTTTAGGGTCTAGGGTTTAGGGTTTAGGGTGTGTTTGGTAGCCCGGTCGGCCTCAGATATTCTCACCTGAGCCTAGCCCAACTAGCTATTTCTTGTTTGTTGTCCCGGCGGTCCATCTCCCAGTGCCCAACCTATACGAAAACGGCTCCTGCTGAGTTGAGAAGCGAAATCGAGCTTCACAACCCAGGCTCACCTCGCCCCCGCAAAACACCGTACGACGCCCGCGCCACCCCCGACCCCCACCCCCATCTTTTCTTCCTCTCATTTCCCCTCTCCTTCTCTCCCGTCAGCAAGCTCCGCCGCACGGCCATGGGCATCTCCTGCACGGGCTCGGAGGCTCCTGCACGACACCTCCCGCACGCCGGCGAGCTCCGCCGCGCCCAGGCCACGGACGGCCCGCCGCGCCCAGCCACGGACGGCTCCGCCGCCACAGCCACGGACGGCTGCGCCGCCACCAGGCACCGACGAGCTCCGACAACAGCCAAGGGGCCGCCGCCACGGCCACGGCCAGGGGCCACGCCACGGCCGGGCCGCCACGCCACGGCAGGCCGCCGCCACAGCCCGCTGGGACCCGATTGCTTTTGTTTTTTATATACAGGGACCCGATTGCTTTTCCGTTTTCTTTTCAGGGGTCTTTATAAAAATAGAACCTCAGCATGGTTGAACCCATCGCTGAGCACCAAACAGATTCTTGGCCCAACATGGTTGAACCCACCCGACCAACCAAACACATGGCAAAATCTGAGCTCAACTTGTATAGGGTGAGCATGCCTCACTTGAGAAAGACAATCTGTAGTGAACCGACCTACCAAACACACCCTTAGTGTTTAGGGTGTTTAGTGTTTAGGGATTAGGGATTAGGGATTTAAGGTTTTAGGGGTTGTTTAAGGTTTAGGGATCATCGATCGAGTGCGCACACACATTATTAGAGGCACTCGCGCCTTTACGCATAAAGTGCATGCGTATATATGTGTGTTTTTTTGGGCCACCAACGATATATAGATGATCGAGAGAGAGAGAGATTGAAATCCCCAAGAATATGTTCAAATATACATTAAAATATATGCACGAATGCATTGTAGGCCATGCATGCACACTAATTATATATATATTATGAGGCAACTTAATCAAATGTGTTTTCATTCGAGAGAACTTGTCAAAATTCAAGTTAATTAATTTATCACGATAATTATATAATTAATTAATGAATCTCAGGGATATGTTATACAACATGATCGATATAGGCCATGTATATTTTAATTGGTGTTAATCTACGGTTTGCTAGCTAGCTGCTTATATATAGAGCATGTTTTTATTAGATCGGGTTATATCTAGTATAGTTTAGGGTTATGTGTTTTAATTAAGTAGGGTTGATTAGCTAGGGTTAGTTACATATATATGGTTTAGGGTTAATGCATGTCACATTTAATTTAATTAGAGGACCGCGAGGCACCCCTGGCCTGCTCGATGCACAATTAAGTGTCGTTGGCCTATACATAGGGTTTAATTAGGGTTTAGGGTTAGCTAGGGTTTAGGGTTAGGGTTAGGGTTTAGGGTCTAGGGTTTAGGGTTTAGTGTTTAGGGTGTTTAGGGTTTAGGGATTAGGGATTAGGGATTTAGGGTTTTAGGGTTGTTTAAGGTTTAGGGATCATCGATCGAGTGCGCACACACATTATTAGAGGCACCCGCGCCTTTACGCATAAAGTGCATGCGTATATATGTGTGTTTTTTGGGCCACCAACGATATATAGATGATCGAGAGAGAGATTGAAATCCCCAAGAATATGTTCAAATATACATTAAAATATATGCACGAATGCATTGTAGGCCATGCATGCACACTAATTATATATATATATTATGAGGCAACTTAATCAAATGTGTTTTCATTCGAGAGAACTTGTCAAAATTCAAGTTAATTAATTTATCACGATAATTATATAATTAATTAATGAATCTCAGGGATATGTTATACAACATGATCGATATAGGCCATGTATATTTTAATTGGTGTTAATCTACGGTTTGCTAGCTAGCTGCTATATATAGAGCATGTTTTTATTAGATCGGGTTATAGCTAGCTAGTATAGTTTAGGGTTATGTGTTTTAATTAAGTAGGGTTGATTAGCTAGGGTTAGTTACATATATATGGTTTAGGGTTAATGCATGGCACATTTAATTTAATTAGAGGACCGCGAGGCACCCCTGGCCTGCTCGATGCACAATTAAGTGTCGTTGGCCTATACATAGGGTTTAATTAGGGTTTAGGGTTAGCTAGGGTTTAGGGTTAGGGTTAGGGTTAGGGTTTAGGGTCTAGGGTTTAGGGTTTAGTGTTTAGGGTGTTTAGGTTTAGGGATTAGGGATTAGGGATTTAAGGTTTTAGGGTTGTTTAAGGTTTAGGGATCATCGATCGAGTGCACACACATTATTAGAGGCACCCGCGCCTTTACGCATAAATTGCATGCATATATGTGTGTTTTTTGGCCACCAACGATATATAGATGATCGAGAGAGAGAGATTGAAATCCCCAAGAATATGTTCAAATATACATTAAAATATATGCACGAATGCATGGTAGGCCATGCATGCACACTAATTATATATATATTATGAGGCAACTTAATCAAATGTGTTTTCATTCGAGAGAACTTGTCAAAATTAAAGTTAATTAATTTATCACGATAATTATATAATTAATTAATGAATCTCAGGGATAGTCGCCAGGACGAAGGAGAAGAAGGGCCTCAGCAACGGCATATTGGCTCTGAGAAGGGCCGCTGAAAGGCCAAGATGTGCACGGGCAAGACGGATGACGCCGTCGTATGCCCCGAGCTTGTGAACTTTAGCAGCTTGACTTCCCCATTGGCCAGATCTGAAGCACTGACCAAAGCAAGCCTCACCGTTAGCGCCATCACATTGATGGCACCAGATCGGGGTTTGGCCGGCAAGATCCGCCAGATTCACCATAGGCCAGATCTGAAGCCGATGACGAGATCCCCGACTCCATTGCGCCATTCTGCTCATGGGAAACACTGGATCTAAGCTTACAACAACACTAACTCCCTCGGATCCAAATTAGCTGACTCAACTTTGCTTATCTAAATATGGATGTATCCACACATGTTTTTACTCTAGATACATACACGTCTAAGGAAAGTTGAATCAATTAATTTAGTTCGGAGGGTGTACAATATACAGAGAGAAGTCGGCCTCGTCTCCGGCCGGCGAGGCCGCCGGAGAGAAGGGGGAGAGGAGCCGGGGGAGTGGGAGAGACTCGAGAGAGAAAGAGAAGAGGAAGAAATGAGAGCTCCCTGGGGAAGAACATTATTTTTGTCGTTCTGCTCGTAGCTTGAAACTGAAAATTTCGGCCGCGCGCCAAATCATCCCGCCGCATCCATTCGAAAATCCCGTGACCAGTTTTACCCTTTTAACCCTGGTCCGGAAGCTACAACCCACCGACCATGGAGGGCTCATTCGGTAACAATGAAATATCTTGCCTAGATCCCGAACCCTCCCCACAGGCCCACACCCACCCACCAACCATTCGCCCCATTAGCTCAAAAATACTCTCACACGCCAAAGCTCTGACTCTCTACAGTACTAGATCTGCTTCGCCGCCGGCATACTCCTCCACAGCGTAGCCTTGATCGTGTTGGCTGTCCACCCACCTGATCCGCTCCCCCGCCGCCCTCGTCACCGACGGATCTGCTTCACCGCCGACCTCGCCACCGACGGATCTGCTTCACCGCCGACCTCGCCACCGACGGATCTGCTTCACCGCCGACCTCGCCACCGACTACCTCGCCGCAGCGGCTGTATCAACTTCACCGAATCCCTTGCCAGCCAACCAGATCTGCTTCACTAACGCCCGCTTCTACTGAAACAGGGTCGATTCATCGTCTCCCGCGTTCGCCGCCGCTGGAATGCAAGTTGCCGCCCCCGTCCACCCCGCCGCAGCTTGGTTAGTACGCTGGCCCGTTAGATCGCGGTGTTTCTTTAGCCATGTTTTGTGTAGTTATTTGCAGATCTCATATGCCGTTAACTTTCTTGATGTGTTGCTTCGCATGAAGTTTGTTTAAATATTGTACAGTACAAAAGCATTATCCGGTCGCTACCATCCTGTTCATTCTACTGACACCTGTGTGCATCCACATATTTATAGCCTTATACCCATTCATTTGCTGCCAACTGTTTTTGTACTGCATGCTATTGTCGCACTGCTTTTATAGTCATGCTATGGGCATTTCCAATCTGCTTGTTCTTATACCACGTCATTAGCTCACCGCTAGCCGCTAGCTGTTTTCTCGTGTCTGCTATTCTCACACTGCTTTTATAATCATGCTATGTGCATTTCCAATCTGCTTGCTCTTATACCTCGTCTTTAGCTTATATAGTTATTGTTGCGTGCATGTCTGGTCTTTGTATTATCGTAGACTGACTTGTCAATGTTATTTTTCCTAGGGATTGATCATGCGAACCACTTATTAGAACATCCAACATTAACAGCGGGGACGCTAGGGAAGGTTGGAATCTGAGTTCTTGGTTGGTAATTTTGGCAGTTTACTTCCGTTATTATCTATAACCTATATGCATTGTTCCTTATGCAAGAGATTAACACTTGGAACCCTGCCATAGCAATGCCATTCATGCTTTACTATGTTTCTGCCTATTTGATATGCTTGTCTTGGAGAAACTGCGAAGGTGATTTGAACCTGACATTTGGTCATTCTTAATGCCAGTTTACTTTATGTGGAAAACCTTGGCATTACCCTACTCTAAATCTGAATGTCTGAAATTCGTATCTCATGCAAAGCAACATCTAGTTGGTTTTAATCTGATATCTGGTAAATATTGGCTTATTCATTTGGCAGCTCAAGTTTTTTGTTATTTGAAACCAGCTGACTTGGTCTTAAATGTGATATCTAAACACAGATTAAGGACAATGGAGCAGGAGGATTAGCATTTCACTTGATGGCTGAACCTAAAATGACAGGCATGTTGACCACGACTAGTGCACGCAAGAGAAGGACCTGCAGTGAGCCAGTATGTGCTTAGTACATGCATCTTATCTTGTCTTGTGCTTATTTCTGCTACATGTTGTTATCTGATCTCTACATTGCGTAATACATGTTTGAATAGTTAATTGTTGTAACTATGTTTGCAATGTTACCAGAATGCAGTTTTAATGAAGCAGTCATCATTAGAAGATAGTCGCCAAAAAAGGATCTGTAGCGACCCTGTGCAACATTATGATGTAAGTTTGTGCTTAGTACAAGTTCCATACATTGTCTTATTTATGCAACTTGTTATTATCTTATATCTACATTCAATAATAAATGTTTGCATAGTTCATCGTTTAACTCTTTTTGCATTATTATCAGAATGCAGTTGTGATGAAGCAATCTTCATTAGAAGTGAGGCCCACAAAAAGTTCTGATCTTTCTTCTGATGCATCTTCTCATAGCCGTCAACCTAGACCATTTCTTTCATCAAACAGTAAATATCTCAAGGCTGTACTTTATAAAAGACATGGTATTGCTGCTTTAAGATCTGTAGCTGATATGTTGACAAAGAGTACACAAGATTCAATCAAGGCGATTACCAAATGTCAACGTGTTATTGATGATGCTAATAGAAGTCCTCAATGATTCTATGTAATTTTTTATTTGGGCACATTAATTGCCTTGTAATTTTCCTACTTGTTTTATTTGTGTATGTAATTGTGTGTATCATTGATATCAGATTTTAGGCTCATGAAATTTAATGCAAGTTGACTAGTCAAAGAAGTAGGGCCCTACAACAGATTGGGCCGGCCCACTTACAGTAGTGTGGGACCCACTTTCATTTTGGGCCGGCCCACTTCTTTAGTAGGCCGGCCCGGTTACACGGGCTCCACATGCTTATTGGGCCGACCCACTATCTTGTTGGGCCAACCCATTTGCTATATGGTGGTCCCACATGGTAAATGGGCCGGCCCTTTAACAGAAGGTGGGACCCACCTGTGTTTTTGGCCCGACCCACTATCTTGTTGGGCCCCACTTGCTATATGGTGGACCCCACATACTAAATGGGCCGCCTTTAACTGGAAAGTGGGACCCACCCGTGTTTTTGGTCCCGGCCCACTTTTTGTTGGGCCACCACTTCTATATGGTGGACCACACACCAAATGGGCCCCTTTAACAGAAAGTGGGACCCACTGTTTTTGGCCCGGCCCACTATCTTGTTGGGCCGCCCACTTGCTATATGGTGGACCCCACATACTAAATGGGCCGACCCTTTAACTGGAAAGTGGGACCCACCTGTGTTTTTGGCCGGCCCACTTGCTATATGGTGGACCCCACACACTAAATGGGCCGGCTTTAATAGGAAAGTGGGACCCACCTGTGTTTGGCCCGGCCCACTTGCTTCTTGGGCCGGCCCATTGCTGTAAGGTGGACCCCACATGTTAAATGGGCCGGCCCATTTAAGTTTTGACCAGTCAACCTTAGAGGTTAGGCCCGGCCCACGTAACTAATGGACCAGCCCACTATATAGTTGACCGGTCAAACTATGTCGGCTGGCCCGGCCCGCTTAAGACGTGGCAGGCCTCGTGTGGGCCTACCATCTACCACGGGGTTTCGCCGTTAACGCCGTTAACGACGTCTGCCACGTGTCGTTTGCATGACGTCGCAGTCAACGGGCTCCCGAAAACACTTGTACAACGGTCCGATTTTCCGTGGCGGAAGGGCGCCCAAACGCGACGGACCGAAAAAAACGTCGTAGGACTTTGCCTGACGCAGTTTGGACAACAGAACCCATATCGTCGGGTTAGGCCCATAGGCGACGAAAAATACCCCTTAGTGGACGATTTTGGGACGTTGTCTATCAGAACTTTTCTTGTAGTGAAGTTCACTAATAAACTTTTTGAAGGAAGGATCATTCTGTTGAGCAAGGAGAATATCATCACTGTTGGTGACATGGGTATACCCTTCGGGTACCCATTATTAGTATACCTAGCTTGGCTCGGCCCAATATGGAGAAGGCCCAACAAGGCAACCCGAAGAAGTAGTCAACTAGGACTCTTGTAAAACCCTAGGCTGGTTGCATATATAAAGCCAGCCAGGGCAACCAAGAGAGGGGCCAACAGATAGACAACATAGCTCCGCCTACGGCGGCACCATGTAAACATACTTATGATCATATAGTAGATTGCTAGCAGCACGTAGGGATCCTCCACCGAGGGGACCCGCTGGGTACGTCGTGTGCCTAATCTCGCTCCCGGAATCTCCATCGTCGCTCTCTCCCGAAACCCAAGTCTACAATACGTAGGCATTGGCGAGGTGATCCCTCGTCAGTTGGGTTGTGCATAGGCAAGAGCAGTCACTACATCACTTTGCAACTCATTCAGGACTGTCTGAGTGTTGGTCTGTACACCACATGTCTGTCCAGGGGAGCTATCATCACTTACCTTTCTCTTCCCTTTTTCAGCTTCAGAGAATTGTCTGCCCTGAGGTGCATTGTAGAGTTGTCTCTAGGTACCAGTAGAGGAGCCTGTACCAACAACTGGAGGGGCAGACTGAGAGCCTGTCTCAGAATCATTACCACCAGTCCTCTGTCTTTTTGGGGTTCCTTGGTCACCACCATCCCCTGCAATAGTCTCAATTACACCAGTCCTATTGCCAGAGGGAGGAGTTGGCTCAAAGAGCTCTCTAGTGTATTGAAATTCATAGTATCCTTTTTTATTTCACCAATCCTGGTATTAGGTACCAAGGAAAGGTCCTGGCAGCCAATCTTCACTCTTACATAAGCAAAGTTTCTCAAACAGTTCTTGTCCAGTCCCAAAGGTTTCCCTACAAAGCTTGCAGCATAATAAGCAGTTGATTTGCTTCTGAATCTCATTGGAATCCCCTTGATTCTGAACTAGGCTTCCTGCATCACACTGGTTGGTTCAATATCTCCAGACCATTTCTCAATATTGATAATTGCTTCAGGGACAGTTCTCATAAACAGCTTCCCAAAGTGAGATAACTCTTCAATTGCTTTGGCAGATGGAAATCTTGTTCTAAATTCTGTAGGGGACACCACTTTTGCAAAGAATCTCCAATTAATCTGCATGAAGTCAGCCCAAACAACAAACTGATGCTCAATATCTCTGCATGTCACTTCACCTTTCTCAACAGTAATATGTGCATAATTCATCTGATCTAGAGGGGGGATTCCAGTTCTGCGGCAGGGATGGAATTGAAGCCAGAGTCAAACTCCTCACTGCCATAATAAGGAGCCACATATTCCCAAGGTTCTCGGTCCTGACAAACCTCAATCAAATGGTTCAAACCACATCTACTACAGACAATAGGAACAGAGGCAGGTCGCTGTTGTCTAGCAGTTATTGTATCGGGAGCCGTCACCAGAGGTCGTACAGAGGACCCCACTGGATCAGGAGCAGAAGAAAGAGAGATAGATCTAGCTATAACACGTTGTTGCTGCTGGTTCTCTTGAACAGGTTGATTTGGGAGCGTATTCACTGAAACTACAACATCGTTCTGAGGGATATTAGAGGTATTTTGACTTACATCGGGGGATCTACTGCGGGAAGAGGGATTGATGGAGACTCCAGGCTGCATCTCAGGTCTATGCGCCCAACGATCTCTGGCGCGGGCTTCTTCCTCCAGACGGTTCTTCTCTGCAAGAGCTCGCTCACGAGCAAGACGCTTGGTGTTGCGAGTCGCCTCCCGACGGCGCTCTTCCTCTAGACGACGGCGTACCTCCACACGCCGATGTTCTTCTTCGCGAAGCCTCTCTTGATCGGCAAGAAGTCGATCTTCCTCTCGGCGTCGATCTTCTTCCCAGCGCCAGTTGTCTTCACGGCGTCTTTCTTCCTCCCATCGTCGCTGCTCTTCGCGATGATCTGCTTCAGATCCAACGCGTGGTCGGTTGCCGAAGTAGCCGCGTGGAGGAGAGCGACCCCGAGGAGGAGATCTGCGAGGCGGTGATCTCCGAGGACCTCCATATCTGCGATCCATGGCTGGAGGGGAAGCCGCAACAAGGGCGTAGGATCTGCGGTTGCCGGATCTAACTCCTTGCCAGATTTGGGGATGATTTGTGGGTGGGAACGGCAGTTGTTGATTTGGGGATTAGGGTTTGGGACGAACACCACTCTCGCTCTATCTGCCGACCTAGGGTTGAAGCGGATCGGAAGGGGATCGAACTACCGGATATCCCCACGTCTCCCTGGTATATCCCCCATCTGGTGCACAGTGTTGGGCTGCGGCCCAACGCCCAACAGCGCCATGGATTGGCTCGGAGGAACTGTAGCGGCCTGCGATCCAACGCGGATTACAGCGCACGCACGCACAGAGGGCGGCGCGGGCTGAAAATCTCGCACACGAATCAAACCCAGCTTCGGCCCGATCCAAATCCTGAGATCATCGAAGCAAAATCTCGTGCCAAAACAGATTCTATCGATCGAATTCAACCTCCATGATCTAATCATCTCCCCGGAATCAGTTGTTAACCAAATCCGATCCGAATCTGCGTTGATGAAGCCTCTCCGGCGAATCAGAAACCCCTCCTGTGGGATCAAGGTGAACGAGGCAAACCAAGACAATGGAGGGTTTGAGGTTGGGGTTGGGGGTGACGAGCGCGAGGCATGGGGAGGCGCACCGAAGGTGGTGGCGGCGGCGTCGAGGTCGGCGGTGAGGTCGCGGGAGCCCTGGGACGCGGGAGCCATCACGGTGTCATATATCACACCAGCAACTTTCTCTCTACACTCATCTGACAGCAACTTTCTCTCTACACTCTACGCGGGAGCTCTACACTCATCTGACAGCGAGGCAGCCTCAATGGCATGGAACGCATGCATGCATGCCCCCAACGTGACAAGGCCCAATGAGTATGGGGGCAGTGTGGTGTGGTGCATATATGCAGAGCAGTGCGCACCTCCTGGTCCTGACACGGTGCAACAGTAGCTGCAATTACTATTTCCTAACCATTCGATGTTGATCGAATGAGAATAAATGCAACCGATTTTTCAGCGCGGATCCGGGCGACCGACGCTTAGGGCGTGCCTAATAGCTGCACAATGTCTTCAGCACAATCGCATGCAGAGGCAATTATTTTTGTTTTCCTTCTTCTTACTCGTACTCAACGATGAGATTGCTTACCCACATATGCCATCTGGTCAGAGGCAATTATTTAAAAAAAGGTAAAATTTAGCGAGGGCTGTGAGCTTGTCAAGCCTTATCGAACGGAGCTCGTGCCCACAAATAAGCTAGCGAGGCAACCTCGAGCAAAACTTTTGGCTGATGTGGTTAATCGAGATCGAGCCGACCTGCACTATATTCGCTCGAGCTCGGCTCGTTGATACCCTTATCTACAAACATATGCATGGTCAATCCCACAGCAATACCTGTAAAGCCTTACCCGTAGATTTGCGTCACTTAAAAAAAAGGAGAGTGTGTCCCTTTTCATGTGGAGACTTACATATCCGTTTTGACATCCGATAGATCGCCAGGATGGCCAAAAGCACAAAACACTACTCGATCCCACCATGCAGAGAAAGAAAAGAAACATGTAAAAAGTGGCACGTAGTGTATCTATATGCCGTTGTGCTCTTACCTGCCTGTTGACATCAACCCGACTGCTATCACTAGTCGAAAAAGAATCATTCGTTCGGAGCTACTTAAAACATAAGTCGTGGCCGCGTTTGAAACTCTTACTTTCGGTTGGAGATACCAACCGACTAAAGAGGTTGCGGCAGGTCTCCGTTGGCACGAGCCTTCTCGGCTGGAAACACCAACCGGGACTAAAGATTTTTTTAGATTTTTTTGCTCCGCACACACCCTCCCGAATCGTCTTTTTTAGCTTTGTAAAATACAAAAGAAAATGATAGAAAGTTAAAAATCATTTCAGATGTAGGTAAGTTAGGTGATCTAGTTATTATAAAAAAACATGAATTTTGATTTATTTTGCAAAAAAAATAACTGTATTGTTCGGTAAGAGGCAATTACTTCGGTCGTTTACCTAATTTTTAGATTCTCAAACTGCCAAAGGGCAATATGAAATTTTTTAGATTTTAGGTTTCACAAAAAATATTAAAAATTTATTATTATTTATTTATTAAAGATTATTATTACTTTATTAATTTTGTTTATTAAAATAATTATTTGGAATTCAAACAATAAAGAAGTGTGACATCGTGACCAAGAGGTTAATAGGATTGATATGATACTAATATCAATAACGCGTGCGAAGTACTTGGAACCAGGACGGAAGAAACTCAGAAGTTAAGTGTGCTGGTGTTGAAGTATTTGAGGATGGGTGACTGATCGGGAAGTTTGACCACGAGTAAATAGTTTGACTAGAGATTAACTGTAGTTAGAGATTAAACTAGTCAAATAACTCTAATACTAGAAATTCTAAAGAAAAAAAATTGAAAAAAATAAATGGAAAAAAATTAGAAAAAAAATTAAATGAAAAAATTAACATGGAAGCCGTCCCGATTGGTGTTACAAAGTCCTCCGCCCCAGCGCGTGCCCACGGCCCACGTGGAGGATCTTTAGTTCCGATTTGTGGGTTACCGGAACTAAAGAGGGGGGCTTTAATCTCGGTTACCGGGACTAAAGGCCCTTACCATCCGGGGCTAAAGGCTGGTTTTCTACTAGTGTACCAATTTAACTGTTAGCCCCAGTGTTATGTTTAGTTATTTACTAAATTCTCCTTTTGGGGAGAAGGGTGGATTGTTAGTGTGGATGATTTAGAAGATATAATTGGCGGACATGTATGGTTGGATTTCATTTGTGTATTTGGAGGAATTTGGCATATCTTAACCAAACCCTTTGTATGGGCTCGTTGTGCATTTGTATGATCTAGGGAAGATTACTTGTCTTATAGTTTAGCTGCTTTATCTGTCTTTAGTTTTATCGCTTGTTGTTTTGTATGGTTCAATAATATGGCTTATCCGTACTACGTGCGTAATCACTTGCGTTGCTGATATCAGAATCTTGCATGTCCAAATTGATTAGTACTCTAGCTACTTTGGAGTAAGTAATTTCCTACCGACCAAACTCGATCCAAAGCCGTGGTCGATGGCCTATAAATACCACCTGATACTGCCCATGCTAAGCACAATCATATCTCCATCCAGATCTCATCCAAGCAAGTACATTTATCGCCATTTCAGCTCGGAAGGTACATTACATGGCTGTGGCAATGGGCTCTGCCTCTATGGGACGAGAGGAGAAGCCACACGCCGTGTGCTTGCCGTACCCGGCGCAGGGGCACATCACCCCGATGCTCAACGTCGCCAAGCTGCTCCACGCCCGCGGCTTCCACGTCACCTTCGTCAACTCCGAGTACAACCACGCTCGCCTCGTCCGCACGCGGGGCGCCGCCGCGCTGGACGGCGTCCCAGGCTTCCGCTTTGCCACCATCCCCGACGGCATGCCGGCCATCGATGACAATGACGACGACGTCACGCAGGACATTCCGGCGCTATGCAAGTCCACCACGGAGACCTGCCTCGAGCCTTTCCGCCGCCTCCTCGCTGACATCAATGGCTCGGCCTCCGCGGAGGGACACCCACCCGTAACCTGCGTGGTCTCGGACGCCAACATGGGTTTCTCCATGGACGCCGCCAAGGAGCTTGGCCTCCCCTACGTCCAGCTCTGGACAGCCAGCGCCGTCAGCTACCTCGCGTACCACCACTACCGCCTCCTCATCCACCGTGGCATTTTCCCACTTAAAGGTACACGTCCCCCTGCATCCAACGAATATACATTCTGGAGACGGACGATCGAGTCTTCACGCTACACTGCGCCCCTGCCATTAACAGTACTACCAGTTAATTATTGTGTACTCAATGTGAATTTCATGGGTACGTATGAGTAGATGTCAAGCAGCTGACGGATGGATACCTCAACACGCCGGTGGAGGACGTGCCGGGGCTGAGGAGCATGAGGCTAAGGGACTTCCCGAGCTTCATACGCTCGACGGACCCAGAGGAGTTCATGGTGGGGTACGCCATGAAGGAGACGGCGCGCACGGCCAGCGCGTCCGCCGTGATCATCAACAGCTTCGCCGACCTCGAGGGCCAAGAGGTGGACGCCATGGAGACGCTCCTCGGCCTGCCCAAGGTCTACATGCTCGGCCCGCTCCCTCTTGTCGCCGCCGCGCCGCACTCGACGGCCATCATCAGCGGCCTCAGCCTATGGAAGGAGCAGGAGGAGTGCCTGCAGTGGCTCCACGGCAAGGACCCCGGCTCAGTCGTGTACGTGAACTTTGGGAGCATCGTCGTCATGACCAACGAGCAGCTGGTAGAGTTCGCGTGGGGGCTTGCCAACAGCGGCAGGGACTTCATTTGGATCATCCGTCGTGACCTCGTCAAGGGCGATGCCGCGGTGCTTTCCCCGGAATTCCTAGCGGCGACGGCGGAGCGCGGGTTCATGGCTTCCTGGTGCCCGCAGCAGGAAGTGCTGAACCACCCGGCGGTCGGCGCGTTCCTGACGCACAGCGGCTGGAACTCAGCGCTGGAGAGCATCTGCGGCGGCGTGCCGGTCCTCAGCTGGCCCTTCTTCGCGGACCAGCAGACCAACTGCCACTACCAGTGTAACGAGTGGGGCGTCGGCATGGAGATCGACAGCAACGTTCAGCGCAACCAGGTCTCCGGCCTTATCACGGAACTCATGGAGGGAGAGAAGGGTAAGGCCATGAGCAAGAGGGCGGAGGAATGGCGTGAGAAGGCGGCCATGGCCGCGGAACCAGACGGTTCGGCCCACCGCAACTTTGATGAGTTGGTCCGTGATGTGCTCCTGGCCAAGCACTAGATCTTTCCATTGTGATTGTTTACTTCATATGTTTTTATTGGACGATTGTTCATGTAATATGTACCTTTTTGGATAAAATAAATATATCAATATCACGAAGATATGAATTACACGCAGCTTTTCACAACAACACAATATCCTAATAACAATACGGTTGCACACAGTTAAAATAAGAAGCAAAAAGGAAAAGTTTCGCTATAGTGTTTCATTTCTTGTACCAAAAACACAAACGCAACTGAAGTCCATCTTCTCTAATAGCGACGCCTCCAAGAATGATAAAGTGCACAAGCATCGTCGTCGTTCGATCATAGATCTTTGTTTTTTTCCTGAAGAAAGTCCCCGTTCTAAAAACAAAAACTTCAACAAGACCATTACCAGACACAACCAATTAAAGTCGAACCTTAGATTTTTACTCTGAAAGTTAAGACTTTAAAATTCTCCTATGATGTCGATCACACCCACTTACATGTCGCTGCTACAAAGCCCCAATCACCAAGCAAGTTCCTCATCATCACAAAGTCTCATACCACCATTACTAGTCATCAGATCTCGGCTTCCATGTCATTCTCCACCTCTGATTTCACCATGGAACGAAAAAGATATATCAAATGATGGCAACAGATAGCAGAGCTTCGCACCACTTCCTCCTGAAAGCAAACGGTTGAGAAAAAACATGGGTGCACGCGACTGAATCCCATCTTATCCTACAATTTCAAGGCATGAGAATTCGCTGATGGTGCCTTTTGGAACTCGACACTCTCGCCAGATCAAGGAGGACAACCATCCAACAAATCTTCGTCTTGGCGCGAGACAAACCCTAGGACCGCTGCCTTTATTAGGTAGAACCATGGCCCCCACTTTGTCGATCGTCAGGTCCCAAGAGGAGGTTGAAGATCTCAATGGGCCCCACCACCGCCACAAGCACCACGCGGAGATGAGGGGCTTAGCCGCGCCTAGTCCTCCAAACCAGGCGTCGTGCCGCCCCCAGCGGTCGCCAAGGTCGCCAAAGAAGATCGAGCCTGCAGCCCTAGTGTTCGTCTCTGCCACGTGCATCTTGCCAACTAGGGCCACCGATCTGGAGCAGCCGGAGATCCCGTCGCATGAGGATGAAAGGCCCACGCCGTCACCAGCTGCGTGAGGAGATGAAGGCCCGTAGCAGCCATCGGCCACGTAGACTTTGGCCGGTGACTTCCTCCAGTGGAGGCGGGGGACTGAGGTAGAGGGGGGGTGGCTAGGATCTAGATCGCGCGAGCCACCCACTCGGGCGACGGTAGCATAGGGGCCCTTGAAAGAATCAAAATTTTGGATAAGTTTTGGATCGCCCGAGAGGCTCTCATGTTATGTACCTGGTTTTTCTTTTGATGTTTCTATAGGATCCGCTACACAGGACTCTCAGCCCACCAACCAGCCTAACCGGAGACCACAGAAATTTATAAGATGTTTTGGCAAGTAGCTTTACCAAAAAAAAAAATTTCAGAAACAGACCACAAAGGGAGTATTTGCTAGAGAAGATCTCCCCGGTGACCATGACTACCATATAATCCAATATGCAAATAATACTCTTCTACCTGCACAAGTTGATCAGTTAACTACAATATTTTGGAGGACTTCAGTTTTTTCAGAGGATCGGCTGTTCATTATCACAAATCATGCATGATACCTATTAACAACACTGAACAAGAAGTTCTAGTTCTTGAATATGTTTTAGGGCATCAAGTGGGTTCCCTCCTCTTCACCTATTGGGTCAATAGGTCTGCCTGTAGGAATTATAAGACCCAAAATCCAGGATTTAACTCCCCAGGCTTGCTGGCTCCTCTTTCCTAGTAGGTATCAAATCAGTGCTCACATCGATGACAAACTGTTTTTTAGTTTCTTTATCATCCTCCAGGCATAACCAAGCAGCATAATTGTATCATTACGCATGGAGGGTAACAATCCGGAGTCCACTAAGAAATCTTTGGCTGCCTGTGAGATGATTAGCAAGGCCAATGTAAGAGTGGGTTAGGTAGCATGGACTTGAAGAAATACAATGAAGCATTGTTGGACTTGATGGAATTTCCCTCCCGGGTCATTCGCTCGGCTCGCTCCCGGGGCTCCTAAGACCTAACAACAAAAGCCCCAAATCATCGCCTCCCCTGTTCGCTACCATCGCCGGAAATACAATGAAGCTATTGTTCAATAGGTTGAGACAGTCTGGAAACAGGGAAATCGAGCAATCTTCCAAGATGTGCAATCTGGAGTTTAGAGGATGAAAAATGCACGAATCCCTCCCGGGTCATTCGCGCGGGTCGCTCCGGGGGCTCCTAAGACCTAACAACAAAAGCCCCAAATCATCGCCTCCCCTGTTCGCTACCATCACCGGAAATACAATGAAGCTATTGTTCAATAGGTTGAGACAGTCTGGAGACAGGGAAATCGAGCAATCTTCCAAGATGTGCAATCTGGAGTTTAGAGGATGAAAAATGCATGAACATACTTATATATAGGCACATGGTCTGCAAGACTATCGAACAAGAGAAGTTGTGGCACTAGGGGATTAAATAGTAGTGAAGAAAACCATCTTATTCGGGCAAACACAGAAGTCTTCCATATCAATACAAGAAAGCATGTAATGCTCTGGAACATAGAAAGAGTAAATACTCCAGTAGTAATTCCTTCATCTCGCCTGCGACGATAAGAGTGATCCGCAACCATACATCCCTAACTCCATTCAGAATTTCCTATTTACTTCTTCTTGTGTTTCTGCAAGTAAGAAACAAAACCATAAGCTAATTGGTAGCATTAAGCTCATATTGAGCTATGTTAAGGTCTCAAATTTAGAAGCATGCGTGGCAGGTTGTTTCTTACCCCAGGGCGAGACCCGCCAATACGGAGGTTGTCCATGTTGAGCAAACTCTCCACCTCGTCCAGCTCGATGACGGCTTTGATGATTGCGCCTGAGAGGTCCTGGTCGTCGTTTGCGCTAAAGAAGCAGCCCCTCTCCTTGGCATCTGCCACTATCTTCCGCCACACCGTCTTGCTGCTCACCAATGTGGTTGCGTTCCCTACTATCCAGAGACAGTGCCTGTGAAAGAGAACAGAACACAAAATCACATACGGGGTTTCAGGTGACTCGAGAAACTGAACACAAAATCACACTAGGAAGCTCAACTCACTTGGCCCGTGTCAGCGCCACGTTGGTACGGTTCAAGTTGTCAAGGAAGCCAACTTTTCCAGCGCTGTTGCTCCGCACAGTGGAGAAGATGATGATGTCCTCCTCAGCGCCCTGGAATCCATCCACAGACCGGACCTTCACGGTGAAACTGCTGTGCATCTCGTATGTCTTCCCGAGCTTCTCCTGGATAGCACGAACCTGGCCCTTGTAAGGTGACACAACGCCCACGCCGAGCTTGCTCCGTGTGTCAACACACTCTAAAGCAGAGATCAGTGATGAGTGAAAGCAAAAGGGATCATCCCTCATGTGCTACTAATGAACAATGAAGCTAGAGGCCATACCTTTGAACAGCCTTTGCACGATCCGGATCACCGCAGCAACCTCAATGCTGTTGATCAGGCTCTTGTCATGCTTGCCCGAGCTTTCCTTCCCGCCCTCAATGTTGATGAACGAGTATGAACCGTACATTGGGCCAGTCAGATGCCTCCTCTCATAGTTTCTGTGCAGGACGTTCTCGCCATCAGCGATCTGGTCGCCGTAAAAGCTTGAGACAGGGAACTTGCTTATCCCAGGATGCATCCTGTACTGCACATCAAGAAGGTGCTTAGGATGGCCCAGAGAACTCAGCCTCTCAAACAGGCTCCTTCCAAAGTCGGCTTCCTCACATACCTGCAAGAGTAAAATTGTTGCAACTAGGGATCAGCAGGTAAAAGAGGCAACAAGATTCAAGTTCAACTTATAGCTCTTAAGAACATAAGATCACCTTGCTTTTGACAAGTGCTGGTAGCTGGAATTCATCTCCAATGAGAACAGCAAGACGGATCCCAGGAATCTGCAGAGGTATCAGCGATTCACACTCTTTTAGCTGCGCTGCCTCGTCAACCACAAGGAGGTCAAACGGCTCAGCCTTTTGCAGGTAGAGCAAACGAGATGAGCTTGAGGCAGTGCAGAGTATGCTCTTGCTGTTCTGCAGCAAGAACTCCTCGATTGACCGCTTGTCAAAAATATCAGGAAGGTGAAAGTTGTTAGACAAGTAATTTAGCTTCTCAATGCACATGGCCCTTGCCTGCTTAAGCTCTGAACGAACGCCATCTTCTGCGTATACTACCAGGCTCTGAAACAAGCAACGACTCTTTCCATCCGAGGTGTCTCCGAACAGAGTTTGTAGCTGCTTGTCTTGTTCAGACTGCACGAGTTGCCCGAACTCTGTAAGCAAGAGCAGAACCTCTGTCATGTAACGAAAATTCTGTCTATGAGTAGCAGATCTGGGGAGATCATTGCAGAAGGTGTTGATACAGGTGCGCAGATCATTCTCAATTTGTTTGTAATTACTTATGAAATGGTCCTTGAATGACATTTTCTGTACGATCTTCTTATTGAATTCCTTCTTAGCAATATCCTCCTTTACATCCACCTTTTTGTTCTTCTTAGCAAGTTCCTCCTTTGCCTTCTTAGAAGGTTCCTCTTTTTCCTTCTTAGCAAGTTCCTCGATTTGATGAACATACGAAGCATACTGAATCAAGGGTTCCTCAAGAATTCGTATCATGGAACTCAGACAGCTGGTCCACCCTGAACCTGGAATCAGGCAGTTCTGCAGACGGCGAACACGCTTCTCCAGGAAAATCTTTGTAAGGTTCTGGTCCACGTTCATCCGATCCTCATTCCCGAACATCACAACATCACTCAGAAAGCAGTTATTTTCACTGCCACTAGAGGGATCCTCGATTAGGCCGAGGACCCGGGATGCAACCTCAACTACTGCAGTGTTCGTTGGAGCGCAGGTAAGTGTTCGGTGATTCTTGATCATCATGGACCACAGGAGAGTGCTGATTGTCTTCGTCTTCCCCGTGCCGGGAGGTCCCCATATCAAACGCACCGGAGACGTACCTTGCTGCTCCATTGCTGAAACACAGTCAAGTACTGCCATCCGTTGTGACCTGTTGAGGTTGAATTTTTCAAGACACAGTGCTCTGTCTGGTAAATGTAAAGGCAGATCTGAATTTTCTTCCTGGCCAACCAATCATCAGACAAAAATACATAAATTGAAATTGAAATATATCAAGTAGCACTCCGTACTTGCTAGAAAAAACATGTTAAAAGCAAACATAAGTACCTACCCTTGGAGCATACTGTACAATCTTCTCAATGATACTAGTGTTCCTAAGGCTAGCAACATGCAGGTCCAGTGCGTTCCATATACGATTGTACGTCGTCATGTTGATCAGGAACACCGCGACAAGAGGTGGAACGAGATTTTTTCTCCCACCGCGTTCCTTGGCAGGTCCACGAGACAGCCTTACGATTGCATGGCCGTTACCATCCTCTGCTTTCAGCACCGAAGCAATCACATAAGGCACCTTGCTGCGTCCCAAGTCCGAGATATGTCTTGGTTTCCGATCAAAAAACACAAGTACATCAGCATCTTTGAGGGCATAAACTTCCCCGGGATCTGTGTCACGGTCAGCCTTCTTGACCAAGATACTGAATATGGACTGCTTTGAACAAAGTTCCTCAATCCGTTTCACTTCAGTGGCTGGTGCGTGCTTGATACTCTCCAGCGCAGAGTAGAGATCAGCACGAGTTTCTTCAATCAGAGGTACGGTAAATGATCCCATGTACTCCTCAAGTGAAGTGAAAGTTCTTGGTACTTTCTTAACCTGAAGTAGAGATTAGTCATTATTTGCTCTGTTTCCATACAAGACAAGAGAAGCCTAGAGCACGCAACACAGAAGACAGAGCTGGGACTAACTGTGTACAATGAAACAGTATAACTTCAGAAGCTGTGGTGCACAAAAACTGCATCACCAATTAGCATTTAGTTTTCTTGGTTGATAATCACCATGACCTTAAATTGTAGAGTTCCCAACCAATTAGTCACTGCTTAATATGAGTGCTACCTTTTCGACAAGGCTACTGGATCAAGTAACTTTTTTATATTATATGTAATTGAAATCCATGCAATTATCGACAAAAGTCTATTAGATCCAAGAAAATAATTGAAAAATAAGGTGTAGGAGATATATAAGACAAAAACTAGCTACTCCAGAAAAATTTACATGTATTACTGAGCAAATATATTTATATTTTCCATGAATGTGTATTTAAAACATTTCAAAGATCCATATTATGCTCAAACTGGTATATCTTACTAACCAACCCTAGTGTTCAGTTATGTTTTCTTGCGATGCATACTAGCATTTTGGCACCAAGCATTTTAGATATTTATCACCAATGTGTCTCACAATATCCTATAAAAAGTGTCCTGAAAATTAAGGACAAATTTTCCAAAAACGAACTGCAATAAGATGTCTACAACAAATCTAACCACACGAAATATACACAATTATTTTTTGGCAACCAACATGCTTTAATAATTCAGAAGTAGAATCGGTACGATTTGTTCATAGTCCGACTTAATTTTGTGGTAGTTCAAAGATCCACTGCGTGCAGCATGTGGATCATAGAGTCATAGACTGATAGACCTAGGGAATCATTTTGAAAACAAACAAAAATATACAGATAAGTGAAAAAGACTTGCCTTCTTCTTGAAGAGATTCCTGTTTTGTACATCTTCAAATGACCACGAGAACATCTGCTGCTCCATCTCGCTCTGCGTCCACGTACTGTACCTGCTATCATTTGCACGTGCCGACGTTTCGCTTCCCTGCCGCACGAGCAGGAGGTCGTCGTCGTCATCGCTATCGTAGCTATAGAAGCTCATCTTGCACCTCCGGGCTCCGGCGAGAGAAGTATTTGATCGGTCGCAAGCTTAGCAAATGCGTCGGTCGGACTCAGGAAGCAGCAAGGCGTCGAGGATTTAAGGGGCGCGGAAGGGAGCCGGCCAGTGCGATTCCGTCTGCAAATTAATTAACTGAGTTGGGATGCGAAGGGCCAAGCGCTTGAGATTAATGCATACTACCTCCGTTCCAAATTAGTTATCTCAAATTTATTAAAATATGGATGCATCAAGACACTAAAACATATCTAGATACATCCATATTTAAAAAAAATTGGGACAACTAATTTGGGACGACTAAAAGAAAACGGAGTAGTATATGTGCAGTGCAGTGCCCTGTCCAGAATCTCAGCAGCGGACTTGTCGACTCGATTCCAACGAAAATCAACAAGTCGGATTTCGATCGCATTCGAATCCAGGCCGAGACAACTCACCATGGAACCGCGGTCAGCGCGATTGGAGGCTCGTTGCCGCCCGCTGCCGCCGTCGTAGGCCTCCCACCCTCGCCACTGCCGCGGCCCAGCACATTTTCTTCGAGCTCGTCCCGGACCGCCGTCGGCAGAGATGGCCATTGCAGCGGTAGGGACCTCCGGCAAGCTCGTCCGCGGAGCTCGCAACAGCCCGCGCGTGCCGAAGCGGAACCACCGAGCCTTCGGCTGGCTTGCCCTGACCCGGGGCGTCGACCTCAGTGGCCCGGATCGTGGAACAACGCTTTGACTGGGGAAGTGCAAATCTCAATGCCTCGATGTGGGGCGTTAAACAATAAACGTGTCTCCGAAAAAAAAAATTCTAAAACGAATCACTTTTTGCTGAACTTTTTCGTCCGATGTCACATTTTTCAAATTTTCACGACAAACCAACTTTTCTTCGCTGTTGATTTTATTCAATGTCAGCTTCAAATTTCATCCCACGGAACTCAGATATTGTTAGAAAAAACTAGCATGGTGCCCTTGCAAATGCGAGGGCATGATATTTAAGCTTTAGTTATTTAGAATTTTTAATCTTTAATTATTTATAATTTTGTATATCCATAAATGTCATTATGTGGTAAAAAATGATACAACAACCACCAAAAGTATTGTGTGAATAAATTACAGAATGTGTGGCTAACAAATTTACTCTGCATAAAAAAAAATGTTGTGATATCTCAAAACTTTCACACCAGTGATTCATATATCTCGTTTGTATCTGATATATCTGCACACATAACAATAATCAGCTCCCTACATAGCCCATAGTGTGTTAATTATTAGATGTTTAATAAATTACTCGTTTAATTAATTCCAAAATATTAGACGCCAAGTATCTTATCATTTCAAACAGGTCATGGCCTATAGAAAAATTCAAATGATTTCAATCAATCCTCTAGGTTATGCCTCCTTGCAACAAACTTGTTTTCAGTGGTATTGATATTTTGTTAATATTACCATTGTTGACTTGTTGTCACATGTATGCACTCATGCCTAATTACCAACCAGTGAGGATGCTCTTCTTGCACATATTTGCGATCAATATATCTCTTTAACTCGACAATATTGTGTCCACTGGTTATGGATCTCAATATTTCAATAGCAAAAGATCCATAGAGAGAATCTGGTATGCCTCATCATAACATCCTCTTAGGTTAACATAAAAGTTTGGCTCAGAATCCTTATGTACAGTTGCTAAGATATTGTTGTGATATTTTGTTTGCAATTTTGATTATCTACTTGGGTGATCTCACTTATATTATCCGATTGGGTGACTAAAAATATGGTGCGCATGGTTTTTGTTCCAATGTTTTGTTTTTAACTTCAAGCACATAGCTCATTTGAGCTCTTGCATGATGCATTTATCATATGCTAATATTTAAAATTATTACTCCTATATATTTGGGTTGATTATAGAAATTCCTCATCAAATTGACAAATATATGTTTTTATTATACAAGTTTTCAGAACTTTGTATCCGGGCCATAGTAAATTGAATGAATGTTTTCAGAACTTTGTATCTATTTTTAAGTTCTGCTCTTTAATAAGCAATATTTTGTATTTCGATTATTTTTTTACATATTAGTTCATTTATGTGTATACCTTTTTTGTAGCATGGCATGCATGTCTCGGTAGTGTGTCCTACCGCTAGTAGAAAAATGGCCTTTCGATCGGAGCTGCTCGTGTGCATGGCCAGCATCAGTCCCGGTTTAATCTTTTTTAGGGACATTCAAATGGTTAGCAAAATACTTAGTAGTTCTACCAAAACATGAGGATCAAGGCCAAAACTATTATTTATCTTTTCAAATAATATAGTAGTAGAGAAATTTTCTACACATGAATATTCATATTCAAAGCAGGGTTCATTACCTTTATCAAGATCCCAAGCATCATCATTTTTAGAAATGTTATCCAATAAGTTCTCCGTCAAGCTTGAGCAATACTTTCTTTAATATGAGGCCAAAAGTTATATATATGACAACGATCATCATAATCTTCTTTAGAAGTATAATACTTGAGATAGAAAGCCTTCCTCAGATATTCCAAATCAAGACAATATTTATCATCCAAAGATCTATATGCGTGCATTCCCAGAAAGAGATAAATATAATAATTTCATTTTCACTTCTGCTGGCGTGTAGTCGACACGTCCGTTGGGAACCCCAAGAGGAAGGTGTGATGCGCACAGCAGTAAGTTTTCCCTCAGTAAAAAACCAAGGTTATCGAACCAGTAGGAGCCAAGAAGCACGTGAAGGTTGTTGGTGAAGGTAGTGCGGCGCAACACCAGTGAAACCGGCGCCAACGTGGAACCTGCACAACACAATCAAAGTACTTTGCCCCAACGTAACAGTGAGGTTGTCAATCTCACCGGCTTGCTGAAAACAAAGGATTAAGCGTATCGAGTGGAAGATGGTGTTTGTTTGCAAAGAATAGTAAAACAGAGAATGTATTCAGATGTAAAAGAATGGACCGGGGTCCACAGTTCACTAGTGGTGTCTCTTCAATAAGATAACTAACATGCTGGGTGAACAAATTACAGGCGAGCAATTGACAAATAAAGATTCAATACATATCAACGATGATTACTATATGATTTAATCAGGGCATTACGACAAAGTACATAGACCGCTATCCAGCATGCATCTATGCCTAAATAATCCACCTTCAGGTTATCATCTGAACCCCTTCCGGTATTAAGTTGTAAACAACAGATAATTGCATCAATGTTTTATCCCTAGTAGCAACAGCACATCCTTAGACAAAGCATCAATGTTTTATCCCTAGTAGCAACAGCACATCCACAACCTTAGAACTTTCTGTCACTGTCCCAGATTTAATGGAGGCATGAACCCACTATCGAGCATAATTACCCCCTCTTGGAGTTACAAGTATCAACTTGGCCAGAGCCTCTACTAGCAACGGAGAGCATGCAAGAACATAAACAACACATATATGATAGATTGATAATCAACTTAACATAATATTCCCTATTCATCGGATCTCGCCAAACACAACATGTAGCATTACAAATAGATGATCTTGATCATGTTAGACAACTCACAAGATCTAATACAATGAAAGCACAAGCGGAGAAGACAACCATCTAGCTACTGCTATGGACCCATAGTCCAAGGATGAACTACTCACGCATCAATCGGAGGCGGGCATGATGATGTAGAGCCCTCCGGTGATGATTCCCCTCTCCGGCAGGTGCCGAGGCGATCTCCTGAATCCCCGAGATGGGATTCACGGCGGCGGCGTCTCTGGAAGGTTTTCCGTATCGTGGCTCTCGGTACAGGAGGTTTCGCGACGGAGGCTTTAAGTAGGCGGAAGGGTAGGTCAAAGGGCGTCATGAGGGGGCCACACACCAGGCCGGCACGGCCAGGGCTTGGGCCGCGCCGCCTTGGTGTGTCCCTGATGTCTACGGGTGCTTCTATTCTTGTAGACAGTGTTGGGCCTCCAAGAGCAGAGGTTTGTAGAACAGCAGCAAGTTTCCCTTAAGTGGATTACCCAAGGTTTATCGAACTCGGGGAGGAAGAGGTCAAAGATATCCCTCTCAAGCAACCCCGCAACCACAAAGCAAGAAGTCTCTTGTGTCCCCAACACACCAAATACACTTGTCAGGTGTATAGGTGCACTAGTTCGGCGAAGAGATAGTGAAATACAAGTAATATGGATGTATATGAGTGGTAATAGCAATCTGAATAAAATATGGCAGCGAGTAAACATGCAACAAAACAGTAAACAAACGGTGTTTGCAGTATTGGAAACAAGGCCTAGGGATCATACTTTCACTAGTGGACACTCTCAACATTGATCGCATAATAAATACTTCTTCTCATATGTGCTACATACACTCTTGTTTGATAATGAACATCATTCGTTGCGTAGGATTACACGAACCCTCAATGCCGGAGTTAACAAGCTCCACAACATTCGATATTCATGTTTAAGTAACCTTAGAGCATAATAGATCTTTGCAAGATAAACCAAGAACTAACATAGTGCACACGCTGTCCATATTACACTATGAAGGAGGAATAGATCACATCAATACTATCATAATGATAATTAACTCCACAATCTTCAAGAGATCGTGATCATAGCCTACGACAAGAACCACACGGTGCACACACTAATCACCTTTACACACGTGGAGGAGGAATAGACTACTTTAATAACATCACATGAGTAGCACACAACTAGTAGCGATACAAAGCTCATCATATGGATCTCAATCATGTAAAGCAGCTCATGAGATCATTGTATTGGAGCAGAGAGAGAGATTAACCACATAGCTACGGTAGAGCCCTCAGCCCAGGGGTGAATTACTCCCTCCTCATCATGGAGACAGCGATGGCGGTGAAGATGGCGGTGGAGACGGCGGTGGAGATGACTCCGGGGCAATTCCCCGTCCAGCAGGTGCCGGAAGAGACTTCTGTCCCCGAATCTTGATTTCGCGATGGCGGCGGCTCTGGAAGGTTTTCTCGGGTCTCGTCTTCTCCGTAAGGGTTTTCGATGCAGGGGCTTTATATAGGCGAAAGGGCAGCGTCAGAAGGTCGAAGGGGCGACCACACCATAGGGGGGCGCGGCCAGGCCCTGGCCGCGCCACCTATCATCTGGGCCCACGGGCCCCTCGCGCTCTCGGGTGTTCGGATGCTTCCGGGCAAAATAGGAACCTGGGCGTTGATTTCGTCCAATTCCGAGAATATTTCGTTACTAGGATTTCGAAACCAAAAACAGAAAACAGGAACTGGCACTTCGCATCTTGTTAATAGGTTAGTTCCAAAATGCACGAATATGACATAAAGTGTGCATAAAACATGTAGGTATCATCAATAAAGTAGCATGGAACATAAGAAATTATCGATACGTTGGAGACGTATCAGCATCCCCAAGCTTAGTTCTGCTCGTCCCGAGCAGGTAAAACGATAACAAAGATAATTTCTCAAGTGACATGCCATCATAATCTTGATCATACTATTTGTAAACATATGTAATGAATGCAGCGATCAAAACAATGGTAATGACATGAATAAACAAGTGAATCATAAAGCAAAGACTTTTCATGAATAGTACTTCAAGACAAGCATCAATAAGTCTTGCATAAGAGTTAACTCATAAAGCAATAAATCAAAGTAAAGGTGTTGAAGCAACACAAAGGAAGATTAAGTTTCAGCGGTTGCTTTCAACTTATAACATGTATATCTCATGGATATTGTCAACATAAAGTAATATAACAAGTGCAATATGCAAGTATGTAGGAATCAATGCAGTTCACACAAGTGTTTGCTTCTTAGGTGGAGGGAGATAGGTAAACCGACTCAACAATAAAAGTAAAAGAAAGGTCCTTCAAAGAGGAAAGCATCGATTGCTGTATTTGTGCTAGAGCTTTTATTTTGAAAACATGAAACAATTTTGTCAACGGTAGTAATAAAGCATATGAGTTATGTAAATTATATCTTACAAGTTGCAAGCCTCATGAATAGTATACTAATAGTGCCCGCACCTTGTCCTACTTAGCTTGGACTACCGGATCTTTGCAATGCTATGTTTCAACCAAGTGTCACAAAGGGGTACCTCCATGCCGCCTGTACAAAGGTCTAAGGAGAAAGCTCGCATTTTGGATTTCTCGCTTTTGATTATTCTCAACTTAGACATCCATACCGGGACAACATGGACAACAGATAATGGACTCCTCTTTAATGCATAAGCATGTAGCAACAATTATTATTCTCATATGAGATTGAGGATATATGTCCAAACTGAAACTTCCACCATGATCCATGGCTTTAGTTAGCGGCCCAATGTTCTTCTCTAACAATATGCATGCTCCAATCATTAAGGTGATAGATCCTTCAGACAAGACGGACATGCATAGCAACTCACATGATATTCAACAAAGAATAGTTGATGGCGTTCCCCAGAAGCATGGTTATCGCACAACAAGCAACTTAATAAGAGATAAAGTGCATAAGTACATATTCAATACTACGATAGTTTTTAAGGCTATTTTGTCCCATGAGCTATATATTGCAAAGGCGAATGATGGAATTTTAAAGGTAGCACTCAAGCAATTTACTTTGGAATGGCGGAGAAATACCATGTAGTAGGTAGGTATGGTGGACACAAATGGCATGAATATTGGCTCAAGTATTTGGATGCATGAGAAGTATTCCCTCTCGATACAAGGTTTAGGCTAGCAAGGTTATTTGAAGCAAACTCAAGTATGAAATGGTGCAGCAAGACTCACATATAAGACATATTGTAAACATTATAAGACCCTACACCGTCTTCCTTGTTGTTCAAAACTCAATACTAGAAATTATCTAGACCTTAGAGAGACCAATTATGCAAACCAGATTTTAGCAAGCTCTATGTATTTCTTCATTAATAGGTGCAAAGTATATGATGCAAGAGCTTAAACATGAGCACAACAATTGCCAAGTATCAAATTATCCAAGACATTTTACCAATTACTACATGTAGCATTTTTCCAATTCCAACCATATAACAATTTAACGAAGAGGAAACTTCGCCATGAATATTATGAGCTAAGAACACATGTATTCATACGAACCAGCGGAGCGTGTCTCTCTCCCACACAAGGATGAACTTATTCAAACAAAAGCAAAAACAAAAACAAACAGACGCTCCAAGTAAAGTACATAAGATGTGACCGAATAAAAATATAGTTTCAAGAGAAGGAACCTGATACTTTGTCGATGAAGAAGGGGATGCCTTGGGCATCCCCAAGCTTAGACGCTTGAGTCTTCTTAAAATATGCAGGGATGAACCACGGGGGCATCCCCAAGCTTAGAGCTTTCACTCCTCTTGATCATATATAGTATATCATACTCCTCTCTTGACCCTTGAAAACTTCCTTCACACCAAACTTCAAGCAAACTCATTAGAGGGTTAGTGCATAATCAAAAATTCACATGTTCAGAGGTGACACAATCATTCTTAACACTTCTGGACATTGCATAAAGCTACTGGACATTAATGGATCAAAGAAATCATCCAATATAGCAAATATGGCAATGCGAAATAAAAGGGAGAATCTGTCAAAAACAGAACAGTCCGTAAAGACGAATTTTAAAATGGCACCAGACTTGCTCAAATGGAAAAACTCAAAACTAATGAAAGTTGCGCACATATCTGAGGATCACGCTCGTAAATTGGCAGATTTTTTCGAATTTTCTACAGAGACTTGTGCCCAGATTCGTGACAGAAAGCAATGCTATTTCTGCGCAGCGATCCCAAATATAACATCAACTTAAGCATAGAAACTTTACTTGGCACAAAAACATGATAAGGAGAGGTTGCTACAGTAGTGAACAACTTCCAAGACACAAATATAAAACAAAGTACTGTAGTAAAAAAAAACACATGGGTTATCTCCCAAGAAGTTCTTTCTTTATAGCCATTAAGATGGGCTCAGAGTTTTAATGATGCAATTGCAAGAAATAGTATTTGAAGCAAAAGAGAGCATCAAGAGGCAAATTCAAAACACATTTAAGTCTAACATGCTTCCTATGCATAGGAATCTTGTAAATAAACAAGTTCATGAAGAGCAAAGTAACAAGCATAGGAAGATAAAACAAGTGTAGCTTCAAAATTTCAGCACATAGAGAGGTGTTTTAGTAACATGAAAATTTTTACAACCATATTTTTCTCTCTCATAATAACTTTCAGTAGCAACATGAGCAAACTCAACAATATAACTATCACATAAAGCATTCTTATCATGAGTCTCATGCATAAAATAATTACTACTCCCAATATAAGCATAGTCATTTTTATTAATTGTAGTGGGAGCAAATTCAACAAAGTAGCTATCAAATATAGGAGGTATATTGTAATCATAATCAAATTTATCCTCCATAACAGGTGGTAACAAAAGACTACTATCATTATAATCATTATAAATGGGAGGCAAAGTATCATCAAAGTAAATTTTCTCCTCAATGCTTGGGGGACTAAAAATATCATGCTCATCAAAACCAGCTTCCCAAGCTTAGAATTTTCCATATCATTAACAACAATAGTGTTCAAAGCATTCATATTAATATGTTCCATGGGTTTTTTAATTTTCGCATCAAACCATCCATGTCTTAAATCAGGAAATAGAATAAAAAGGTCATTGTTGTTCATTATGCCTAACTAGTGTAAACAAGAAACCAAATGTCGCAATTGCAGAGTCTAAAGGAAATAGCTTCGAGCACACACACAATGGCGCCAGAAAAGTACTGTTACCTGGAACCGGAGTATGAGTGCCTTTTACCTTTCCTCCCCGGCAACGGCGCCAGAAAAGTGCTTGATGTCTACGGGTGCTTCTATTCTTGTAGACAGTGTTGGGCCTCCAAGAGCAGAGGTTTGTAGAACAGCAGCAAGTTTCCCTTAAGTGGATTACCCAAGGTTTATCGAACTCAGGGAGGAAGAGGTCAAAGATATCCCTCTCAAGCAACCCCGCAACCACAAAGCAAGAAGTCTCTTGTGTCCCCAACACACCAAATACACTTGTCGGTGTATAGGTGCACTAGTTCGGCGAAGAGATAGTGAAATACAAGTAATATGGATGTATATGAGTGGTAATAGCAATCTGAATAAAATATGGCAGCGAGTAAACATGCAACAAAACAGTAAACAAACGGTGTTTGCAGTATTGGAAACAAGGCCTAGGGATCATACTTTCACTAGTGGACACTCTCAACATTGATCGCATAATAAATACTTCTTCTCATATGTGCTACATACACTCTTGTTTGATAATGAACATCATTCGTTGCGTAGGATTACACGAACCCTCAATGCCGGAGTTAACAAGCTCCACAACATTCGATATTCATGTTTAAGTAACCTTAGAGCATAATAGATCTTTGCAAGATAAACCAAGAACTAACATAGTGCACACGCTGTCCATATTACACTATGAAGGAGGAATAGATCACATCAATACTATCATAATGATAATTAACTCCACAATCTTCAAGAGATCGTGATCATAGCCTACGACAAGAACCACACGGTGCACACACTAATCACCTTTACACACGTGAGGAGGAATAGACTACTTTAATAACATCACATGAGTAGCACACAACTAGTAGCGATACAAAGCTCATCATATGGATCTCAATCATGTAAAGCAGCCCATGAGATCATTGTATTGGAGAACAGAGAGAGAGAGATTAACCACATAGCTACGGTAGAGCCCTCAGCCCCAGGGGTGAATTACTCCCTCCTCATCATGGAGACAGCGATGGCGGTGAAGATGGCGGTGGAGACGGCGGTGGAGATGACTCGGGGCAATTCCCCGTCCGCAGGGTGCCGGAACGAGACTCTGTCCCCGAATCTTGATTTCGCGATGGCGGTGGCTCTGGAAGGTTTTCTGTCTCGTCTCTCTCCGTAAGGTTTTCGATGCAGGGCTTTATATAGGCGAAAGGGCAGCGTCGAAGGTCGAAGGGGCGACCACACCATAGGGGGCGCGGCCCCAGCCCTGGCCGCGCCACCCTATCATCCGGGCCCACAGCCCCCGCCGCGCTCTCGGGTGTTCGGATGCTTGGCAAAATAGGAACCGGGCGTTGATTTCGTCCAATTCCGAGAATATTTCGTTACTAGGATTTGAAACCAAAAACAGCAGAAAACAGGAACGGCACCGCATCTTGTTAATAGGTTAGTTCCGAAAATGCACGAATATGACATAAAGTGTGCATAAAACATGTAGGTATCATCAATAAAGTAGCATGGAACATAAGAAATTATCGATACGTTGGAGACGTATCAGTCCCCACCTCGTGGCCCCACTTCGTCTCCTCTTCGGTCTTCTGGAAGCTTCGTGCGAAAATAGGACCCTGATGCGCGTAGATGTACACGTCCGTTGGGAACCCCAAGAGGAAGGTATGATGCGCACAGTGGCAAGTTTTCCCTCAGAAAGAAACCAAGGTTTAATCGAACCAGGAGGAGCCAAGAAAGCACGTTGAAGGTTGATGGTGGCGAAATGTGATGCGGCGCAACACCAGGGATTCCGGCGCCAACGTGGAACCTGCACAACCAAAGTACTTTGCCCCAACGAAACAGTGAGGTTGTCAATCTCACCGCTTGCTGTAACAAAGGATTAACCGTATTGTGTGGAAGATGATTGTTTGCGAAGAAAACAGTAAAACAAGTATTGCAGTAGATTGTATGCGATGTAAAGAATAGGACCGGGGTCCACAGTTCACTAGAGGTGTCTCTCCCATAAGATTAAAGCATGTTGGGTGAACAAATTACAGTCGGGCAATTGACAAATAAAAAGGGCATAACAATGCATATACATGATATGATAAATATAGTGAGATTTAATCGGGCATTACGACAAAGTACATAGACCGCCATCCAACGCATCTATGCCTAAAAAGTCCACCTTCAGTTATCATCCGAACCCTTTCAGTATTAAGTTGCAAGCAATGCACAATTGCATTAAGTATGGTAATGTAATCAACAACTACATCCTTAGACATAGCATCAATGTTTTATCCCTAGTGGCAACAGCACATTGATGCGCGTAAATGTACACGTCCGTTGGGAACCCCAAGAGGAAGTTATGATGCGCACAGTGGCAAGTTTTCCCTCAGAAAGAAACCAAGGTTTAATCGAACCAGGAGGAGCCAAGAAGCACGTTGAAGGTTGATGGTGGCGAAATGTGATGCGGCGCAACAACAGGGATTCCGGCGCCAACGTGGAACCTGCACAACACAACCAAAGTACTTTGCCCCAACGAAACAGTGAGGTTGTCAATCTCACCGGCTTGTTGTAACAAAGGATTAACCGTATTGTGTGGAAGATGATTGTTTGCACGAAAACAGTAAAACAAGTATTGCAGTAGATTGTATGCGATGTAAAGAATAGGACCGGGGTCCACAGTTCACTAGAGGTGTCTCTCCCATAAGATAAAAGCATGTTGGGTGAACAAATTACAGTCGGGCAATTGACAAATAGAGAAGGGCATAACAATGCATATACATGATATGATAAATATAGTGAGATTTAATTGGGCATTACGACAAAGTACATAGACCGCCATCCAACCGCATCTATGCCTAAAAAGTCCACCTTCAGGTTATCATCCAGTATTAAGTTGCAAAGCAACAGACAATTGCATTAAGTATGGTGCGTAATGTAATCGACAACTACATCCTTAGACATAGAATCAATGTTTTATCCCTAGTGGCAACAACACATCACAACCTTAGAACTTTCTGTCACTGTCCCAGGTGTCAATGAAGGCATGAACCCACTATCGAGCATAAATACTCCCTCTTGGAGTTAAGAGCAAAAACTTGGCCAGAGCCTCTACTAATAACGGAGAGCATGCAAGATCATAAACAACACATAAACAATAGATTGATAATCACCATAACATAGTATTCTCTATCCATCGGATCCCGACAAACACAACATATAGTATTACAGATAGATGATCTTGATCATGTTAGGCAGCTCACAAGATCCAACAATGAAGCACAATTAGGAGAAGACGACCATCTAGCTACTGCTATGGACCCATAGTCCAGGGGTGAACTACTCACTCGTCACTCCGGAGGCGACCATGGCGGTGTAGAGTCCTCCGGGAGATGAATCTCCTCTCGGGTGCCGGAGGCGATCTCCTGAATCCCCCGAGATGGGATTGCGGCGGCGGCGTCTCTGGAAGGTTTTCCGTATCGTGGCTCTCGTACTGGGGTTTTCGCGACGAAGGCTTTAAGTAGGCGGAAGGGCACGGGGGGCCACACGAGGGCCCCACACCACAGTCGGCGCGGCCAGGCCCGGGCCGCGCCGCCCTATGGTGGCGGCGCCTCGTGGCCCCACTTCGACTCCTCTTCGGTCTTCTGGAAGCTTCGTGCAAAAATAGGACCCTGGGCGTTGATTTCGTCCAATTCCGAGAATATTTCCTTGCTAGGATTTCTGAAACCAAAAACAAGCAGAAACAGCAACTGGCTCTTCGGCATCTTGTTACTAGGTTAGTTCTAGAAAATGCGTAAATACGACATATAATGTGCATAAAACATGTAGATATCATCAATAATGTAGCATGGAACATAACAAATTGTCGATACGTTGGAGACGTATCAGCATCCCCAAGCTTAGTTTCGTCCCGAGCAGGTAAAACGATAACAAAGATAATTTCTGAAGTGACATGCCATCATAATCTTGATCATACTATTTGTAAACATATGTAATGAATGCAGCGATCAAAACAATGGTAATGAAATGAGTAAACAAATGAATCATAAAGCAAAGACTTTTCATGAATAGTACTTCAAGACAAGCATCAATAAGTCTTGCATAAGAGTTAACTCATAAAGCAATAAATCGAAGTAAAGGTATTGAAGCAACACAAAGGAAATTAAGTTTCATCTGTTGCTTTCAACTTATAACATGTATATCTCATGGATAGTGTCAATATAAAGTAATATAACAAGTGCAATATGCAAGTATGTAGGAATCAATGCACAGTTCACACAAGTGTTTGCTTCTTAAGGTGGAGGGAGATAGGTAAACTGACTCAACAATAAAAGTAAAAGAAAGGTCCTTCAAAGAGGAAAGCATCGATTGCTATATTTGTGCTAGAGCTTTTATTTTGAAACCATGAAACAATTTTGTCAACGGTAGTAATAAAGCATATGAGTTATGTAAATTATATCTTACAAGTTGCAAGGCTCATGCATAGTGTACTAATAGTGCCCGCACCTTGTCCTACTTAGCTTGGACTACCGGATCTTCGCAATGCCATGTTTCAACCAAGTGTCACAAAGGGGTACCTCCATGCCGCCTGTACAAAGGTCTAAGGAGAAAGCTCGCATTTTGGATTTCTCGCTTTTGATTATTCTCAACTTAGACATCCATACCGGGACAACATGGACAACAGATAATGGACTCCTCTTTAATGCATAAGCATGTGGCAACAATTATTATTCTCATATGAGATTGAGGATATATGTCCAAAACTGAAACTTCAACCATGATTCATGGCTTTAGTTAGCGGCCCAATGTTCTTCTCTAACAATATGCATGCTCCAACCATTAAGGTGGTAGATCCCTCTTACTTCAGACAAGACGGACATGCATAGCAACTCACATGATATTCAATAAAGAGTAATTGATGGCGTCCCAGAAGCATGGTTATCGCACAACAAGCAACTTAATAAGAGATAAAGTGCATAAGTACATATTCAATACTACGATAGTTTTTAAGGCTATTTTGTCCCATGAGCTATATATTGCAAAGGTGAATGATGGAATTTTAAAGGTAGCACTCAAGCAATTTACTTTGGAATGGCGGAGAAATACCATGTAGTAGGTAGGTATGGTGGACACAAATGGCATAGTGGTTAGCTCAAGGATTTTGGATGCATGAGAAGTATTCCCTCTCGATACAAGGTTTAGGCTAGCAAGGTTATTTGAAGCAAACTCAAGGATGAACCGGTGCAGCAAAACTCACATAAAAGACATATTGTAAACATTATAAGACTCTACACCGTCTTCCTTGTTGTTCAAAACTCAATACTAGATATTATCTAGACCTTAGAGAGACCAAATATGCAAATCAAATTTTAGCAAGCTCTATGTATTTCTTCATTAATGGGTGCAAAGTATATGATGCAAGAGCTTAATCATGAGCACAACAATTGCCAAGTATCACATTATCCAAGACATTTTAGAATTACTACATGTAGCATTTTCCAATTCCAACCATATAACAATTTAACGAAGAAGAAACTTCGCCTTGAACATTATGAGTAAAGCCTAAGGACATATTTGTCCATATGCAACAGCGAGCGTGTCTCTCTCCCACAAAGTGAATGCTAGGATCCATTTTATTCAAACAAGAACAAAAACAAAAACAAACCGACGCTCCAAGCAAAGAACACAAGATGTGATTGAATAAAAATATAGTTTCAGGGGAGGAACCTGATGATGTTGTCGATGAAGAAGGGGATGCCTTGGGCATCCCCAAGCTTAGACGCTTGAGTCTTCTTAAAATATGCAGGGATGAACGACGGGGCATCCCCAAGCTTAGAGCTTTCACTCCTCTTGATCATAGTATATCATACTCCTCTTGACCCTTGAAAACTTCCTTCACACCAAACTTCAAGCAAACTCATTAGAGGGTTAGTGCACAATTAATAATTCTCATATTCAGAGGTGACACAAACATTCTTTACACTTCTGGACATTGCACAAAGCTACTGGACATTAATGGATCAAAGAAATTCATCCAACATAGCAAATATGGCAATGCGAAATAAAAGGCAGAATCGTCAAAAACAGAACAGTTCGTAAAGACGAATTTTAAAATGGCACCAGACTTGCTCAAATGGAAAAACTCAAAACTAATGAAAGTTGCGTACATATCTGAGGATCACGCTCGTAATTTTGCAGATTTTTTAGAATTTTCTACAGAGACTTGTGCCCAGATTCGTGACAGACAGCAATGCTGTTTCTGCGCAGCGATCCCAAATATAACATCAACTATAACATAGAAACTTTACTTGGCACAAAAACATGATAAGGAGAGGTTGCTACAGTAGTAAACAACTTCCAAGACTCAAATATAAAACAAAGTACTGTAGTAAAAACATGGGTTGTCTCCCATAAGCGCTTTTCTTTAACGTCTTTCAGCTAGGCGCAGAAAGTGCAAATCAAGTAACATCAAGAGTAGAAGCATCAACATTATTTTTCTTGCAAACACAACTTGTTGCAGAGAGTACTTTAGGTGCTCCATTATCTAAATTTTCTATGGTGGTGCTAGGGGTTTTAGCAATTTTAGGCCTATAATAATTCTTTTGTTTAGGCACTTTAGAGGCATACATGAATTTTTGCTCTCTACCCACATAAGCTTTCTCATTATACTTGAGAGAAGAAAAGGTTGAACCCAAGGTTCCCATAGCTTTTTCAAGTTCATCAATCCTATTGGTTTGATTATCATGGACAACACAAGTTCCTAGGACATTAATTCTTTCATTAACTCCTCCTAGGGATTTATCAAATTCATCAGTTTTATCCAATAACATTTCCAATTTAGTTTCAATACTTGGAAAATTTTTCTCTATGGTTTCCAATTTTTTCATAACATCCTCAAGAGAGATTTCAATTTTAACTTCATTAGCAGGTGGTATTCCGACAAGACTCTCAATGATGCAACTAGCTTCTAAAGCAGGAGTACCTAGAAAATTACCTCCCGAAAGAGTATCAAGAACATACCTATTCCAACTAGATAAACCAACATAAAAGTTCCTAAGAAGGATAGTAGTGGAGTGTTTCTTAATGCACCTATGATGAGCATTACTAATTCTGTACCAAGCATCTTTAAAACTTTCTCCACCTTGTTGCTTAAAAGAACGAACTTCAACTTCAGGATTACTCATTTTAATAGTAATAAAGTAAACTAAGCAAAGACAAGTAACTAATTTTTTTGTATTTTTGATATGGAGAGCAAGACAGTAAATAAAGTAAAACTAGCAACTAATTTTGTGTGTGTTTTGTTTAGGTGCAGCAAACAAAGTAGTAAATAAAATAAAGCAAGACAAAAACAAAGTAAAGAGATTGAGAAGTGGAGACTCCCCTTGCAGCGTGTCTTGATCTCGGCAACGGCGCCAGAAAAAGGCTTGATGCGCGTAAATGTACACGTCCGTTGGGAACCCCAAGAGGAAGGTATGATGCGCACAGTGGCAAGTTTTCCCTCAGAAAGAAACCAAGGTTTAACCGAACCAGGAGGAGCCAAGAAGCACGTTGAAGGTTGATGGTGGCGAAATGTGATGCGGCGCAACAACAGGGATTCCGACGCCAACGTGGAACCTGCACAACACAACCAAAGTACTTTGCCCCAACGAAACAGTGAGGTTGTCAATCTCACCGGCTTGCTGTAACAAAGGATTAACCGTATTGTGTGGAAGATGATTGTTTGCAAGAAAACAGTAAAACAAGTATTGCAATAGATTGTATGCGATGTAAAGAATAGGACCGGGGTCCACAGTTCACTAGAGGTGTCTCTCCCATAAGATAAAAGCATGTTGGGTGAACAAATTACAGTCGGGCAATTGACAAATAGAGAAGGGCATAACAATGCATATACATGATATGATAAATATAGTGAGATTTAATTGGGCATTACGACAAAGTACATAGACCGCCATCCAACTGCATCTATGCCTAAAAAGTCCACCTTCAGGTTATCATCCGAACCCCTTCAGTATTAAGTTGCAAAGCAACAGACAATTGCATTAAGTATGGTGCGTAATGTAATCGACAACTACATCCTTAGACATAGAATCAATGTTTTATCCCTAGTGGCAACAGCACATCACAACCTTAGAACTTTCTGTCACTGTCCCAGGTGTCAATGAAGGCATGAACCCACTATCGAGCATAAATACTCCCTCTTGGAGTTAAGAGCAAAAACTTGGCCAGAGCCTCTACTAATAACGGAGAGCATGCAAGATCATAAACAACACATAAACAATAGATTGATAATCACCATAACATAGCATTCTCTATCCATCGGATCCCGACAAACACAACATATAGTATTACAGATAGATGATCTTGATCATGTTAGGCAGCTCACAAGATCCAACAATGAAGCACAATTAGGAGAAGACGACCATCTAGCTACTGCTATGGACCCATAGTCCAGGGGTGAACTACTCACTCATCACTCCGGAGGCGACCATGGCGGTGTAGAGTCCTCCGGGAGATGAATCTCCTCTCCGGCAAGGGTGTCGGAGGCGATCTCCTGAATCCCCGAGATGGGATTCGCGGCGCGGCGTCTCCGGAAGGTTTTCCGTATCGTGGCTCTCGTACTGGGGCGACGAAGGCTTTAAGTAGGCGGAAGGGCAACGTGGGGGCCACACGAGGGCCCACACCATAGGTCGGCGCGGCCGGGCCAGGCCGCGCCGCCCATGGTGGCGGCGCCTCATGGCCCCACTTCGACTCCTCTTCGGTCTTCCGGAAGCTTCGTGCAAAAATAGGACCCTGGGCGTTGATTTCGTCCAATTCCGAGAATATTTCCTTACTAGGATTTCTGAAACCAAAAACAGCGAAAACAGCAACTGGCTCTTCGGCATCTTGTTACTAGGTTAGTTCCAGAAAATGCGTAAATACGACATATAATGTGCATAAAACATGTAGATATCATCAATAATGTAGCATGGAACATAAGAAATTATCGATACGTTGGAGACGTATCAAACATCCACAACCTTAGAACTTTCTGTCACTGTCCCAGGTATCAATGGAGGCATGAACCCACTATCGAGCATAAATACTCCCTCTTGGAGTTAAGAGCAAAAACTTGGCCAGAGCCTCTACTAATAACGGAGAGCATGCAAGATCATAAACAACACATAGGTAATAGATTGATAATCACCATAACATAGTATTCTCTATCCATCGGATCCCGACAATTACAACATATAGTATTACAGATAGATGATCTTGATCATGTTAGGCAGCTCACAAGATCCAAAAATGAAGCACATAAGGAGAAGACGACCATCTAGCTACCGCTATGGACCCATAGTCCGGGGTGAACTACTCACTCATCACTCCGAGGCGATCATGGCGATGAAGAGTCCTCCGGGAGATGATTCCCCTCTCCGGCAGGGTGCCGGCGATCTCCCGAATCCCCCGAGATGGGATTCGCGGCGGCGTCTGGAAGGTTTTCCGTATCGTGGCTCTCGGTACTGGGGGTTTCGCGACGGAGGCTTTAAGTAGGCGAAAGGGCAACGCGGGGGCCACACGAGGGCCCCACACACCAGGGCCGCGCAGCCAAGGCCTAGGCCGCGCCGCCCTGTTGTGGCGGCGCCTCGTGGCCCCACTTCCTTCCCTCTTCACGCTTCTGGAAGCTTCGTGCAAAAATAGGACCCTAGGCGTTGATTTCGTCCAATTCCGAGAATATTTCCTTACTAGGATTTCTGAAACCAAAAACAGCAAAAGCAGCAACTGGCTCTTCGGCATCTTGTTAATAGGTTAGTTCCGTAAAATGCGTAAATACGACATATAATGTGTATAAAACATGTAGATATCATCAATAATGTAGCATGGAACATAAGAAATTATCGATACGTCGGAGACGTATCAGCATCCCCAAGCTTAGTTCTGCTCGTCCCGAGCAGGCAAACGATAACAAGGATAATTTCTGGAGTGACATGCTATCATAATCTTGATCATACTATTGTAAACATATGTAATGAATGCAGCGATCAAAACAATGGTAATGACATGAGTAAACAAATGAATCATAAGGCAAAGACTTTTCATGAATAGTACTTCAAGACAAGCATCAATAAGTCTTGCATAAGAGTTAACTCATAAAGCAATAAATCAAAGTAAAGGTATTGAAGCAACACAAAGGAAGATTAAGTTTCAGCGGTTGCTTTCAACTTATAACATGTATATCTCATGGATAGTGTCAATGTAAAGTAATATAACAAGTGCAATATGCAAGTATGTAGGAATCAATGCACAATTCACACAAGTGTTTGCTTCTTGAGGTGGAGAGAGATAGGTAAACTGACTCAACAATAAAAGTAAAAGAAAGGTCCTTTAAAGAGGAAAGCATCGATTGCTGTATTTGTGTTAGAGCTTTTATTTTGAAAACATGAAACAATTTTGTCAACGGTAGTAATAAAGCATATGAGTTATGTAAATTATATCTTACAAGTTGCAAGCCTCATGCATAGTATACTAATAGTGCCCGCAACTTGTCCTACTTAGCTTGGACTACCGGATCTTCGCAATACACATGTTTCAACCAAGTGTCACAAAGGGGTACCTCCATGCCGCCTGTACAAAGGTCTAAGGAGAAAGCTCGCATTTTGGATTTCTCGCTTTTGATTATTCTCAACTTAGACATCCATACCGGACAACATGGACAACAGATAATGGACTCCTCTTTAATGCATAAGCATGTAGCAACAATTATTATTCTCATATGAGATGAGGATATATGTCCAAACTGAAACTTCCACCATGATTCATGGCTTTAGTTAGCGGCCCAATGTTCTTCTCTAACAATATGCATGCTCCAACCATTAAGGTGGTAGATCTCTCTTACTTCAGACAAGACGGACATGCATAGCAACTCACACACTACTGCAGAAAGGCTTATAGCCGCCAGGCGATTAATGACAGGCAAAATTTTGCCCGTCACTAGTATAAACATTAGTGACAGGCTCGTGTACGCCTGTCGCTAGTACGAACACACTAATGACAGGCGCGCAAAGAAGCCTGTCACTAGCAGTTTTTCTGCGAGCCAACCAAAAGTGCAAATACGTTAGTGACATGTGTTTATAAATGCTTGTCACCAGTGAACGTTTTTCTTACCACATGGCTAACCAGGCCCATGGCCCAGCAAGCCGACCAGATCAGCTTCCACGGTTCCACCCGAGCACTTCTCCTGGGCCAGCCGAGCCGCACGCAGCACGCTTCCTTTCTGCCACGGCCACCCGCGAGCTTGCTCGGTCGTGACTCCAGACGAGTCCGGGTCGAAAACACTAGGGGAGAGTTAGCCAAAAATTTCACCGTCAGTTGTGAAATCCCGTGCCGCCGCCGTCCTGCTCCTGGTCCCAAATCCGCGCCGGTCGCCGGTCGCCCTGCGCCTCTTCCCAAACACCGCGCCGTCCGCCCTGCGCCTCGTCCCACCCTCTCTTCATTGGTTGCAAGTCTAATACACTAACCCTAAGGAGGAAGAGCACCCAGATCTGCAGGTACCCTAGGGAGGACTAACTACCTTCAGATAATGTCCCTTGTTGGAAATTAACAATCTTGGGCGTAGGTAGGGGGGAGGAGGAAGAGTGGCAGGCAACAATAGCAGCAGGTCAATGCGCGGCGAGGAGGCTCGGTGGCTCCCTGCTCCAGGGAGCTCATGCGGCGGCCACGTCACTGGCGGTTGCGGAGGAGCGACGCCGGCTCATGCCAGGACGCTTCCACTCCGACGGCAAGGTATCTAAACCGCCAAATCGCTACTTTCCTCTGCAAGTATCTCACTAGATCTAGCGAAAGTGATTAATTCTCGAACCAGCAACATGTTTTTTAGCTATTCACCTGCTGTACGCTAACCAGCGAGATGACTAATATGGTCTCTCTTCTCTGCATAACTTGTACAAGATTGTTAATTCCAACAAATCGTAGTTCCGGCCATTATCTGAAGGCAGCTGTTAGTCCTCCCTTCTACCCAATAGCAACTCATAGGATGTTTAATTTGTTTCTGCTGATTTGAACCATCTCCTATTTCACTTGCTGCACTTCATATGACTGATCTGTAAATTGTTCCTATCTAGCCATGAATCATGGCCCATGTAGAGCGAGTGAAGCTGTTTCAAGTCCTTTATTTATTGAAACTGGGTCCTTTGTTACACTGCGCATATAGCTTATTAGACGTGGTCTGGTAGTTGCCATGCATGCATGCTATGTCACCTAACAGTATGTATTCGTCTTGTTAGCAGTCTTGTCTAATATAGTAATATGAACTAATTTGCTCTGTATACAGAGCAATACAGCAACCTGGCGCTTCTATGAAGAATACCCTGAGAGCGAAATCCAGCAGCAGGAGGAGCTGTACAATTTGATCTCTCAGGCTGACAAGCATTTAACACACAGCTGCCCCGGTATCTTTCTGTATATGTTGAACCTAGGACACGTGATCCTGAATGGTTTGTACAATATCACCAACCATTTATATGCAGATCTAGATGTCTCTTACTGATGTTCTTAATTCTTGACAATCTAATCTGAACTACCTGTAGGCGCTGGTTAAGTAGAACAATGCAGGTGTCTAGATGGCTTTTCAGGGGAGGGATTACATCATGTTTTATTGCTACTTTTCTTATTGGCTGGGACCCCTGGGATGAAGTAGAATTTGCAGGAAAAAGGAAACCTTCTCTCTTGGATGAAGCACAAGTTGCACTGCAGGCAACAGTTGCTCAACTGAAGAATGCAATATTCTTTGATAAATAAATATTTAGTAGCTGTGTACGTATATCTGTAATATATGGCCAATCTGGAAAGTAATGAATGATGCATGGTTCAATTAAGTGTACTCGCAAGATGCTGTTACATTAGTGTTTGAGACTGCGTTTTTTTTTCTAGGCTGGTTTACAGAAATTGAAGTGGTGAAACATGCAGGTCTATGCGGCAAAGCTTCACCAGTTCTTTTGTAGAAGGCAAGGCTGGGACCGGTGGTGCTCAAGCTTGAGGTGATACAGCGAGTAGAAGATGTGAAAGTGCTGTGATACAGTGAATAGTAGATGTGAAAGTGGTGAGATGTTGGTGACTTTTGTTTCGCCTGTAGTAGATAATGCAGCGAGTAGAAGATGTTGAAGCGTCGGCTGTTTGGTTTCTTTTGGTACCCTTGAATTTGGAGTGACGTGTTCTCTATAGTACAGTTTGTACTATGATTTCCTTGAAGTTAATATGAGATTTTGCCTATTGAATTCTATATTGTACCTTGTACTTGCTTGTTGAAAATTTATTTTTTTAATACCGACATTTATAGTAGTGACAGGCAGGATAATTAACTAGTCACTAGTTATACCTACTAGTGACAGGCATTCTTCCATCACCAGTGACAGGCAGTACCAGTGACTGCATACTAGTGACAGGCATCTTGCATGTCACTGATGAGCAGAATGTGCTTGTCACTAATAAGCGTTTCTGCAGTAGTGACATGATAGTCAACAAAGAATAGTTGATGGCGTCTCCAGAAGCATGGTTATCGCACAACAAGCAACTTAATAAGAGATAAAGTGCATAAGTACATATTCAATACTACGATAGTTTTTAAGGCTATTTTGTCCCATGAGCTATATATTGCAAGAAGTTTCAACCTTCGCCTTGAATATTATGAGTAAAGCCTAAGGACATATTTGTCCATATGCAACAGCGGAGCGTGTCTCTCTCCCACAAAGTGAATGCTAGGATCCATTTTATTCAAACAAAACAAAAACAAAAACAAAACAAACCGACGCTCCAAGTAAAGAACACAAGATGTGACTGAATAAAAATATAGTTTCAGGGAGGAACCTGATGATGTTGTCGATGAAGAAGGGGATGCCTTGGGCATCCCCAAGCTTAGACGCTTGAGTCTTCTTAAAATATGCAGGGATGAACCACGGGGCATCCCCAAGCTTAGAGCTTTCACTCCTCTTTATCATAGTATATCATACTCCTCTCTTGACCCTTGAAAACTTCCTCCACACCAAACTTCAAGCAAACTCATTAGAGGGTTAGTGCACAATTAAAATTCTCATATTCAGAGGTGACACAATTATTCTTAACACTTCTGGACATTGCACAAAGCTACTGGACATTAATGGATCAAAGAAATTCATCCAACATAGCAAATACGGCAATGCGAAATAAAAGGCAGAATCTGTCAAAAACAGAACAGTCCGTAAAGACGAACCTGAAAGATGCACTAGACTTGCTCAAATGGAAAAACTCAAAACTAATGAAAGTTGCGTACATATCTGAGGATCACGCTCGTAATTTTGCAGATATTTTCGAATTTTCTACAGAGACTTATGCCAGAATTCGTGATGACAGCAATGCTGTTTCTGCGCAACGATCCCAAATATAACATCAACTTTAACATAGAAACTTTACTTGGCACAAAAACATGATAAGGAGAGGTTGCTACAGTAGTAAACAACTTCCAAGACTCAAATATAAAACAAAGTACTGTAGTAAAAACATGGGTTGTCTCCCATAAGCGCTTTTAACGCCTTTCAGCTAGGCGGAGAAAGTGCAAATCAAGTAACATCAAGAGTAGAAGCATCAACATCATAACTTGTTCTAATAATAGAATCAAAAGGCAACTTCATTCTCTTTCTAGGGAAGTGTTCCATACCTTTCTTGAGAGGAAATTGATATTTAATATTACATTCCCTCATATCAATAACAGCACCAACGGTTCGAAAAAAAGGTCTTCCCAACACAATAGGACAAGATGCATTGCATTCGATATCCAAGACAACAAAATCAACGGGGACAAGGTTATTCTTAACCGTAATGCGCACATTATCAATCCTCCCCAAAGGTTTCTTTTTAACATTATCGGCAAGATTAACATCCAAATAATAATTCTTCAATGGTGGCAAGTCAAGCATATCATAAATCTTTTTAGTCATAACAGAAATACTTGCACCAAGATCACATAAAGCATTACATTCAAAGTCATTGAATTTCATTTTAATGATGGGCTCCCAACCATCTACTAACTTTCTAGGAATAGAAGTTTCAAGTTTTAGTTTCTCTTCTCTAGCTTTTATGAGAGCATTTGTAATATGTTTTGTAAAGGCTAAATTTATAGCACTAGCATTAGGACTTTTAGCAAGTTTTTGTAAGAACTTTATAACTTCAGAGATGTGGCAATCATCAAAATCTAAATCATTATGAGCTACAGCAATGGGATCATTGTCCCCAAGGTTGGAAAAAATTTCAGCAGTTTTATCACAAGCAGTTTCAGCAGTTTTAGCAATTTCAGGCAGTTTTGTTCGCTTTGCACTAGGAGTAGAAACATTGCCAACACCAATTATTTTACCATTAATAGTAGGAGGTGCAGCAACATGTGAATCATTATCATTACTAATGGTGGTAATAGTCCAAACTTTAGCTACATTATTCTCTTTAGCTAGTTTTTCATTTTCTTCTCTATCCCACCTAGCACGCAATTCAGCCATTAATCTTATATTCTCATTAATTCTAACTTGGATGGCGTTTGCTGTAGTAGTAATCTTGTTATCAATATCATTATTAGGCATAACTTTCAATTTTAATAGATCAACATCAGAGGCAAGTCTATCAACTCTAGAAGCAATAATATCAATTTTATCAAGCTTTTCCTCAACAGATTTGTTAAAAGCAGTTTGTGTACTAATAAATTCTTTAAGCATGGCTTCAAGACCAGGGGGTACACTCCTAGTATTATTGTAAGAATTCCCATAAGAATTACCATAACCATTACCATTAGCAGAAGGATATGGCCTATAGTTATTACCAGAGTTGTTCCTATAAGCATTGTTGTTGAAATTATTATTTTTAATGAAATTCACATCAACATTTTCTTCTTGAGCAACCAATGAAGCTAAAGGAACATTATTTGGATCAACATTAGATCTACCATTCACAAGCATAGACATAATCACATCAATCTTATCACTCAAGGAAGAGGTTTCTTCAACAGAATTTACCTTCTTACCTTGTGGAGCTCTTTCCGTGTGCCATTCAGAGTAATTTATCATCATATCATCAAGAAGCTTTGTAGCCGCCCCAAAGTGATGGACATAAAGGTACCTCCAGCAGCTGAATCCAATAAATTCCGCGAAGAAAGATTTAGTCCTGCATAGAAGGTTTGGATGATCATCCAAGTAGTCAGTCCATGGGTTGGGCAATTCTTTACCAAAGTTTTCATTCTCTCCCATGCTTGAGCAACATGTTCAGTATCTAATTGTTTAAAATTCATTATGCTACTTCTCAAAGATATAATTTTAGCGGGAGGATAATATCTACCAATAAAAGCATCCTTACATTTAGTCCATGAATCAATACTATTCTTAGGCAAAGATAGCAACCAATCTTTAGCTCTTCCTCTTAATGAGAAAGGAAACAATTTCATTTAATAATATCACCATCTACATCCTTATATTTTTGCATTTCACAAAGTTCAACAAAATTATTAAGATGGGCAGCAGCATCAGAACTAGCACCAGAAAATTGATCTCTCATAACAAGGTTCAGTAAAGCAGGTTTAATTTCAAAGAATTATGCTGTAGTAGCAGGTGGAGCAATAGGTGTGCATAGGAAATCATTATTATTTGTAGTTGTGAAGTCACACAACTTAGTATTTTCAGGGGGTATTCATTTTAGCAATAGTAAATAAAGCAAACTAGATAAAGTAAATGCAAGTAACTAATTGTTTTTGTGTTTTTGATATAGAGAGCAAGACAATAAATAAAGTAAAACTAGCAACTAATTTTTTTGTGTTTTGTTTAGGTGCAGCAAACAAAGTAGTAAATAAAATAAAGCAAGACAAAAACAAAGTAAAGAGATTGAGAAGTGGAGACTTCCCTTGCAGCGTGTCTTGATCTCCCCGGCAACGGCGCCAGAAAAAGTGCTTGATGCGCGTAGATGTACACGTCCGTTGGGAACCCCAAGAGGAAGGTATGATCCGCACAGTGGCAAGTTTTCCCTCAGAAAGAAACCAAGGTTTAATCGAACCAGGAGGAGCCAAGAAGCACGTTGAAGGTTGATGGTGGCGAAATGTGATGCGGCGCAACACCAGGGATTCTGGCGCCAACGTGGAACCTGCACAACACAACCAAAGTACTTTGCCCCAACGAAACAGTGAGGTTGTCAATCTCACCGGCTTGCTGTAACAAAGGATTAACCGTATTGTGTGGAAGATGATTGTTTGCGAAGAAAACAAAAAACAAGTATTGCAGTAGATTGTATGCGATGTAAATAATAGGACCGGGGTCCACAGTTCACTAGAGGTGTCTCTCCCATAAGATTAAAGCATGTTGGGTGAACAAATTACAGTTGGGCAATTGACAAATAGAACAGGGCATAACAATGCATATGCATGATATGATAAATATAGTGAGATTTAATCAGGGCATTACGACAAAGTACATAGACCGCCATTGTTGGGGGGATGACCCCCGGTATGCCAAAGGCATGCCAAACCGGATGGTCTTATCCATCAAGGTACCGGTTTAATATTTATGCCGGAGCTCAAAGATAGGAATTTGGCTAAGTAAGCTAAACCGGTATCCCCAAGAGGGCTATACCGGAACCAGGAAGGAAAGATACCGGAGCGCCGGAAGGAAGAACATGTCGGCTAGCTGGTCAAAGATTCCGTCAGGAGCTAGAGGACAAGGATGAGCTAAGCAAAGTAGCTTTAAACGAAGGCTCGAAGACAAAGAAGAGGATGACGGCCAAAGAAGCCGGGAGGACGTCAGCCTCCCTGTTTAAAGAAGACCCCGGCGTCATCTATGATTAAAGTAGCTTTATAAAGTATCTTTGTAAAGTAGTTTGTCTAGTCAAAGATCCCATTAGGGTTTCTTGTCCTGTAAGCCACCCTCTCCCCTATATAAGGAGAGGGGGCAGCCTCTTTCATACGCGCGATCCACAGAAGAGAGAAAAACCTGTAACCTGTTTTGAGATCAATGAACATGGTGATCTAGAGCGAGTTCATCCTTGTGTCTTTCTTCTTCTACCTCTGGCCTTGGCCAAGTTCTTGAGGAAAGCATCCGGAAGTTCGTCCATCTAGTCACAAACCCTCCCCCGAATCCTCTAGCGTCCATTCGGCCCCAAGATAAGCCATCCTATGGCATCTGTCCGTTCACCACGACGACAGTTGGCGCCCACCGTGGGGCATGAAGTGGCGCTTGCTGGAGTTCATATTCGGGCGGGCATCCTCGACATCAACGGCGAGCGCACGGTGTCCGCGCTCGTGGAACGCATCTACAACATGGACTTCATCAACGATAACGCTGGCTGCTTCACCAACGGCGGCAAGTTCCCGCAGAACGGCCGCACCATCGAGTTCGGCAGCATCCGCGTCTACCTCGGCACCGTCCTGTGCGCTGGCGCCTCTCGCCGGTGCCGGTGGCGCCGGATCCGCCAAGATGGCCGGCCGTGGCCGCCAGTCGTGAGGTCATGATGGCAGTGCGGTCAACACCGCAAGGGAGCTGTGGAGGAAGGAGCTGGAACGTGCGGTCGACTCGGCAAAACCACCGCCGGAGCGTGACGCTGCGTCGCGGGAGCATCATCGCACCACCGGCAACACCTCTCCAAGCGGCGATGAACACGCTGGCCACGCCATCGCGCATAACATCGACCCGGCAAAGGCTCAGGAGGAGCCGGAGGCCACGCGCAAGGCCTCCGGTGGCGCCGACATCATCCGGGCGCAGCGCGAGCTGAACCTAACCCTACGTGAGTACAACGCTACCCATGGTTTTGCTTCAGTTAGTGCTCATGCTGCTAGGATGCCGGAAAACCGGCTTAAGGCTCGCAATCTAGATCAGGATTTGCGCAAAGAAGTTCTTGCCGGCAAGAGTGCATCTGTATCTGTAAGCATCGTAGAAAAGCCTAAGTACAGTAGTCCGGATAAAACCATAAAAGCCGCTAAAGCTGCAGTAGAGTTATGTGAATCTCTTTCCGGTGACGAGTTGGCAAAGCAGCAAGAACGTGTAAAAGAGCTGTTGAAAACTATTGAGCAGCAAAATGCTGAGCAGCTGGCTAAACGAGGCAGTGGCCTCAAAATCCGCGCGTTCAACAAAGAATGCCGGAAGCAAGTCTCAGGGCAGGCATCGTCCCCTCATCCGGACAAAAGAAGGGAGAGAGAAAAGAACGCACGGCAGATGACTGTGTATGATCCAGTTCTTGCCGGAAAGCAAAAAGCCGGGCAACATGATGCCGGTAGGAAAAGCCAAGGGGCAGATCGAGGCTACGCCAAGGGAGGCTATGCCGGAAACAATCATGCCGGTAGATATGAAACCGGGCAAAATTATCGAGCCGCAAGAGTGGCGTACGTGGATGAAGAAATGCCACCACCAGGGTACCGGCAGGCAAGAGCCGCGGAACCGGAAGAGTACGATGAATCAGATTCCGAGGTGGAACGAACAAGAGTCCACCGGAACCCTTTGGGAGAACGCCTCGGGGAAAGATGTTTGCCAGACCGGGATGCGAGGCACAGGCTGGACAGAGTACATCTATCCGCAATAGTTGAATGTGAGGGACCTCCTGGCCCAAGGTGTTTTGGCCCGCGGATCATGAGAGAAGAACCACCGGTACGCAACTTCCAATTGCCCCGGGACACAAGAACGTATGATGGTACGACCAAGCCGGAAGACTGGCTGGCAGATTATGTCACAGCTGTTTATGTGGCTGGTGGTGGAGTGAACCGGCGTTGGGCGGTAAGAATCATACCGTCCTACCTCGTGGGTCCTGCGAGGATTTGGCTTAACAACTTGCCGGCAGGAAGTATTAACGGATGGTTGGACTTTGAGGAAGCATTTGTGAACAACTTCAGCAGCACCTACAAGAGGCCAAACCGGCCCCAACAGCTTGCGCTGTGCCAGCAGCGTGCAGGAGAACCAGACCGGGATTATCTCACCCGGTGGAACTCAATGAGAAACACATGTGAAGGAGTGATTGAGGCACAAGCCATTGCTTGGTTCAGTCAAGGATGCCGGAGAGGATCACCTTTGTGGCAAAGGCTGCAGAGAAGCATGCCCACAACCTTAGCAGAGATGATACGTGTGGCAGATAGCTATGCATTGGGAGACCCAATGCAACCGGCTGTGCAAGCTGAGCCGGAGCAGTCGAATCCGCATCAGCAGCAATACCGGGATAACCGGAACAACAAAAGAAGGGAAGATTTCCCGGATCGAAGATATGCATCACAGCAAGTTGCTGCTGCAGGAAAATTTTGACGCCAGCGGCAGTCAGAGACAAAAAACCGGATCGCAGCCATGGGCAGGTCCTAAGAAGCAATGGGTAGAAAAGAAACCCTGGGGCCAGAAAAAGAATTGGCAAGAGCCCGTGAAGTACACCATGGAAGCCGCCATGGATCAACCTTGCCGGTGGCACACGCCGAATCCGGATCACCCGTCGAACCACTTAACAAAGGATTGTTCTTGGACCAAGTTCTTGATGCAAAGGGGAGCGGTAAAAGATGCGCAGGCGCCAGGGGGCCCCATGCAGCAACAACAGCAATTGCCACCTCCACCACCACTCACTGGAGCAAACGCCTTACCGGTGCAGCCTCAGCCAAACAGGCAACAGTACCAGCAGGTTAACCGGGTGGAGCAAAACAATGACCAACCACCTCCACCGGCACCTTTAGGCCGGAATGTTTACGAGGACCCGCATCTGTGCATGGTTGTCTTTGTCACCGAGCCAATGGACAGGCAGAGCGTGCATCGCCGTTCCATGGAAGTGAACGCCGTGATGCCGGCAGTTCCAAAATACATGCTGTGGTCAGATCAGGAAATCACCTGGTCGTTCAAGGATCACCCCAAAGTCATGCCGAATCCGGGTGGATACGCTCTCGTTGTGGACCCAATCATGAAGGGGCCGGAAACTCGAGTAAAATTCAGCAAGGTGCTGATAGACAATGGTAGCAGCATAAACATCATGTACAAGCACACCATGCATACGTTGGGCATAACAGAATATGCTGCAGCCAACTCACACAACTTTCCATGGGATTGTTCCCGGTTTGTCTTGCGCCCCGATAGGAAAAGTTCGGGTGGACGTGTCGTTTGGAGGACGCGACAATTGTCGTGTTGAGAACCTTGAGTTTGAGGTGGTGGACTTAGATAGTCCCTACCATGCCTTGTTGGGGAGACCAGCTTTGGCAGCTTTCATGGCATCAACTCACACGGCCTATCTCAAGATGAAGATGCCGGCACCTCGTGGACCACTAACTGTGGTGGGGAACTATAAAGTCTCAATGGAAACCGCTTCCGCCGGATCAAACCTAGCGGAATCGCTGGTGATCGCGGAGGAGAAAAAGAGAATGCAAACTGCTGTTGCGCTGGCCCAGTCCTCAAAGTTGAGCCTAGCGGCAATGAGTGGAAGCTTGGACTCACCAACATTCAAGCCGACAAATGAAACAAAAGATATTGTGCTAGATCCGGCTTACCCAGAGCGCACCGTTCGTATCGGTGCCGGCCTCGCCAAGCATAGGAAAGCGCGCTCGTCAGCTTCCTCCGTGAGAATCGGAATATCTTTGCCTGGTCTACCGATGACTTGGTAGGTGTTCCGAGGGAGCTGGCTGAGCACTCTCTAAACGTCCGGAAGGATGCTAAGCCGGTGCGGCAACCTTTGCGCCGGTTCGCTAAAGATAGGAGAAAGATCATTGGAGAAGAAGTAACAAAGCTGCTGGTTGCCGGTTTCATCGTGGAGGTCACGCACACAGAGTGGCTGGCCAATCCGGTGATGGTCGAAAAGAAAAAAGATGAGAACCTGGAGGCAAAACTTGCAAAAGTGTGGCGCATGTGCATCGACTACACCAACCTCAACAAAGCTTGCCCAAGAGACCCTTTCCCTTTGCCCCGAATCGATCAAGTGATTGATTCTACTGCTGGGTGTGAGTTGTTGTCGTTCCTGGATGCGTATTCCGGCTTCCACCAAATCCCTCTGAAAAAAGAAGATCAAATAAAAACTGCGTTCATTACCCCGCACGGGGCTTATTGCTATGTTACTATGCCTTTTGGTTTGCGCAACGCTGGTGCAACGTACCAGCGCTGTATGCAAAAATGCTTGTTTGATCAAATCGGAAAAAATGTGCAAGTTTATGTGGATGATATCGTGATAAAAACTAAAGTAAAAGATACCTTAATCGATGACATCCGGCAAACATTTGATAACCTAAGGCGGTTCCGGATGAAACTCAATCCGGCGAAGTGCACCTTTGGTGTCCCTGCCGGCAAGTTGCTTGGTTTCCTTGTCTCAAGCCGGGGCATTGAGGTTAATCCGGTAAAAATCCGGGCGATAGAAAGAATGACTATCCCACGAGAACTGAAAGATGTGCAAAAGTTTACCGGAAGCTTGGCATCGCTAAGCCGGTTCATAAGCAGGCTAGGAGAAAAAGCCTTGCCACTCTATGCTTTGATGAAAAAATCGGATACTTTCGTCTGGACCACACAGGCAGACGCAGCGTTTAAAGAACTGAAAAACATGCTCGTAACGGCCCCAATTTTGGCCTCACCCTTGGAAAGAGAACCTATGTTGCTTTATATAGCGGCAACGAACCGGGTGGTTAGTGTTGTGGTTGTGGTGGAAAGAGAAGAGGAAGGAAAACCGTCCAGAGGCCGGTATACTACCTGAGCGAGGTGCTCTCCTCATCAAAGCAAAACTACCCACACTTCCAAAAAATGACTTATGGCGTGTTATGGCCGCCACCAAGCTCAAGCATTACTTTGAGGAGCACCCCATGAAGGTGGTGAGTGAGGCACCCATCTCCGATATCATGGGCAACAAGGATGCCAGCGGCAGGATTGCAAAATGGGCAATTCAGCTATCACCGTATGTGCCGGTATATGAAAGAAGAGATGCCATAAAATCGCAAGCTTTAGCTGATTTCTTGGTCGATTGGGCGGAGATACAATACAAGCCGCCGGAACACAAAATTACTGGAAGATGCATTTTGACGGATCCAAGCTCAAGGAGGGCCTAGGTGCGGTGTAGTACTCACCTCACCAAAAGGAGACCACCTCCGGTATGTTCTACAAGTGCACTTCAGGGCATCAAACAATGTCGCTGAGTATGAAGCTCTGATACATGGGCTCAAGGTCGCAAAAGAAATCGGGGCACTCAGGATCATTTGCTATGGTGATTCAGATCTTGTGGTGCAACAGTGTTCCGGAGATTGGGACGCAAAAGATGCCAACATGGCCTCATACCGGTTCCATGTGCAAAAGATTGCCGGATTCTTCGAAGGGTGTGAGTTTCACCATGTGCCGCGCGGAAAATGAGGCCGCGGATACCTTATCCAAGCTAGGTTCGTCCAGGCAAGAAATTCCTCCCGGAATAGCTCTGGCGCACTTGAGAGTTCCATCAATCAAGCCAAGTCCGGAGTCGGAATCAATTTTTGTACCGGAATCACATGTGGTGCCAATGGAGATTACGGAGAAACCGGGGACTACTCCGGCAAATCGGGGACAGTGTAAACTCGGGGACTGCGACGCCCATGCCGGAAGAGGCAATGCTTGTGGACAGCATGGACATAGACATGCCGGTGTTTGTGGTTAGAGAGGCACCATCTTGGGTTAAACCTATTAAGGAATTCCTGATCAACGGCACCTTGCCGGTTGACGAAAATGAATCAAGAAGGATACAGAGAAGGTCCAAAGCTTACACCATCATCAATGGTGAGGTATACAAGAGAAGTGTTACCGGTGTCCTCCAAAGATGTGTGGAGCCGGAAGAAGGAAGAGAAATGCTCGAGGAAATTCATCGAGGAGAATGTGGGCACCACGCTTCTTCAAGGGCGTTGGTAGCAAAGGTGTTCCGGCATGGATTCTACTGGCCCACAGCCTTAGATAATGCTGAGGATTTGGTAAGGAAATGCAATGGCTGCCAAAGGTACGCCAAGCAAAACCATACTCCAGCATCCGGCTTAAAAACCATACCGTTAACTTGGCCTTTCGCTGTTTGGTGCCTGGACATGGTCGGACCGTTCAAAACCGCAAGGGGAAACATGACCCACATCTTGGTAATGGTGGACAAGTTCACCAAGTGGCTGGAAGTGAAGCCTATCGCAAAATGTGATGGCCACACAGCAGTAAAATTCCTAAAAGATGTAATCCTGCGATATGGATACCCACATAGTATCATAACTGACAATGGCACAAACTTTGCCCAAGGAGAATTCAAGCGATTCTGTGAAAGCAAAAACATCCGGCTGGATTTGTGCTCAGTGGCGCACCCGCAAGGCAATGGCCAAGTTGAGAGAACGAATGCTTTGGTACTTTCCGGTATCAAACCAAGACTCATTGATGCAATGGAAAAATCGCCGGGATGTTGGATCGATGAGCTACCGTCAGTGCTGTGGAGTCTAAGAACAACTCCGAACCGGTCTACCGGATACACGCCATTCTTCATGGTTTATGGAGCAGAGGCGGTCATACCAACCGACATTCTCCATGATTCCCCAAGGGTGCAACTCTATACCGAAGAAGAGGTAAAAGAGGCCCGGGAAAATGATGTGGACTTGCTAGAAGAAGCAAGAGAGCTAGCTCTGGCAAGAACAGCCATTTATCAGCAAAACCTCAGACGCTATCATAGCCGGAAGGTCAATCCAAGAGTGTTCCGAGAAGGGGACCTGGTGCTACGCCTGGTGCAGCGCACTGAAGGCCGGCACAAACTTTCCCCTCCGTGGGAAGGACCTTTCATTGTGAGCAAGGCTCTCCACAATGATGCCTATTACCTAATTGATGCACAGGAATGGAAGAAAGGAAAGGCGGACAAGTCAGGAGAAGAGACCAAACGCCCATGGAATGTAGCTTTGTTGCGTCCTTTCTACTCTTGAAGTGGTGCTGTAAGAGTTCCTTTTTGTACCTTAATTGCTATGAATAAAAAGATGTCGGAACCTCGAATGAATCTCGGGGACTTGCCTTATTAAGTTGCATGAAACATGTTTATTTTTTCTGTTGCCGGTTGCTTATTGAACGTTTTTTCTTTTCGGTTAAGTAATGTGCTAGACCATACCGGAGTCTTCGACTCTGCTGTTGTCCATAACTTGGCTTCATGGCAAGCAAGATAAACCGGTAGGGGATAAGCACATGAACTGCGGAAAGGGAGAGCAGGAAAGAACAATCCGGAAAAGTTTAACTAACCCCGGTTATACCGGTTTTTTGCAAAAATTTCGAGTTATTTCTAAGTTCAAGAAAATGCTTGCTTGGTAAAAGAACTTTGTGCTCATACGCCAAAAATGCCCAGAGAAGGTAGGCAGAGCCAAGGCAAAAGAACCAAGTGTGCATCAATTGGATGCAGAAACAATTTCGGAATCGTTGCAGTGCAAGAAAAAGCAAATCAACAAGAAAATATCTTAAGTCAAACATAACTTAATAAGTTAACCGGTACAGCTTACCGGCATAAAAGTTTTAGCACAAACCAAAAGGTTAAGTCTTATCTTACATCATAAACCCCGGCATACCGGGGTAGAATTTAACAAGTTTTATGGCAAGTACTCAGGGACAGGTGATATCTAAGATAAGGTCAGGCAACAGGGGCTTCCGGGGGAGTGGCGCCGGCATCAGGAGTTGGCGGTGGCACGTCCTCGCCTTCATCCTCCTCCTCCTCGCTCAGATAATCTTTGACATCTTCTGGAGGGGGGATGAAGGTGCGCATGTCAGCGTACTCCGCGATGTGGTACGCGCGGTCCTGCCGCTTAGCGGTGAGAACCGGATCCACATCAGTAGGAGCACCTTCACGCACGCCGATGAAGGCATCCAGGTCCAACTCCGGATACCAGGAGCAGGCAATGCGCAGCGCGGAGTCCGCTCCGGCACGGGCAGCAGAGCACTGCCACTCCCGGATCCTTCTGCAGGCACCCTTTAACCGGTCGCTGATCAAGGAGAAGGTATCCGGCACCGCTTCACCAGGCCAAAGGGTCTTGAAAAGCTGGGAGGCTACTTCAGGGATGTCGGAAAGGTTCCGATCCACCGAGCGCATGTGGGAGATCCGCGCGCTTAGAGCAACCAAGTGATCGTAGGGATCCCAAGGTGCACCCAAGTTGTCGCCGGCCTGCTTTGCCCGGTGCTCCGCAACCTTCTTCATAGCATGGGCCTGGGAGTCCGGAAAGAGCCCTGCGAGACAAACAAAAGGCTAAGTATATGATACCGGAACGAGTAAGCTTCTAAGCAGAAACCGGAAAAGAGAAAAGAAGAAACTTACGGAGGGCAAGCGCGTCAGTCCGCGTGACCAGAAGGTCGTACTCCTTCTGTTCCGCTTTCAGCCGCGCAACCTCGCTCTCGGCTGCTTTCTGGGCCTTCCTGGCCTCCTCCGCGGCAGCTTTGTGCGCTTTGGCGGCTTTGCCCTCGGCTGCTTTTAGCGCCTTGACGCCCTCCTCCAGCTCTGCCTGCAACACCACATTGGCATTGCCGGCATCCTCCAGCGCCTCGTTTAGCCTGGCCTCCGCGGCAGCTTCGGCGGCCTTCAGCTCCTCAGCGTACCGGACTCCGGCCTGCATAGCCTGGTCCTTGAGCTCTCTGGAGATATCCTTTTGGGCGTCCAAGGCCTCCTGGTGATCCCGGATGAGCTGCTCCTTTTCAGCTAAGAACCGGAAGAGAAGATATTAGCAAAACACAAAGGCACGTGAGAAGCAAGTCAACCGGAAAGATAGAAATTGTACCTTGGAGTTTGGCAACCTGGTCCTTGAGGGCCTCAATGGAGGCTTCCGGGATAGCTGTTGTGCAAAAAACTTGTCAGTCATAAAGAAAAGAAAAACCTTCCGGTGAAAAGATGTCGGAGGTGCGAGAAATTACCTAGGCACTTGCTGTGCGCCTCAGCAAGGCTCCGGTGCTCCCATAGAAGCTCCTCAAAGAGGGCTTTCCGGGCGTCGGCCGTGCTCTGTTTAAGGAAATGATGTTAGTGAAGAACAAAGGATTTTAACCCGAAACTCGGGGACTGGTGATGCCGGTTTCGTGCATTTCTAGTAAGTTTTGCGCTAAGAGCGGGCTCTCAACCCAAAACTCGGGGACTGGGAGTTTGCGGCATCTTTAAAGAAGAGAGTTTTGCGCTAAGAGATAGATGCCGGTTTCGGAAATTCTTTAAAAAGGAAGTTTCGCGCTCAGAGTTGCACTCTAAACCCAAAACTCGGGGACTGGGAGAATAGACAAGATCCGGAAAAGAGGAAAACCGGCATCAAGAAAATTTACAAGGGAAATTAGTAGAACTTACCACCACGTTGGCGGTGGCGTCATACCACGCGCTGTCGAACTCCTTCACGGCACGCTTGAGGCGCGCGAAGTGTTCTTCAGTTGAGCGAGGCCCGGCAGGATCTGGCGCTGGGAGGCGGTCCTTCCCCAAGCCGCGGGTAGCTGCGGAGATGTCCGCAGCGTTCCAGCGCTGGGCGTAAGGAAGGAGAGGCCCCAAGTCTTGGCCTCCGCGCTTAAGCTCAACGATCCGGCCCAAGAGGCCGGTCGGTTTGTCTTGAACCGCCATGGCGGCAGGCCCGGTGTGCAGCACTAAGGGCTGCGAGCCGCCTGAGGAGCTGCCGTCCGTACCCTTTCCGCGCGACGCTCCCGGCTTGATCTTAAGGGACGCCGGCGGCGGCTTAGGCGCGGTCGCGGGAGCTCCTTGGGTCGGTGGAGGCGTTGGCGTGGGCCCGGTTGCCTCAGGAGCAGAGGTTTCCGGTGGCGGCGGCGGTGCAGAGGTTTCCGGCGCGGAAGCTTCCGGCGCAGGCTTGGAGGAAGTTTTCTTCCTTTTCTTCTTCTCGGGGACGGGAGGAACAGAGGGTTCCGCCTGCCCGGCAGGGTCTTTTCCGGCGCCCATGTTGCTGGCGCCAGTGTCTTGGGTCTCTGGAGGGGAGGCAAGGTCCTCCTCCGCGCGGGGATCTGGCGGTGTAGGGGCCGCGCGCCCCGAACTTGTTGTGCCCCCCAAAGGGGAGGCCCGGCACCAGATGGTGCCGGACTGGAGTGAGGAGGAGGAGTCGAGGTCCTGGCCGAGCCGGCAGAGCCCTCAGGCCTGGGGCCAAGCTTAAGCGCGGGGCTCAAAGAAAGAAAAGAAAAAAGTTGGGAAAAAAGCAACCGGAAAAGAACTTGGTGAAAACAGAACAAGCAGAAGATTGAAGCCTTACCCGGTGGCCGTCGGCATCTGCTTGCCCTTGCGGCGCCTCATGGCAACGACCTTGCCCGCGACGGGCTCGGTCCTGAAGCGTTTGGCGGGAGGAGCTTGGCTTGAGCCGGCATCAGAGGCCGGCGTCTTGTTCTTCTGGCCCTGGGCCATGAGTTTGTCCACAAACTCTTTGCCGGCCTCGGCCTGCAGCGGCGCCACATGCTCATGGACCTGTGGGTTGAGGTTGGCTGAGGGTACATCTACAGAAGAACAATAGCAAAAAGTATGAGAGGAATGAAAGAAAAGCTACCTCAAGAATGGTCAACTCATCAGACGAACCGGAAGGTTCCGGCGGAGCTTTGCCAAGGCGCGCGGCAGGAGTCCGGCCCATCTTTAAATCCTTCCAGAAGATGACGGGGTCGGGGTCAAACTTGTCGAGACCGCGCTTCCGGCAACGGCCTCGCTTGTCGGATTCGATCCGGGGGAAACGGTCCTTGGCCTGAGAAAACAAAAAAGAAAAAAGAGGTTAGCCGCAATAAAAGCTTCCGGAGAACCGACCCGAGTTATGTAATTTCTTACTTCTTGGGTCGGAGGGTTAGTGGAGCTAAAAGGCCGGAGGCCCCATTCCCAGTCTTCCGGCATGGAGGTCTGGCAGATCTGCCTGGCCTTGAGGACGACGTCCTTCTTGCTGAGAGGCAGGCCGGTGATCTTGGTAGGATCACCGGGACCATACATCTCGCTCATCTTGTGGGCGCGGCGCTTAAGAGGAAGCACCCGGCGCGAAATGAAGGTGCGGATGATATCGTCGGAGCAGAGGTCGGTGTCCTTCATGCGCTGTTTCATGAAGCGTATGATCCGGTTTGTCTCGTTGTGAGACTCCTTCGGATTGTAGCTCCAGTTAGTTTTGGTGGGTGGCGCCGGATCAAAAGGAGGCAGATCTATGAGATCCGCGGCACCGGTGTTCTTAACATAGAAGAAGGTCCCTTGCCATGACCGGCATGACTCGAGACCGGAGAATTTGAAGAAGGGGCTCGCTTGGCGAGAGCCAATGATGCAGGACCCGCATTGAACGGGGGGTTTGGGTTTCGGAATGTCTAAGCCCTGAACGGAATTAATCCGAAGGGCGAAGAATCGAGCAAACGTCTCGCGAGTGGGACGGATGCCAATGTATGCCTCCATGAAGGTGACATAGCAAGAAAGATAGAAGATGGCATTGCCGGGAAGATGGTGAGGTTGGAGTTTATAGAAATCAAGGAAATCCCGAAAAAAGGAAGAGACGGGAAGGCCGAAGCCGCGCTCAAAGTGAGCAAGAAAGACAACACGTTCGCCGGGTTGGAGCACCGGCTCAATCTCGTCGCCGGGAATCCGGCAGGAAACTCCTTCCGGAATCCTCCGGGACCGGTATAACCAGTCAATCTCGTACTGGCTAACGCTGGAGCCCATCCAGGCTCCGCGGGTGACCTCGGAAAGATCGGTGCCGGAAGCTTGGCTAGAGCTTCCGGCATCTTGTTCTTGGGAGCTCTCGGTTTCCATCCGCGCAAGTTCTGCGCTGACCCCGTCAGATGCGGGATCTTCCGGGTTACCGGAGGAAGAGGAGGAAGCGTATTGTTCGGAAGACATTCGGATTCAAGAGGTTTTTGGTATCTACTCGGAAAAAACAGATTCCCTAAAAACTACCCCCGCGAGAAGATCTACGAAGGACAGAAAAAGCAAAGAAAAAGAAAGAATAAATATGCTTTCAACTCAAGATCTGAACTGCGAGTAAAAGAGGAGTAAATGGGAAAAAGGACTAACCTGGGGCGGCAGAGTCGCACAGGGAAGTAACCGCCGGCGTCGGGGCAGGCTCAATGTAGACAGAGAGGTCCGGCGACGGCGAGATGGGGAGGAACTCGAAGAAGCTCCAATGTCGCGGCAGAAAAGAAGGCGCCGCGGAAGTTTTTCCCGCGGAGAAGTCCGGCGGCGTCCGGCGGTGCGCTCGTGAGGGTTTGCTGGGCGGCGGAACTCGAGCGAGCAAAGGAGCGGCGGAGGCGTGCGAGCGAAGAACGGCAGTGCGCGAGGAAGTGGAGAATGCGAAGAAGAAGAAGGAGAAGGGGCGGTTTTGCCCTTATAAAGAAAAAGAGGTGGGCTAAAAACCGCCGAACCGTAGCGGTTCAGCCGTGGGCCGCGACGGTTCGCCTCGCGTGTGGCCACGTGGCGCGAAGATACACGCGCGGAAGAAAAGGGCCACAGGGAGGCACACAAGATCCGGAGAAGTGGTTGGGATCCGGTGCGGCTCAATTAATGCGCGCGCGGAAGCCGAACGGAAGTGACTACTGACACTGGCGCGACAGTCACAGTGCGCATGTCTCTGTCAGGCGCGGGGCCCGATATATTCTCGACTTCGCCGAGGAAGTATTTAATGACCAAGATGCCGGAAGATAAGCTGCCGGAGAATGCCTTGCAAAGAGAGAAGGCATGAGTCCGGGCAAAGACGCCGGAGCCAAGTTGAGCGCCGGATAGATTAAACCGGTATATAAGAACGTGAGAACCTGGCATGGTCTGTTGGATAGAATCCGCCAGACTATACCAGCTTCGGGGACTAATGTTGGGGGGATGACCCCCGGTATGCCAAAGGCATGCCAAACCGGATGGTCTTATCCATCAAGGTACCGGTTTAATATTTATACCGGAGCTCAAAGATAGGAATTTGGCTAAGTAAGCTAAGCCGGTATCCCCAAGAGGGCTATACCGGAACCAGGAAGGAAAGATACCGGAGCGCCGGAAGGAAGAACATGTCGGCTAGCTGGTCAAAGATTCCGTCAGGAGCTAAAGGACAAGGATGAGCTAAGCAAAGTAGCTTTAAACGAAGGCCTGAAGACAAAGAAGAGGATGACGGCCAAAGAAGCCGGAGGACGTCAGCCTCCTTGTTTAAAGAAGACCCCGGCGTCATCTATGATTAAAGTAGCTTTATAAAATATCTTTGTAAAGTAGTTTGTCTAGTCAAAGATCCCATTAGGGTTTCTTGTCTGTAAGCCACCCTCTCCCCTATATAAGGAGAGGGGGCAGCCTCTTTCATACGCGCGATCCACGGAAGAGAGAACAACCTGTAACCTGTTTTGAGATCAATGAACATGGTGATCTAGAGCGAGTTCATCCTTGTGTCTTTCTTCTTCTACCTCTGGCCTTGGCCAAGTTCTTGAGGAAAGCATCCGGAAGTTCGTCCATCTAGTCACAAACCCTCCCCCGAATCCTCTAGCGTCCATTCGGCCCCAAGATAAGCCATCCTATGGCATCTGTCTGTTCACCACGACGACAGTTGGCGCCCACCGTGGGGCAAAAAGTCCACCTTCAAGTTATCATCCGAACCCCTTTCAGTATTAAGTTGCAAGCAACAGACAATTGCATTAAGTATGGTGCGCAATGTAATCAACAACTACATCCTTAGACATAGCATCAATGTTTTATCCCTAGTGGCAACAGCACATCCACAACCTTAGAACTTTCTGTCACTGTCCCAGGTTCAATGGAGGCATGAACCCACTATCGAGCATAAATACTCCCTCTTGGAGTTAAGAGCAAAAACTTGGCCAGAGCCTCTACTAATAACGGAGAGCATGCAAGATCATAAACAACACATAGGTAATAGATTGATAATCACCATAACATAGTATTCTCTATCCATCGGATCCCGACAAACACAACATATAGTATTACAGATAGATGATCTTGATCATGTTAGGCAGCTCACAAGATCCAACAATGAAGCACATAAGGAGAAGACGACCATCTAGCTACCGCTATGGACCCATAGTCCAGGGGTGAACTACTCACTCATCACTCCGAGGCGATCATGGCGATGAAGAGTCCTCCGGGAGATGATTCCCCTCCGGCAGGTGCCGAGGCGATCTCCCGAATCCCCCGAGATGGGACCCGGCGGCGGCGTCTGGCAAGGTTTCCGTATCGTGGCTCTGCACCGGGGGTTTCGCGACGAGGCTTTAAGTAGACGAAAGGGCAACGCGGGCCACACGAGGGCCCCACACACCGCCGCGCGGCCAAGTCTCCAGGCCGCGCCTGCTTGTGGCGCCTCGTGGCCCCACTTCTTTCCCTCTTCACGCTCTCGAAGCTTCAAAAAATAGGACCCGGCGCTGATTTCGTCCAATTCCGAGAATATTTCCTTACTAGGATTTTTGAAACCAAAAATAGCAGAAAACAGAACTGGCTCTTCGGGATCTTGTTAATAGGTTAGTTCCAGAAAATGCGTAAATACGACATATAATGTGTATAAAACATGTAGATATCATCAATAATGTAGCATGGAACATAAGAAATTATCGATACGTCGGAGACGTATCAGCACCCCGTTGATTTCGTCCAATTCGAGAATATTTCCTTACTAGGATTTCTAAAACCAAAAATAGCAGAAAACAAACTGGCGCTTCGGCATCTTGTTAATAGGTTAGTGCCGGAAAATGTAAAATAATGATGTAAAGTATGTATAAAACATTCAAGTATTGTAATAAAAGTAGCATGGAACATAAGAAATTATAGATACGTTTGCGACGTATCAAGCATCCCCAAGCTTAGTTCCTACTCGTCCTCGAGTAGGTAAACGATAACACAAATAATTTCTCAAGTGACATGCTACCAACATAATCTTGATCAACATTATTGTAAAGCATATGAGATGAATGGAGTGATCTGAACAAAAGATTGCTAACAAAGATAATGACTAAACAAATGAATCATATAGCAAAACTTTTCATGAATAGTACTTTCAAACAAGTATCAATAAGAGTTGCATAAGAGATAACTCATAAGCAATAAATTCATAGTAGAATGCATTGAAGCAACACAAAGGATGATTAAGTTTCAGCAATTGCTTTCAACTTGTAACATGTATATCTCATGGATATTTGTCAACATAGAGTAATATAACAAGTGCAATAAGTAAACATGTAAGAATCAATGCACACAGTTAACACAAGTGTTTGCTTCTAAGATAGAAAGAAGTGGGTAAACTGACTCAACAATAAAGTAAAAGATTGGCCCTTCGCAGAGGGAAGCATTGATTACTATTTTTGTGCTAGAGCTTTTTGTTTTGAAAACATAGAAACAATTTTGTCAACGGTAGTAATAATTCATATGTGCTATGCATAGTACTTCCTACAAGTTGCATGTCTCATGCATAGAGTACTAATAGTGCTCGCACCTTGTCCTACTTAGCTCGGAAACACGGATTCTCATCGCATAACATATGCTTCAACCAAGTGTCACAAAGGGGTACTTCTATGCCGCCTGTACAAAGGTCTAAGGAGAAAGCACGCATTGGATTTCTCGCTTTTGATTATTCTCAACTTAGACATCCATACCGGGACAACATAGACAACAGATAATGGACTCCTCTTTTAATGCTTAAGCATTCAACAACAGTTAATATTCTCATAGGAGATTGAGGTTGTATGTCCAAACTGAAACTTCCGCCATGATACATGGCTTTAGTTAGCGGCCCAATGTTCTTCTCTAACATATGCATACTCAAACCATTTGATCATGAAGTCCACTTACTTCAGACAAGACGAACATGCATAGCATCTCACATGATATCCAACAAAGATAAAGTTGATGGCGTCCCAGAAAACATGGTTACCGCTCAACAAGCAACTTATAAGAATTAAGACACATAACTACATATTCATCACCACAATAGTTTTTAAGTTATTTGTCCCATGAGCTATATATTGCAGAGGTAAAGGAATGAAATTTAAAGGTAGCACTCAAGTAATTTACTTTGGAATGGGGAAATACCACATAATAGGTAGATATGGTGGACACAAATGGCATGGATTTTGGCTCAAGGTGTTTGGATGCACGAGAAGCATTTCCTCTCAGTACAAGGTTTGGCTAGCAAGGTTGTTTGAAGCAAACACAAGTATGAACAGGTACAGCAAAACTCACACAAGAACATATTGCAAGCATTATAAGGCTCTACACTGTCTTCCTTGTTGTTCAAACACTTTGCCCGAAAATATCTAGACTTAGAGAGAACAATTATGCAAACCAAATTAAACAAGCTCTACAGTAGTTCTTCATTAATAGATTAAACTACATGATGCAAGAGCTTAAACATGATCTATGAGAGCTCAAACAATTGCCAAATTATCAAACCATATGCAGCACTTTCCAATTCCAACCAAATAGCAATCTAAATTAGCTTTCGTCATGAACATTAAAGCACAATTAAGAACACAAGTGTTCCATATGAAAAAGCGGAGCGTAATATCTCCAATATAAGAATGGCGGGATCCAACTTTATTCAAACAAAACAAAAACAAAAACAAACCGACGCTCCAAGTAAAGAACATAAGAATGTGACGGAATAAAAATATAGTTTCACTAGAAGTGACCTGATAATGTTGTCGATGAAGAAGGGGATGCCTTGGGCATCCTCAAGCTTAGATGCTTGAGTCTTCTTAAAATATGCAGGGATGAACCACCGGGCATCCCCAAGCTTAGACCTTTCACTCTTCTTGATCATAGTATATCATCCTCTTCTCTTGACCCTTGAAAACTTCCTTCACACAAACTTCAAGCAAACTCATGAGAGGGTTAGTGCATAACCACAAATTCACATATTCAGAGGTGACACAATCATTCTTAACACTTCTGGACATTGCACAAAGCTTCTGAAAGTTAATGGAACAAAGAAACTCATTCAACATAGCAAAAGCGGCAATGCGAAATAAAAGATAGAATCTGTCAAAAACAGAACAGTCCGTAAAGATGCATCTGTACTGGGCACTTAACTTGCTCAAATGGAAAACTCAAAACTAATGAAAGTTGCGTACATATCTGAGGATCACGCTCGTAAATTTGCAGATTTTTTCGAATTTTTTACAGAGACTTATGCCAGAATTCGTGACAGACAGCAATGCTGTTTCTGCGCAGCGATCCCAAATATAACATCAACTTTAGCATAAAAACTTACTTGGCACAAAAACATGATAAGGAGAGGTTGCTACAGTAGTAAACAACTTCCAAGACTCAATAATACAGTAAATAAAATAAAACTTGGGTTATCTCCCAAGAAGTGCTTTTCTTTAACGCCTTTCAGCTAGGCGCAGAAAGTGCAAATCAAGTAACATCAAGAGACGAAGCATCAACATCATAGCTTGTTCTAATAATAGAATCAAAAGGCAACTTCATTCTTTTTCTAGGGAAGTGTTCCATACCTTTCTTGAGAGGAAATTGATATTTAATATTACCTTCCTTCATATCAATAACAGCACCAACAGTTCGAAGAAAAGGTCTTCCCAACACAATAGGACAAGATGCATTGCATTCAATATCCAAGACAACAAAATCAACGGGGACAAGGTTATTGTTAACCGTAATACGCACATTATCAATCCTCCCAAAGGTTTCTTTTTAACATTATCGGCAAGATTAACTTCCAAATAACAATTCTTCAATGGTGGCAAGTCAAGCATATCATAAATCTTTTTAGGCATAACAGAAATACTTGCACCAAGATCACATAAAGCATTACATTCAAAGTCATTGAATTTCATTTTAATGATGGGCTCCCAACCATCTTCTAACTTCCTAGGAATAGAAGCTTCAAGTCTTAATTTCTCTTCCCTAGCTTTAATGAGAGCATTTGTAATGTGTTTTGTAAAGGCTAAATTTATAGCACTAGCATTAGGACTTCTAGCAAGTTTTTGTAGGAACTTTATAACTTCAGTAATATTAAAATCATCAAAATCTAAACCATTATGTTCTACAACAATGGAATCATTGTCACCAATATTTTGAAAAATTTCAGCAGTTTTATCACAAACAGCAGTTTCAGGCAATTTTGTACGCTTTGCACTAGGAGTAGAAACATTGCCAACACCAATTATTTTACCATTGATAGTAGGAGGTGCAGCAACATGTGAAGAATCAACATTACTAGTGGTGGTAATAGTCCATACTTTAGCTACATTATTTTCTTTAGCAAGTTTTTCTTTTTCTTCTCTATCCCACCTAGCATGCAATTCAGCCAACAATCTAATATTATCATTAATTCTAACTTGGATGGCATTTGCTGTAGCAGAAAATTTTGTATCATTATCCTCAGGTTTAGCAGCCATTTTATTAATTAAAGAAGATTGTGATTCAGACATATATGAGATTCGCTTTTCAGCGTTTGTAAGTTTAGTTTGCAAACCAGAAATTTTTGCATTCAAATTTTCAAGTTGATTTCCTATATTTTTCAACAAGGCAGATTGTTCATTCATAGTTTTAGTAAACAATTGATTTTGCTCATATTGCGATTGCATAAAGCTCTTAGTAGTTCTTTCAATTTCCAATATCTTTTCCTCATTAGGCAAAACAGATCTACCATAAGAATTACCATAACCACTACCATTATTAAAAGGATATGGCCTATAGTTGTTGTTGAAATTATTGTTCTTAATGAAATTCACATCAACATTTTCTTCTTGAGCAACCAATGAAGCTAAAGGAACATTATTAGGATCAATATGAGATCTACCATTTGCAAGCATAGACATAATAGCATCAATCTTATCACCCAAAGAAGAGGTTTCTTCAACAGAATTTACCTTCTTACCTTGAGGAGTTCTTTCAGTGTGCCATTCAGAGTAATTGATCATCATATCATCAAGTAATTTAGTCGCGGCGCCCAAGGTGATGGACATAAAAGTACCTCCAGCAGCTGAATCCAATAGGTTCCTTGAGGAAAAATTCAATCCTGCATAAAAGGTTTGGATGATCATCCAAGTAGTCAGTCCATGGGTTGGGCAATTCTTTACCAAAGATTTCATTCTCTCCCATGCTTAAGCAACATGTTCATTATCAAATTGTTTAAAGTTCATAATGCTACTTCTCAAAGATATAATCTTAGCAGGAGGATAATATTTACTAATAAAAGCATCTTTACACTTAGTCCATGAATCAATACTATTCTTAGGCAAAGATAGCAACCAATCTTTAGCTCTTCCTCTTAATGAGAAAGGAAACAATTTCAGTTTTATAATATCACCATGTATATCCTTATACTTTTACATTTCACAAAGTTCAACAAAATTATTAAGATGGGCAGCAGCATCATCAGTACTAACACCAGAAAATTGCTCTCTCATAACAAGATTCAGTAAAGCAGGTTTAATTTCATAGAATTCTGCTGTAGTAGCAGGTGGAGCAATAGGAGTACATATAAAATCATTATTATTTGTGCTAGTGAAATCACACAACTTAGTATTTTCAGAGTACCCATTATTATAAAAGTAAACTAAGCAAATAAAGTAAAGACAAGTAACTAATTATTTTGTGTTTTTGATATAGAGAACAAGACAAGTAAATAAAGTAAAACTAGCAACTAATTTTTTGTGTGTTTTGTTTAAGTGCAGCAAACAAAGTAGTAAATAAAATAAAGCAAGACAAAAACAAAGTAAAGAGATTGGAAGTGGAGACTCCCTTGCAGCGTGTCTTGATCTCCCCGGCAACGGCGCCAGAAAAAGTCTTGCTGGCGTGTAGTCGACACGTCCGTTGGGAACCCCAAGAGGAAGGTGTGATGCGCACAGCAGAAGTTTTCCCTCAGTAAGAAACCAAGGTTATCGAACCAGTAGGAGCCAAGAAGCACGTGAAGGTTGTTGGTGGAGGAATGTAGTGCGGCGCAACACCAGGAACCGGCGCCAACGTGGAACCTGCACAACACAATCAAAGTACTTTGCCCCAACGTAACAATGAGGTTGTCAATCTCACCGGCTTGCTGAAAACAAAGGATTAAGCGTATCGAGTGGAAGATGGTGTTTGTTTGCAAAGAACAAAAAAGTAGAATGTATTCAGATGTAAAAGAATGGACCGGGGTCCACAGTTCACTAGTGGTGTCTCTCCAATAAGATAACTAACATGCTGGGTGAACAAATTACAGGCGAGCAATTGACAAATAAAGATTCAATACATATCAACGATGATTACTATGTGATTTAATCAGGGCATTACGACAAAGTACTTAGACCGCTATCCAGCATGCATCTATGCCTAAATAATCCACCTTCAGGTTATCATCCGAACCCCTTCCGGTATTAAGTTGTAAACAACAGATAATTGCATTAAGTATGGTGCGTAATGTAATCAACACAAATATCCTTAGACAAAGCATAAATGTTTTATCCCTAGTAGCAACAGCACATCCACAACCTTAGAACTTTCTGTCACTGTCCCAGATTTAATGGAGGCATGAACCCACTATCGAGCATAATTACCCCTCTTGGAGTTACAAGTATCAACTTGGCCAGAGCCTCTACTAGCAACGGAGAGCATGCAAGAACATAAACAACACATATATGATAGATTGATAATCAACTTAACATAATATTCCCTATTCATCGGATCTCGCCAAACACAACATGTAGCATTACAAATAGATGATCTTGATCATGTTAGGCAACTCACAAGATCTAATACAATGAAAGCACAAGCGGAGAAGACAACCATCTAGCTACTGCTATGGACCCATAGTCCAAGGATGAACTACTCACGCATCAATCCGGAGGCGGGCATGATGATGTAGAGCCCTCCGTGATGATTCCCCTCCGGCAGGTGCCGGAGGCGATCTCCTAAATCCCCGAGATGGGATTCGCACGGCGGCGTCTCGGAAGGTTTTCCGGTCACGTGCAATACTGATAGCACCTGTACTGTCAGACAAAAGTGGAGTGGGTGTCGTAACAGAGACCCCAAAATCTGCAAGCAACCACCGTAACCAAGTCACCTCAGCAATCAACAAAGCCATAGCCCGCAACTCAGCCTCAACACTCGAACGGGAAACTGCGACCTGTTTCTTCGTCTTCCAAGCAACAAGCGAACCACCAAGAAACACACAGTAAGCAGAAAGCGAACGACGATCCGTAGGATCACTCGCCCACGTAGCATCCGAATAGCACTGGAGCTGGAGAGAGCTGGAACGGGGAAAGAAAAGGCGACGAGTGATCGTGCCACGAAGATAACGAAGAACACGGAGAAGATGACTATAGTGAACAGTGGTAGGAGCTGAGACAAACTGACTCAGAATATGAACAGGATAAGAAATATCAGGACGAGTGACAACAAGATAAACAAGACTCCCAACAAGATGGCGATAACGGGTGGGATCAGGAAGAGGATCACCATCAGTAGGACGAAGCTTAACATTAAGCTCCATAGGAGTATCGACCGTGCGCTCATCCCCAAGAGCAGCACGAGCAAGAAGATCCTGAATGTACTTTTCCTAAGAGATAGAAAAGCCATCAGAAGTGGAGGAAACCTCAATGCCAAGAAAATAGCGAAGAGGACCAAGATCAGTCATAAGAAACTGATCACGAAGACGAGCCTTGACAAAGGCAATATACTCAGGATCATCACCAGTAATGATCATATCATCAACATAGATAAGAAGAAGAGTACGTCCACGAGGAGAAGTGTGAACGAAAAGTGCTGGATCATGAAGACTAGGAGAGAAACCAGCAGCAGTCACCACAGAGGCGAAGCGCTCAAACCAGGCACGAGGGGCCTGTTTGAGACCATAGAGAGAACGTCGAAGACGACAAATGATACGTCTCAAACGTATCTATAATTTCTTATGTTCCATGCTAATTTTATTACAATACTTGAATGTTTTATACATACTTTACAACATTATTATACATTTTCCGGCACTAACCTATTAACAAGATGCCGAAGTGCCAGTTGCTGCTGCTGTTTTTGGTTTCAGAAATCCTAGTAAGGAAATATTCTCGGAATTGACGAAATCAACGCCCAGGGCCTATTTTTACGAAGCTTTGAAGACCGAAAGGGAGACGTGGGGCCACGAGGTGGCCGACACGGCGGCGCCCGGGCCCGCGCGCTCGTTGTCCGGCCCCTCGTCGCCCCCGACCTACCCTTCCGCCTACAAATAGCCTTCGTCGCGAAACCCCCGTACCGAGAACCACGATACGGAAAACCTTCCAGAGACGCCGTCGCGAATCCCATCTCGGGGGATTCAGGAGATTGCCTCCGCCCTGCCGAGAGGGGAATCATCACCGAGGGCTCTACATCATCATGCCCGCCTCCGGATTGATGCGTGAGTAGTTCATCCTTGGACTATGGGTCCATAGCAGTAGCTAGATGGTTGTCTTCTCCTCTTGTGCTATCATTGTTTAGATCTTGTGAGCTGCCTAACATGATCAAGATCATCTATTTGTAATGCTACATATTGTGTTTGGCGGGATCCGATGAATATAGAATATTATGTTAAGTTGATTATCAATCTATCATATATGTGTTGTTTATGTTCTTGCATGCTCTCCGTTGCTAGTAGAGGCTCTGGCCAAGTTGATACTTGTAACTCCAAGAGGGAGTAATTATGCTCGATAGTGGGTTCATGCCTCCATTTAATCTGGACGACAGAAAGTTCTAAGGTTGTGGATATGTTGTTGCTACTAGGGATAAAACATTGATGCTTTATCTAAGGATATTTGTGTTGATTACATTACGCACCATACTTAATGCAATTATCTGTTGTTTACAACTTAATACCGGAAGGGGTTCGGATGATAACCTGAAGGTGGATTATTTAGGCATAGATGCATGCTGGATAGCGGTCTATGTACTTTGTCGTAATGCCCTGATTAAATCACATAGTAATCATCGTTGATATGTATTGAATCTTTATTTGTCAATTGCCCACTGTAATTTGTTCACCCAGCATGTTAGTTATCTTATTGGAGAGACACCTCTAGTGAACTGTGGACCCCGGTCCATTCTTTTACATCTGAATACATTCTACTGCTTTTACTGTTCTTTGCAAACAAACACCATCTTCCACTCGATACGCTTAATCCTTTGTTTTCAGCAAGCCGGTGAGATTGACAACCTCACTGTTACGTTGGGGCAAAGTACTTTGATTGTGTTGTGCAGGTTCCACGTTGGCGCCGGTTTCACTGGTGTTGCGCCGCACTACATTCCTCCACCAACAACCTTCACGTGCTTCTTGGCTCCTACTGGTTCGATAACCTTGTTTTCTTACTGAGGGAAAAACTTGCTGTTGTGCGCATCACACCTTCCTCTTAGGGTTCCCAACGGACGTGTACATCTACGTGCATCAAGACCGTTTTCTGGCGCCGTTGCCGGGAGATCAAGACACGCTGCAAGGGGAGTCTCCACTTCCAATCTCTTTACTTTGTTTTTGTCTTGCTTTATTTTATTTACTACTTTGTTTGCTGCACTTAAAACAAAACACAAAAAAATTAGTTGCTAGCTTTACTTTATTTACTATCTTGTTCTCTATATCAAAACACAAAAAAAATTAGTTACTTGTCTTTACCTTATTTGCCTAGTTTACTTTTGCTTATTTCATCATGTTTCCTCCTAAGTACACTCTAAAAGACATACCGGTAGGCCGAGGGTCTATAATTGGAAGAGATAATATAGAAGATTTTTTCACTCATGTTAGTATAGCTGAAGATTTTGAAGATAGACACTTGGTAGAACTTGCTCCTACTTATGAAATTGTTGTTGCTTCTCTAGTACACATGTTGGAAATTAAATTTGTTAATCTTAATCCTATAATTCAGCATATGTTTCTTACACTCTCTGATATGGAGGAAGGAGAAAAGAAAGATTTTGTCTTAGAAACTCTTCTAAAAGAATTTGGTGGTGTAGCAAGAGAGGCTAGAAAAGTCTTTACTAAATATAAAATGCTTGGTTCTTACACCAACTTTGCTAGTACCCTTGAGAAGATGGACATTGATAGGATAAATTACACTAATAATGTTAATGATGGAGGGGATATTAAGACATCAATACCCTGCAAGCTTGTAGGAATGTTCGAGGCACTAGAAAAGAATTATGATTGGATTGTTCCTGAAAATTTATTTGATGAGAATAGCAAGCCTAAGAGTAATGAAAAGGGAGCATCTGAAACTTACATAGATAAGATAACATGTATTGTTGAGGAAACCCCTGACACCCCTGGTAAGAATGTTGATGCTTGATCTCTTGAAAATACTTGATTTGCACTTTCTGCGCCTAGCTGAAAGGCGTTAAAGAAAAGAACTTCTTGGGAGATAACCCAAGTTTCATTTTATTTACTGTATTGTTGAGTCTTGGAAGTTGTTTACTACTGTAGCAACCTCTCCTTATCATGTTTTTGTGCCAAGTAAAGTTTTTATGTTAAATTTGATGCTATATTTGGGATCGCTGCGCAGAAACAGCATTGCTGTCTGTCACGAATTCTCAGAAGTCTCTGTAAAAATCTAAAAATCTGCAAATTTACGAGCATGATCCTCAGATATGTACGCAACTTTCATTAGTTTTTATTTTTTCCATTTGAGCAAGTTATGCCCTTCCAGATGCATCTTTACGGACTGTTCTGTTTTTGACAGATTCTGTCTTTTATTTCGCATTGCCGCTTTTGCTATGTTGAATGAGTTTCCTTGTTCCATTAACTTTCAGAAGCTTTGTGCAATGTCCAGAAGTGTTAAGAATGATTGTTTCACCTCTGAATATGTGAATTTTTGGTTATGCACTAACCCTCTAATGAGTTTGCTTGAAATTTGTGTGAAGGAAGTTTTCAAGGGTCAAGAGAAGAGGATGATATACTATGATCAAGAAGAGTGAAAGGTCTAAGCTTGGGGATGCCCCGGTGGTTCATCCCTGCATATTTTAAGAAGACTCAAGCATCTAAGCTTGGGGATGCCCAAGGCATCCCCTTCTTCATCGACAACATTATCAGGTCACTTCTAGTGAAACTATATTTTTATTCCGTCACATTCTTATGTTCTTTACTTGGAGCGTCGGTTTGTTTTTATTTTTGTTTTGTTTTGAATAAAGTTGGATCCCGCCATTCTTATATTGGAGATATTACGCTCCGCTTTTTCATATGGAACACTTGTGTTCTTAATTGTGCTTTAATGTTCATGGCGAAAGTTAATTGCTTCGTTAGATTGCTATTTGGTTGGAATTGGAAAATGCTGCATATGGTTTGGCAATTTGGCAATTGTTTGAGCTCTCATTAGATCATGTTTAAGCTCTTGCATCATGTAGTTTAATCTATTAATGAAGAACTACCGTAGAGCTTGTTTAATTTGGTTTGCATGATTGGTCTCTCTAAGTCTAGATATTTTCGGGTAAAGTGTTTGAACAACAAGGAAGACAGTGTAGAGCCTTATAATGCTTGCAATATGTTCTTGTGTGAGTTTTGTTGTACCTGTTCATACTGGTGTTTGCTTCAACAACCTTGCTAGCCCAAACCTTGTACTGAGAGGAAATGCTTCTCGTGCATCCAAACACCTTGAGCCAAAACCCATGCCATTTGTGTCCACCATATCTACCTACTATGTGGTATTTTTCTGCCATTCCAAAGTAAATTACTTGAGTGCTACCTTTAAAATTTCATTCCTCTACCTTTACAATATATAGCTCATGGGACAAATAGCTTAAAAACTATTGTGGTGATGAATATGTAGTTATGTGTCTTAATTCTTATAAGTTGCTTGTTGAGCGGTAACCATGTTTTCTGGGGACGCCATCAACTTTATCTTTGTTGGATATCATGTGAGATGCTATGCATGTTCGTCTTGTCTGAAGTAAGTGGACTTCATGATCAAATGGTTTGAGTATGCATATGTTAGAGAAGAACATTGGGCCGCTAACTAAAGCCATGTATCATGGTGGAAGTTTCAGTTTGGACATACAACCTCAATCTCTTATGAGAATATTAATTGTTGCTTAAGCATTAAAAAGAGGAGTCCATTATCTCTTGTCTATGTTGTCCCGGTATGGATGTCTAAGTTGAGAATAATCAAAAGCGAGAAATCCAATGCGTGCTTTCTCCTTAGACACTTGTACAGCGGCATAGAGGTACCCCTTTGTGACACTTGGTTGAAGCATATGTCATGTGATGATAATCCGTGTTTCCAAGCTAAGTAGGACAAGGTGCGAGCACTATTAGTACTCTATGCATGAGACATGCAACTTGTAGGAAGTATTATGCATAGCACATATGAATTATTACTACCGTTGACAAAATTGTTTCTTTGTTTTCAAAACAAAAGCTCTAGCACAAAAATAGTAATCCATGCTTCCTCTGCGAAGGGCCATTCTTTTACTTTATTGTTGAGTCAGTTTACCCACTTCTTTCTATCTTAGAAGCAAACACTTGTGTTAACTGTGTGCATTGATTCTTACATGTTTACTTATTGCACTTGTTATATTACTCTATGTTGACAAATATCCATGAGATATACATGTTACAAGTTGAAAGCAATTGCTGAAACTTAATCATCCTTTGTGTTGCTTCAAAGCATTCTACTTAGAATTTATTTCTTATGAGTTAGCTCTTATGCAACTCTTATTGATACTTGTCTTGAAAGTACTATTCATGAAAAGTTTTGCTATATGATTCATTTGTTTAGTCATTATCTTTGTTAGCAATCTTTTGTTCAGATCACTCCATTCATCTCATATGCTTTACAATAATGTTGATCAAGATTATGTTGGTAGCATGTCACTTTAGAAATTATTTGTGTTATCGTTTACCTACTCGAGGACGAGTAGGAACTAAGCTTGGGGATGCTTGATACGTCTCAAACGTATCTATAATTTCTTATGTTCCATGCTACTTTTATTACAATACTTGAATGTTTTATACATACTTTACAACATTATTATACATTTTCCGGCACTAACCTATTAACAAGATGCCGAAGTGATGTTTTCTGCTGTTTTTGGTTTCGAAATCCTAGTAAGGAAATATTCTCGAATTGGACGAAATCAACGCACAGGGCCTATTTTTACACGAAGCTTCCAGAAGACCGAAAGGGAGACGAAGTGGGGCCACGAGGTGGCCAGACACCACGGCGGCGCGGCCCAGGTGACCCACAAGTATAGGGGATCGCAACAGTCTTCGAGGGAAGTATTACCCAATTTATTGATTCGACACAAGGGGAGACAAAGAATACTTGTAAGCCTTAACGGCGGAGTTGTCAATTCAGCTGCACCTGGAAACAGACTTGCTCGCAAGAGTTTATTAGTAGCAACAGTTTTATGGCAGTAGGAATAGTGAAATAACAGCAGCGGTGAAATAAAGACAACAGTAGTGATTATAGTAAACAGCAGGATTAAAATACTGTAGGCACAGGGACGGATGAACGGGCGTTGCATGGATGAGAGAATTCATGTAACAATCATGGTAGGGCATTTGCAGGTAATAATAAAGCGGTATCCAAATACTAATCAATCAATAGGCATGTGTTCCATATATAGTCGTACGTGCTCGCAATGAGAAACTTGCACAACATCTTTTGTCCTACCAGCCGGTGGCAGCCGGGCCTCTAGGGAAACTATTGGAAATTAAGGTACTCCTTTTAATAGAGTACCGGAGCAAAGCATTAACACTCCGTGAACACATGTGATCCTCACATCACTACCATCCCCTCCGGTTGTCTCTGTCACTTCGGGGCCATTGGTTCCGGACAGCAACGTGTGTATACAACTTGCAGGTAAGATCAATAAACAATGCATATCATGATAAAACAATAACATGTTCAGATCTGAGATCATGGCACTCGGGCCCTAGTGACAAGCATTAAGCATAACAAGTTGCAACAATATCATAAAAGTAACATCTACGGATACTAGGCACCATGCCCTAACAATCTTGTGACTATTACATGATCAATCTCATCCAATCCCTACCATTGATGGCGTGTAACTCACACGTTCGGTGGGAACCCCAAGAGGAAGGTATGATGCGCACAGCAGCAAGTTTTCCCTCAGAAAGAAACCAAGGTTTATCGAACCAGGTGTTGACGTCAGAAACCCACCGGCGGGCAGCGACTGGTCAACACCGTAGAGCCGGGAACAACTAGGGCTGCGGCTGGCCCTGGTCCCTCGAGCGACGGCCCGCAAAGCCTCCTGGTCGCGCGCCGATGCAAATTGCAGGCGTGCCACCTGACCTATACCTGGTCAGGAAGGTGTGAATGATGCCTCGCTTAGTTTCTGCAGGGCACACACGTACACGTTAAATACGAGCCTCGATCGGCTCTCGTTATCCCGTGAATCGGCTCATGGAGCCGATCCACCCATGATTCGTCCAAGGTGGCCGAATATATGGTGGTCCTGCTCGATCAAGATAAAGCATATGAGATCCACGACGATTTAGGGTTTTCACCGCATAATCGGATCATCCTACTCACGATTGGGCCTCGCGCTCGCGCACGGTGATCGTAAGCCAATCCTAGACAAGGCCTAAAAACCAACACGAGGTTGATCCTCGGAACGTCCTGTCTAGGGCTAGCAAACTACACCCTACACGCCGCTGGATCCTCCAACCCTTTATAAGGCCTAACTATTGCAGATGTTAAACTAATCCTTGATGAATCAAGGAGCAACCGTAACGGATCAGATCTACTAAATAATGATCAAGCGGGGTGCCGCCCCCGCACCCATGATGAGGTACAAGGACGGCTAGATGCGCAAGGGTTGCACTACGACAGCATATGATACTAAGAACAATGCTAACCCTAACACATCTATGATAACTACGTTGCTCGCCATCAAAAAGGCTTCAGTACGAGCAACACATGAACAACGTAGGCAGGCTCGTGCTGCCTAGATCGCAAGATGCGATCTAGGCAGCATGGTGCTTACCGGAGAAACCCTCGAGACGAAGGAGTTGGCGATGCGCCGAGATTGGTTTGTGTTGAACGTTGGTTGTTGTTTATTCCATAAACCCTAGATACATATTTATAGTCCAGGGGACTTTCTAATGTGGGCGTGCACCAAACCGTGCACGAGATAAACTCTAACTTCTACGTAGCTTACTATATTAAGATACACGGGCTAACTAGCCCAAACTCTGCGCATAAAGGCCGATTCACCTATTTCTTGATGACATATCTTCAAGTCCATCTTGATCGCGGCCCACCTCTGGGTCAAATTCTGGTGATAACACATGCCCCCCTGGTTTTGATAATGATAATTGCAAAACCATCTGCATTCTTCGAAGGGCCATGTCGTAGCAGAATCGTCGCAGTTTTCTTCATGATGGCGTCTTGCCTCCTCGCCTTCTCTGTACGACTCGACGGTTCTAGCACCAGGTCCTCGGGAACTGCTTAGGCATTAAATCGCCGTTCCCCCTTTTATTCGACCACATCCTAGGGTTCCTCTCTTCATCTCCCTACTCCACAGCAGCCATCGGCAAACCGAACAACCCTCCTCAGTCCCCATGGATTCCTCCTCTTCCTCCGCTTCCTCTGGCCTGTCTCTCCAGTCCTCCTCCTCCAGCGAACTCGAGCAGGAAGTCGATCTGATGGCCATCTACGAAGCCCGCGCCCCGGAGTATTGGGACGCGCGGGACTGGGACTCTTCCAACGAGTCGGAAGATGATGAACCCCTCACCGATGGGGAAGAAGACCTTCAGTTCCTTGTCGACGGGGAACTGGAAACACCAAGCGATGACGACCTCTTCCCCTGGGAAGGGAGCTTTTCCTCCGACGAGGAAGAGGAAGAAAAGGAAGACGCCGACGATGACTCCCTCGAAGGTTACCCACCAGCGAAACGCCTCCGCATGTGGTGGGACGACGACGACAGTGATGACGAAGAGGAGGATGAAGCCCCTGCAGAGGGCTACGGGAGCAGCGATGAGGAGCCCGCCGGTAGCGGCGCCGATGAGGGTTCCGAGGATGATGATGAAGGCAGTGACGGCCCGTAGTTTAGGACCTACTAGCATAGGCTTAGCAGTAGCAGATTGGTCGACAGACCCCTTCCTTTGCTATACTCTTCTCGGCTCTTCTATGTAAGAAATCTTATTATCAATGAAGAACTTCCTCTAACTTGATTTCGCCGATCCCTTTCACGTCAATTTAGCCGATGTCCCCTCGAACTGATTTTGCTGACTGTTAGCCTGATCAATGCTCAATGAGCCGATGGCACCGCATCGGTCCCTTATGATAGATTTCAAGATAGATCAGTCCAGACCCAATCGAATAGGACCAAATCGCAACTGTGCAAACCTCAGATCTTGGAAATCCAAACCTCCTGAGCTTAATGGTAGCTCTAACGGCCAAAATTCCGGAGTCAATGCCTTCAGTAGAACTCCAGGATTATTGCTGAACACCTTGATGCTGAATCTAGAACTTCTGCATAACAGGTACCATTTGCCCACAACTTTCCTTGTGATGCTCTATTTCTTCGCAGCAACAAGCTGGTCCAGAGCCTTTCAATGTTAATGGCTCCTTCTTCAAACTCCAGCGGTTTCCGTCTGCAACGATTTACCACTGCCTTGTAACAATTGTGGCGCAGAGTTAGCCGATTTTAACTAAAACCAGCTCCCAAGAGCAAAGGATCTTCAGGGGCAGCTGCCCCCCGAGCCTCAGTCAAGGCGAGAATAGCAGCAAAGAAGGTGGCTGCCAGGAAAACTTTGAAGGGCAAACACCCCTGTAATCCAGTAATCCTGCTCTTGCATACTTCCCCCGAAGATGATATCATCAAGGACATGCAATCCAGCTGACGGAGCCCCAACTTGGACACCTCCGGGTACACCACCATGTAGAACTAGCCATATATGTCACCATCGGCTCCCACGAAAAGGGTCAGCCCTTCACTCCCATCAAAACAAGATAGGAAAGCTTATGCACCAGGAGCCGATGTACTACGAGGGCTCAGCAGAACCAGCAAATCCCTTCTTTGAACCGAGAAGCTTCTCATGCAATGGCTTTCTAACTCCTCCTGGCTCAATTATTGTGATTTGCTGCTTAGATCAGTTCACCATCCTTGACGATGATCTGCAGTTGAAGCCCTGGCGAATCGCGAGATCTGATCAAGCGGCAGCTTAAACTCTGTAATTCTAAAGTCGATGCCCGAGCATCGGCCGTGTTGAAATTTTTCGCATTTTCGTTTTTTTATTATTAGCCGATCGATTCATGGATCGGCTTCCCCTGGGTACATACTTCGTGGTTTTGTACCTTCTCCGTGTGCATGCCCCCCGAGCCGGATCCTTCAAGTGATTGAAGATATCGGCTTTTCAGCCAATTCAAGCTTTTCTCGCCACTCACCATGCGAAATAGCACATCGGTAAACCCGGGTGGTGCGAATATTTTTAGCCGATTGCTGGAATCGTCTTCCCTTGTAGTTGTCGATCCGACTATTTACAGATTGTTGAGATTTCGAGAATGTGGGGACCCCGGACTAGCTGTCCGAAATACCCTGTTATGTATACAGTTCACGTTCCCATGATCAGTGTGCCGTGAACACATAACCGAACTGATATCAAATTACATCATCCTTTACAAAACGGAATAAGAAAATTACAATGAGGTCACATGACCATCTTTACATAATAGCCTCGAAGGGCCTAATCTAATCATCAGAGTAGCGGAATCACTTCAGCAGCGCAGAGCCCAAGTCATCTGCCTTAACCCTACAGGCAACTGACTGGGAAGACGTTCCTAGCTCGCATAGACGTCGTCAACTCCTTCTTCATCTGTCGAAGTCCTCCAAGTCTGGCCAAGTAAATAGCCAGGGACAAAGCCGTGAGTACATTGGAATTGTACTCGCAAACCATCAAGAAGGGTGCTAACAATGCTAACTAAAAGAGACAAGAGAGGAAGAATAGTTTCTCTTGTGGATATAGCATGTGAAAGAGAAATAGTTTCTCTTGTGGATATATCATGTGAAAGAGAAATAATTTCTCTTGTGGATATAGCATCCCGACATCTCAGGTGATGGGGACACTAAGAGGGTTCTATGACATCTCTATATTAAAGAAGATACTTCAAAAGAGTTCTTCAACATAAAACACTAGGATGGGAGTAGCCCTTTTTATTTCCTTTCCGACCATCTTCACATGGTCAACCACTTTCCCGTACCCTTCCGGTACTCCGAAAACAACTTTCTCTTTTTCTTTGTAAAGCCTTTCTAAAACAAAACTAGCCCAGGTTAAGGTAGGCCTTTGCAACCCGTCCATGACCGCGGACGCGGCTATTCGAATAGATTTTACTCTGCAGAGTTTGCACACTTTCCCCACAACTATCCGGATACCTATCGTGTGGGCATCATCCCCGCATAACAACGTATGCCACGACGGATACCCGAACATAACCTTTCGCTTATCTCCACTGACATGAGTCCTTCCCTGCGGGCTTACCCCTTCCCGGCACCCCGGCAGCATACCTCCTTTTGAGCGTATCTCCGGCGCCACGACAGAAGACCCTCAGTAATCGTCCGGCTATAGACAACTACAGTGTATTGCCTCCTTCAGAGCGCAACCCGGCGTCAGAGGTCATCGTGACCCTCCTAGAGAGTTCTGAAGGTGTCTCATGCCAGCTTCAACAAACTAGGGCTAAGCCCCGTGCCCACGTTGGGGTAGAGTGGTTGCGCAATAAAAGTTGGGCTGGCGTACACTTATACGCAGTGCTCCTTTAAAAACATTTTACCCACACTTCCTTTGTTTGTCCACAACCAACCATACCACTTTCCGAAACATCAAGACCTTTCTCTTGAACAACACTTGGGCAAGACAACATCTTCCCAAAGTTTTCAAAGTTTTTCCAAAACATAAAACATCGGGGTTTTCCCAACCTAAAGTTGTATGTAAGAGCTAAGATATATCGATGGCACGATGCTAGCCATCATACCACTAAGGAGATGATAATTGAGGTGTCAAGGGGATCATACATGCTTAGGATAAGCATGCATGGAAACAACATAGGTAGGATTGTTCGACAAGGGTCATGATGTTGATCATCATACCACGAAGAAGATGATAAAATAGGTGGTCAAGGGGGCATACATGCTCAAGGTAAGCATGCATGTTGTCAACATAAGAGGGAAAATACTTTCAGATTTGTGGTGTTAACCAACCAACACTAAAGTAAATGAGGGTGATCAACGATATTTGACATACCTAAGGTAGGTAGGCATACTCATCTCAAAATGAGAGTACACCAAAATTATGATGTTATTACTACTACACTAACAAGGGTGTAGGAGTGAACTGGCAAGAAGTGTCACATGCTTAAGGTAAGCATGTAACTCAAGAAGGTAGGATGGCATAGCCATGATCAACAAGGGGTTCAACATACTCGAGAGTAAGTATGCATAATATCAACAAGGGGTTCAAGAAGGGTGTCAATAGGTCGACACACACAAGATAAGTGGGCATACCCATCACACTTAGAGGGTACACCAAGATCATGATGATGACCACCATTAAACTACAAAAGTGGTGGGTGTGGTGTAAGTTACTATCTTGAGATGGAACATGCTCAAGTTGAGCATACAAGATAACCAAGTGGAATGGCACGGCAATGATACCATGCATCCTATTATCACAACGACAATAGTGGAGTATCACCACTAGGGAGTACCCCACTTGCAATCACACATAGATGACATAAATAGAGAGAATCACACACATAGAATTAAGGTGCTTTGGACATCAACAAATGACATCCAACTAGACACCAAGTCAGAGATCAAAAGATGGCTTGCCTTGGCTTATTTGTCCCTGGACTTCTTCAACTCCATCAAATAAGAATAGCAATAATATAATAAAAATCCTTGTCCGATTCCACTTCTTCTTCTCCGGAATCGTTCGCATCTATCGCCGGAAAATATAAAAGAAACACAATCAATCACATTGCACCAACAAAACAAACATACAACAATCAGAGATTTAACCATTCAATTAAGGGCTTCCATACTAAGGACTTATAGATACCACAAAACAACTTTAAGAGTTTTAATTTAGAAAACCCAATTTATTTACCTAGTAAAGGTATAAGTGTATCACAACTTAGAAATTGCCCTTCTCGGTTATCACCATGGTATAAACCAATTATCCCCTGGTAGATAACATCATGAAGAGGACAAGTGCATTAGTTTGGCATCACAAACATTCATATTATAATTTGAAACATTTTTGGAAAAGCGGGAAATCATTCTCTCTATTTTATAAAGCTTACATAACACTACACAAGGATGGGAAGTAAATGATATGCCACACCATTTGAAAACTTAAGCCAAACAATACAAGTAAGGTTAAGTTTCAGAGGTTTTGTTTTGCAAGAATAAAACATTGGTTGACCAATTTTAATACAAAGAGGTGGTTAGAGTTTTCAAATAAATCAAAAAGTTTTGCTTCAACAACCCATGTCACACATACACATTACTAACAGTAACAATTATGCATGAACAGAGACTAACATTATTTTTCCTAGATGGCCAGTACTAATACAAGACTAACCCAATTGGATTCACTCAAAAATATTAAACCTACAATTTTAGGAATTTTCTAGAATCTGACTGTACAGAAAACAAGATCTGTAAGCCATAAATCATAGAAAAATCCTAAAAATATGAGACCACTTGCATTTGAAAGATATTTAAACAGAGATGCATTCACAATTGGATTTGGGTTCAAATTGTGTCTGAAACTCTCACAAATGGATTAACAAGGTTACTGCATGTCTTTACCATTTTCTTTACAACAGGATTTTCATAACAGATAAATGTTTGAAACTTGTTGGAGATGATTAAGAAAACATCCAGAAGTCCAACAAAGTTGGAATCACTCAATTAGGTTAAAATATGGATTTTTGGTGATTTAATAGCTAACAGCCATGTCTGCAGAACACACAGAACAAGTTTAATTCACCACAAATCGTACATAATTCATAAAAATATGAGGTCAGTTGCATCTGAAAGGTATTGAAAAGCTGGTTCTTACCCAATTTGTTTCACTCAAAAATTCGTTCCCAAGCTCCCGATTTAAATCGACAAAGTCAGATCTGACCAGATCTTGATCTGTGAACCATTTCAGTTTCAGGAGGTCAATCGAAGTGAAACCAACGCCAAAATGAAGGTACGGGACAGAGCTTTCACCCACCGTTGAGTTTGCTCAAAAAGGTTTTGTAAAACGGACCCAATCTAACAAACAGTGAATCTGCATGTTTTCAGAACTTTATTTACCAGGGATAATCTGTAACGAATTTGAGGATGAGACCAACGCCAAGTTGTAGATCTTTTCAATATCTACCTGTGGAACTTTGAATCACTCGATTTGGATCTGCACACGAGATTTGGTGGATTTTACAAGTTCGTACCAGAATCTGAAACAGCAAGATACAGAAATTACTGCAAGGTTTTGGACGAACTTTGCTCAAGAACTTCAGATCTGAGGATTGCTCAAGCTTCTCCATGCATAGCTCAACATGCACCTGCATCAAGATCCAATCTTGTGAGAGGGGAAAAGAGGAAGAGAGCTGGATTCATCTATGGTTAGGAGAAGAGAGTGAGAGGGGTGCTCTCATGGTGAGGGGAAGCTTGAGGGAGGAGGGAGCTTCATCTTGGTGAGCTCTTCATGGCCATGGCCGGCCATGGAGCTTAGGAGGAGCAGCATTTCGTGGTGGAGGAGAGGAGGAGAGTGTGAGGGAGTGGAGAGAAGAAAAATGAGAGCCAAAGGTGGAGGAGGTGGCCGGCTAGGGGGTTTTTATAGAGGGAGAGGGGTGGCTGCCTCCTTTTTTGATTGGCCAAGGAAGGTGGCTGCCCATTTATTGATTGGAGTAGTTGGGAGGCAAGGCTTGTAGAGGAAGGAAAGATGGAGAGGCATGGCTGGCCGAAATTTGAATGCAAACACAATTTGGCCGGCTCCATCCTTGCCAACAAAAATGAACAATGTGAGAGATTTAGAGATGGAGGAAGATTGTGATGGTGAAATATACCATGATGGTATTTGTTGCATGATGGATTTGTGCCAAGAAGATGATGGTGATGGTGATGTACAAGGTTTTATGTGTATGCCATCTTGGAGATGGCTTCCACAAGATTTTAGACTTGAACAACTCAACACAAGATGAAAAAGAGAGAGTGATGACCACATGCAACAATGCATGTGCATGTCAAGGTAGATGGGATGGTGATGGTGGTTTAGACAATTATAGAGCAAGACTAAGAGACATGGTGAGTGAATTAACCATGTTCTCACAAGGATGAATATGGTGGCAGAAATCACCAATTCATGAGGTCAAGGTGATGATGGAAAAGAATAGAGGATTGAGATGAGTATGATGAAATATAACTTGTTCTTCAAATAAGAGGTCAATTGGGAGTGATTTGAATTACTCCCTGAGTCTAGGGTTTAGTTGAAGGGAGTCCATTTGAAAGAATCAAATGATCATTCATTTGATCAAGAATTGGAGGATGAGGGGATACTATGTGGTAGATCAGAGTTGTGCATAAGATGTGCAAGAATTGCCATTTGAAAAAGAATTCATTTGAAAAGTATTTGAAATCCTCAATTGTCTAGGGACAATTGGTAATGAACTCAAGTGGAATGGAATTGGAAAATATTGAGAGGGAACTAGTTGGAACATAGGAGTTCAAAATGTTCTACTTACTTTCTCAAGTAAAGTAGAGTTTTCTCAAACTTAAAATAAACAAGAAATGGCATAAATACCATAACAAGCCTTTTTGTAAAAAGGAAAGCAAAATAGAGAGTAATGTTTTAGAAATCAGTACTTGGTAGGAATGGGATGAAAAACAAAACCCATTCCAGTTCTTTATTTTCTTTGAAGCTATATCTTGAAAAGGGTTTAATAAAGGTAGAAGCAGTTTTGTGATCAAAACTTAAGAAGGAAAACAATAGAGTTTTTGAGAAAGAAAGCTAATTTAGGGAGGAGTGTTCTCAAGGGTAGATGGTGGCTACAAAATGTACCCATCATTCCCACTCTTGGTTTTGTGAAGATTTAACTTGGATGAAAATAAAAACAAGAGGTAAAAGAGGAAGAAGTGATCTGGTGCTGAAACATGGGATAGGATACCAGATCAAGTTGAATATATGAGTAGCAAGGATTGACTGAGACATGCAGGACGTGGAGGTTGAAGAGGGTATTGCAAAGATGAGATCCATGCATTGAGGTTAGCAATAACAGTGGTGGGGGCTTAGAGATCAATTGCCAGAGTCTGGAACTTTTAAGTAGGCACACTCATGTTGCCATCAGGAGAGAGGTTTGATGTAGTAAGAAGGAAAACAATTCTTCCTAAGTCACACATGTGTTTTATTTGGTGAGTTGCTTGTTTAACCACTAAGGGTGTTGTTCTATGAGGTAGCTCAAGACAAAACTCAACAAGCAATTCAGGACAATTCATCTACCAGCAGATCAAAGCAATTCATCATAACAAACAGATCAAGGAAATTCATCTTAATTAGTCTATAGAAAAAGTTTTTGTTCCCCCTAATTTTTGCATTATGGAAAAATAAACAAGGTTGCAAAAAGTGGGGTGTTACAGACTCTTCCACCCTTAAAATAATCTCGTCCCGAGATTGCTAAGCGTAGGACTAGGGAGGTTTCAAAGTTGACTAAAGTTAGACTCCATTCTTTGATAGACACAGAGTTGCCGAGGAGGTCATTTCTTCATCTTCTGGGAGACATGATGGATTCCTGCCGATGGCGAGTCTTCATGAAGAGCTTTACTACTCCATGTAGGTGTTAGGTCTGTAGCTTCTTCATGATCCTAGCGGGGGTTCAAGATTGTGGGAGGGTTAGTGCACTCCAACGGTGCTTTAGCAGGTTTGAAAACTTTTTAGAGTTAGCTTAAATTTAGTGGAAGATAAAGTCTTCCACCCTTAAGATTGTTCAGCGGGTTTCCTGAAAAGCTTGAAGCTTCTGCCACGGGTCTTGTCGGGCGCTTTCGAAGAAGTCATCTTTCTCTCGTCTTGAGTTGAAGCATCTTCAGGGAGTGAGGTGCAGTCCACAGCTTCAAGGGGAGTTAGTGCATCCCAAGTTCCCAACGGTGTTTTAGAAAGGTTTAAAATTTTAGGGTCAGCTCCAATTTTTAGCGGAAGACAAAGTCTTCCACCCTTAAGGTTTTTCATCGGGCTTTTTGGAAAAACTCGGAGCTTCTGCCTTGTAGTCCTGTCTGGGGCTTCTGAAGAAGTCTTCGATCTTCCGCATTCAGTTGAAGAGTCTTCAGGAGGCGATGTGTAGTCCATGACTTCAAGAGGCACACATGGTGCTTACTACTCTGTAGGACACGCGGTAAGTTAGTAAGTCGAAGGAACTCCTGGTTAGTCTCCATACGAAGCAGCATCAAAGGTCGTCGAAGACAATCTTCAGCTTGATGGTCAGTGCTGACTTATACCAGTTAAGAAGGGAGCGGGTAACTACACCTAATCTTGAGTCTTGAGGTATCTTCATGAGCTTCACTTGAGGAGGAACAGATGAACCATGTGACGTAGCTTGGCTTTGACACTATTGTTCGCTTAGCTTGTTAGATGGTGGGTTAGAGGGTGGTTTCAAGAAGATATCCTCGAGGTAAGCGTGATTATACTCCAAGGTTAGACCAAGGTAGTATGTCTTCTCGCGGAGGTGCAATCACTCTTGAAGGTAGGGGCTTCTGCTTTCTTGATGAAGCGGAGATGCTTCAGTTGATCTTGAAGGTATTGGCTTCTGCTTTGTTGGCGTAGTAGAGATGCTTCGGCTGATCTTCAAAGTAGTGGGCGTAGATAGGGGTCTGAGTTAGTTTTTCTCATGGTTGAAAAATCAACTGCTAACGAGGTTAAAGTTAGAGCCATTCGTTAACTACCCAACTAACTAGCAGTTAGCAATACTTCGGCGAGGCAAACTTTAATCCTATCATTGCATGCGACACCCATACAATCATAACCAGAGGCAAAATACCACTAACAGAGGCTACTGGTATTTTTCCTAGATGCACAGAAACAAAACAAGATCAACACAATTGGAATCATTCAAAAATATTTATTTTTCAATTTTTGAGACTCAAAATACTAACCAGAAACAGTGATCAAGTTTTATTTATTAAAAATCGCACAAAAATCCTAAAAATACAAGGTCAGCGGCATCTGAAAGATAATTTCATACTGGTTCTAGTGCAATTGGAATCACATCAATCCGAGCTACCAAACTATTTTTATTAGCAAAACAGTACACTGGCAGATTTCCATCTTTAATTTCTGTTTTACAAATTTCAAACAATTTAAAAGGGCGGAAACGTCTAAATAGCAAGACATACATGCACACAACAAACAGATGCAAACACTCAAGGCAGCACACTAGGGAACTACAAGCAATCATCACACTAGACATGGTACTCTAAGTACCCAGAAATTCCTAATGCGCGGGTTAGCTCAATCAAAGCGATTGAGTTTGTCCTATCCATCCTATAGGTTTGGGGCTGGTCGCATATGTTGACGTCTTCATATCATTAGCATCAGCTTCAACTTGGATCCTTGTAGCAGTTGGTGGTGAAGGGGCCGGGTGTTGAGTCGTTGATGTTGAGGCGGAGGAGAAAGCTGTGTAGAACTTCTAGTCTCGACATCCCGGAAACATGAGGTCTTCGAAGAGGTAGCTGTTGAGGTGCTTCTGAAGTAGAGATCTTCTCGTGGCTGGCCTAAAAATAACTAGTCAAGAAACTGAGGGCTTGATCCCTGACGACTGCAAAAAGTGCAAGTCCACGGAGGAACAAGGTCAGCTCCTTAACAGACTTTGGTGATAACCAAAGACATGATCTTATTATTCTTTTATCTGCACACTAAGTCGGCCTCCAATCTTCAACAGCTGCTGTTGGACATACACGAGTCTTCCCGAGGGGTTGATCCATCTTTGATTTCGAGCCTCCAGGTCTGAGTCGGGGACATCGTCCAACATGTAGGTTTGAAGTGGTTGAGACAATAGAGCAAGAAATTTCAAACCTTTTTATAAAGCGGAGAGATAAGAATTTAGAAGCTTTGAATAAATAAGAGGAGTAGAAGCTATGCTTCCGACTAAAGAAAGAATTTGTTTCGTAAATAGTTTTTGCCCAAGTACTTGTTTCCTAACTAACGTCCATGCTAACTAAGGTCTCCTACAGTCAGGATAGCTCTGATACCAGCTCTGTGGGGACCCCGGACTAGCTGTCCGAAATACCCTGTTATGTATACAGTTCACGTTCCCATGATCAGTGTGCCGTGAACACATAACCGAACTGATATCAAATTACATCATCCTTTACAAAACGGAATAAGAAAATTACAATGAGGTCACATGACCATCTTTACATAATAGCCTCGAAGGGCCTAATCTAATCATCAGAGTAGCGGAATCACTTCAGCAGCGCAGAGCCCAAGTCATCTGCCTTAACCCTACAGGCAACTGACTGGGAAGACGTTCCTAGCTCGCATAGACGTCGTCAACTCCTTCTTCTTGTTCTGTCGAAGTCCTCCAAGTCTGGCCAAGTAAATAGCCAGGGACAAAGCCGTGAGTACATTGGAATTGTACTCGCAAACCATCAAGAAGGGTGCTAACAATGCTAACTAAAAGAGACAAGAGAGGAAGAATAGTTTCTCTTGTGGATATAGCATGTGAAAGAGAAATAGTTTCTCTTGTGGATATATCATGTGAAAGAGAAATAATTTCTCTTGTGGATATAGCATCCCGACATCTCAGGTGATGGGGACACTAAGAGGGTTCTATGACATCTCTATATTAAAGAAGATACTTCAAAAGAGTTCTTCAACATAAAACACTAGGATGGGAGTAGCCCTTTTTATTTCCTTTCCGACCATCTTCACATGGTCAACCACTTTCCCGTACCCTTCCGGTACTCCGAAAACAACTTTCTCTTTTTCTTTGTAAAGCCTTTCTAAAACAAAACTAGCCCAGGTTAAGGTAGGCCTTTGCAACCCGTCCATGACCGCGGACGCGGCTATTCGAATAGATTTTACTCTGCAGAGTTTGCACACTTTCCCCACAACTATCCGGATACCTATCGTGTGGGCATCATCCCCGCATAACAACGTATGCCACGACGGATACCCGAACATAACCTTTCGCTTATCTCCACTGACATGAGTCCTTCCCTGCGGGCTTACCCCTTCCCGGCACCCCGGCAGCATACCTCCTTTTGAGCGTATCTCCGGCGCCACGACAGAAGACCCTCAGTAATCGTCCGGCTATAGACAACTACAGTGTATTGCCTCCTTCAGAGCGCAACCCGGCGTCAGAGGTCATCGTGACCCTCCTAGAGAGTTCTGAAGGTGTCTCATGCCAGCTTCAACAAACTAGGGCTAAGCCCCGTGCCCACGTTGGGGTAGAGTGGTTGCGCAATAAAAGTTGGGCTGGCGTACACTTATACGCAGTGCTCCTTTAAAAACATTTTACCCACACTTCCTTTGTTTGTCCACAACCAACCATACCACTTTCCGAAACATCAAGACCTTTCTCTTGAACAACACTTGGGCAAGACAACATCTTCCCAAAGTTTTCAAAGTTTTTCCAAAACATAAAACATCGGGGTTTTCCCAACCTAAAGTTGTATGTAAGAGCTAAGATATATCGGTGGCACGATGCTAGCCATCATACCACCAAGGAGATGATAATGGAGGTGCCAAGGGGATCATACATGCTTAGGATAAGCATGCATGGAAACAACATAGGTAGGATTGTTCGACAAGGGTCATGATGTTGATCATCATACCACGAAGAAGATGATAAAATAGGTGGTCAAGGGGGCATACATGCTCAAGGTAAGCATGCATGTTGTCAACATAAGAGGGAAAATACTTTCAGATTTGTGGTGTTAACCAACCAACACTAAAGTAAATGAGGGTGATCAACGATATTTGACATACCTAAGGTAGGTAGGCATACTCATCTCAAAATGAGAGTACACCAAAATTATGATGTTATTACTACTACACTAACAAGGGTGTAGGAGTGAACTGGCAAGAAGTGTCACATGCTTAAGGTAAGCATGTAACTCAAGAAGGTAGGATGGCATAGCCATGATCAACAAGGGGTTCAACATACTCGAGAGTAAGTATGCATAATATCAACAAGGGGTTCAAGAAGGGTGTCAATAGGTCGACACACACAAGATAAGTGGGCATACCCATCACACTTAGAGGGTACACCAAGATCATGATGATGACCACCATTAAACTACAAAAGTGGCGGGTGTGGTGTAAGTTACTATCTTGAGATGGAACATGCTCAAGTTGAGCATACAAGATAACCAAGTGGAATGGCACGGCAATGATACCATGCATCCTATTATCACAACGACAATAGTGGAGTATCACCACTAGGGAGTACCCCACTTGCAATCACACATAGATGACATAAATAGAGAGAATCACACACATAGAATTAAGGTGCTTTGGACATCAACAAATGACATCCAACTAGACACCAAGTCAGAGATCAAAAGATGGCTTGCCTTGGCTTATTTGTCCCTGGACTTCTTCAACTCCATCAAATAAGAATAGCAATAATATAATAAAAATCCTTGTCCGATTCCACTTCTTCTTCTCCGGAATCGTTCGCATCTATCGCCGGAAAATATAAAAGAAACACAATCAATCACATTGCACCAACAAAACAAACATACAACAATCAGAGATTTAACCATTCAATTAAGGGCTACCATACTAAGGACTTATAGATACCACAAAACAACTTTAAGAGTTTTAATTTAGAAAACCCAATTTATTTACCTAGTAAAGGTATAAGTGTATCACAACTTAGAAATTGCCCTTCTCGGTTATCACCATGGTATAAACCAATTATCCCCTGGTAGATAACATCATGAAGAGGACAAGTGCATTAGTTTGGCATCACAAACATTCATATTATAATTTGAAACATTTTTGGAAAAGCGGGAAATCATTCTCTCTATTTTATAAAGCTTACATAACACTACACAAGGATGGGAAGTAAATGATATGCCACACCATTTGAAAACTTAAGCCAAACAATACAAGTAAGGTTAAGTTTCAGAGGTTTTGTTTTGCAAGAATAAAACATTGGTTGACCAATTTTAATACAAAGAGGTGGTTAGAGTTTTCAAATAAATCAAAAAGTTTTGCTTCAACAACCCATGTCACACATACACATTACTAACAGTAACAATTATGCATGAACAGAGACTAACATTATTTTTCCTAGATGGCCAGTACTAATACAAGACTAACCCAATTGGATTCACTCAAAAATATTAAACCTACAATTTTAGGAATTTTCTAGAATCTGACTGTACAGAAAACAAGATCTGTAAGCCATAAATCATAGAAAAATCCTAAAAATATGAGACCACTTGCATTTGAAAGATATTTAAACAGAGATGCATTCACAATTGGATTTGGGTTCAAATTGTGTCTGAAACTCTCACAAATGGATTAACAAGGTTACTGCATGTCTTTACCATTTTCTTTACAACAGGATTTTCATAACAGATAAATGTTTGAAACTTGTTGGAGATGATTAAGAAAACATCCAGAAGTCCAACAAAGTTGGAATCACTCAATTAGGTTAAAATATGGATTTTTGGTGATTTAATAGCTAACAGCCATGTCTGCAGAACACACAGAACAAGTTTAATTCACCACAAATCGTACATAATTCATAAAAATATGAGGTCAGTTGCATCTGAAAGGTATTGAAAATCTGGTTCTTACCCAATTTGTTTCACTCAAAAATTCGTTCCCAAGCTCCCGATTTAATTCGACAAAGTCAGATCTGACCAGATCTTGATCTGTGAACCATTTCAGTTTCAGGAGGTCAATCGAAGTGAAACCAACGCCAAAATGAAGGTACGGGACAGAGCTTTCACCCACCGTTGAGTTTGCTCAAAAAGGTTTTGTAAAACGGACCCAATCTAACAAACAGTGAATCTGCATGTTTTCAGAACTTTATTTACCAGGGATAATCTGTAACGAATTTGAGGATGAGACCAACGCCAAGTTGTAGATCTTTTCAATATCTACCTGTGGAACTTTGAATCACTCGATTTGGATCTGCACACGAGATTTGGTGGATTTTACAAGTTCGTACCAGAATCTGAAACAGCAAGATACAGAAATTACTGCAAGGTTTTGGACGAACTTTGCTCAAGAACTTCAGATCTGAGGATTGCTCAAGCTTCTCCATGCATAGCTCAACATGCACCTGCATCAAGATCCAATCTTGTGAGAGGGGAAAAGAGGAAGAGAGCTGGATTCATCTATGGTTAGGGGAGAAGAGAGTGAGAGGGGTGCTCTCATGGTGAGGGGAAGCTTGAGGGAGGAGGGAGCTTCATCTTGGTGAGCTCTTCATGGCCATGGCCGGCCATGGAGCTTAGGAGGAGCAGCATTTCGTGGTGGAGGAGAGGAGGAGAGTGTGAGGGAGTGGAGAGAAGAAAAATGAGAGCCAAAGGTGGAGGAGGTGGCCGGCTAGGGGGTTTTTATAGAGGGAGAGGGGTGGCTGCCTCCTTTTTTGATTGGCCAAGGAAGGTGGCTGCCCATTTATTGATTGGAGTAGTTGGGAGGCAAGGCTTGTAGAGGAAGGAAAGATGGAGAGGCATGGCTGGCCGAAATTTGAATGCAAACACAATTTGGCCGGCTCCATCCTTGCCAACAAAAATGAACAATGTGAGAGATTTAGAGATGGAGGAAGATTGTGATGGTGAAATATACCATGATGGTATTTGTTGCATGATGGATTTGTGCCAAGAAGATGATGGTGATGGTGATGTACAAGGTTTTATGTGTATGCCATCTTGGAGATGGCTTCCACAAGATTTTAGACTTGAACAACTCAACACAAGATGAAAAAGAGAGAATGATGACCACATGCAACAATGCATGTGCATGTCAAGGTAGATGGGATGGTGATGGTGGTTTAGACAATTATAGAGCAAGACTAAGAGACATGGTGAGTGAATTAACCATGTTCTCACAAGGATGAATATGGTGGCAGAAATCACCAATTCATGAGGTCAAGGTGATGATGGAAAAGAATAGAGGATTGAGATGAGTATGATGAAATATAACTTGTTCTTCAAATAAGAGGTCAATTGGGAGTGATTTGAATTACTCCCTGAGTCTAGGGTTTAGTTGAAGGGAGTCCATTTGAAAGAATCAAATGATCATTCATTTGATCAAGAATTGGAGGATGAGGGGATACTATGTGGTAGATCAGAGTTGTGCATAAGATGTGCAAGAATTGCCATTTGAAAAAGAATTCATTTGAAAAGTATTTGAAATCCTCAATTGTCTAGGGACAATTGGTAATGAACTCAAGTGGAATGGAATTGGAAAATATTGAGAGGGAACTAGTTGGAACATAGGAGTTCAAAATGTTCTACTTACTTTCTCAAGTAAAGTAGAGTTTTCTCAAACTTAAAATAAACAAGAAATGGCATAAATACCATAACAAGCCTTTTTGTAAAAAGGAAAGCAAAATAGAGAGTAATGTTTTAGAAATCAGTACTTGGTAGGAATGGGATGAAAAACAAAACCCATTCCAGTTCTTTATTTTCTTTGAAGCTATATCTTGAAAAGGGTTTAATAAAGGTAGAAGCAGTTTTGTGATCAAAACTTAAGAAGGAAAACAATAGAGTTTTTGAGAAAGAAAGCTAATTTAGGGAGGAGTGTTCTCAAGGGTAGATGGTGGCTACAAAATGTACCCATCATTCCCACTCTTGGTTTTGTGAAGATTTAACTTGGATGAAAATAAAAACAAGAGGTAAAAGAGGAAGAAGTGATCTGGTGCTGAAACATGGGATAGGATACCAGATCAAGTTGAATATATGAGTAGCAAGGATTGACTGAGACATGCAGGACGTGGAGGTTGAAGAGGGTATTGCAAAGATGAGATCCATGCATTGAGGTTAGCAATAACAGTGGTGGGGGCTTAGAGATCAATTGCCAGAGTCTGGAACTTTTAAGTAGGCACACTCATGTTGCCATCAGGAGAGAGGTTTGATGTAGTAAGAAGGAAAACAATTCTTCCTAAGTCACACATGTGTTTTATTTGGTGAGTTGCTTGTTTAACCACTAAGGGTGTTGTTCTATGAGGTAGCTCAAGACAAAACTCAACAAGCAATTCAGGACAATTCATCTACCAGCAGATCAAAGCAATTCATCATAACAAACAGATCAAGGAAATTCATCTCCATCTGACTCCTCGAAGTCTTCTCCTTGAGATGACTCAGCTCGTTTACTCTGAGGTAGGAGAGGTCCTAGATGTTTGAACACTGAAACTACGCTTGCCCCCCTTCTTCCTTGTTGTTTGCATTCTGGGCAGTTCTCGATTATTGGCAATCGGCTCATTCCTGAGTCCCAGCAATGTTTGAAGAAGGGACAGCTCCAGTGCTTATCCACGTTGTCTTGCTCCTTAGACCTCCCTCTGGTGCGACGTTCGTACCCGTCGTTGTGGCCGCTGTTCTGACGATACCTCCTGTTTGCATCAGACCGACGATATCCTTCATCGTCGTTATCGTAGCGGCGACGTCGGTCGTATGGCTGTTCATATTTGCTGAGGAGATGCCGGATAATGGGCGTGGATGCCGTATGTTTCTCACCTCCTCCTCGGCCAGGTATCGTTTATCGTCGTCTTGGGGCCGGTCACGTGGAACGGCCTCCTCTTTCTCTTTGCCACGAGAGTGGCTGCTCTCTGCTTTGTCCGCGTCATGGCGAATCACGAACCCTGCCATATTGGCATCGAAAGAGAACCCTGGTTCTCTTATGGAGTGGCTGAGATCGACCGTGTTGACATCAGGCAACGGACGTGTGTCTCCGTTGAGCTTGATGCCGTGCGAACGGGTCTTCTCACAGGAGCCGACGAGTTCGGTTCCGAGGATTGCCTTGACCTTGTTATGCTTCTTCTTGAGCTCGCCATTGAGATCCTCGTAAGTGACCGGAGTTTCTTCCGCCATCTCCGATGTAGACGGCGATGTGGTTGATGTTGAGGATTGTCCCAGGCGTGCAGAATGTGTTGACGCGTGAAACCGGCGGGCAGCGGGTCAACACCGTAGAGCGGGAACAACTAGGGCTGCGGCTGGCCCCAGTCCCTCGAGCGACGGCCCGCAAAGCCTCCGGTCGCGCGACGATGCAAATTGCAGCAGGCGTGCCACCTGACCTATACGGTCGGAAGGTGTGAATGATGCCTCGCTTAGTTTCTGCAGGCACACACGTACACGTTAAATACGAGCCTCGATCGGCTCTCGGGTTATCCCGTGAATCGGCTCATGGAGCCGATCCACCCATGATTCGTCCAAGGTGGCCGAATATATGGTGGTCCTGCTTGATCAAGATAAAGCATATGAGATCCACGACGATTTAGGGTTTTCACCGCATAATCGGATCATCCTACTCACGATTGGGCCTCGCGCTCGCGCACGGTGATCGTAAGCCAATCCTAGACAAGGCCTAAAAACCAACACGAGGTTGATCCTCGGAACGTCCTGTCTAGGGCTAGCAAACTACACCCTACACGCCGCTGGATCCTCCAACCCTTTGTAAGGCCTAACTATTGCAGATGTTAAACTAATCCTTGATGAATCAAGGAGCAATCGTAACGGATCAGATCTACTAAATAATGATCAAGCGGGGTGCCGCCCCTACACCCATGATGAGGTACAAGGATGGCTAGATGCGCAAGGGTTGCACTACGACAGCATATGATACTAAGAACAATGCTAACCCTAACACATCTATGATAACTACGTTGCTCGCCATCAAAAGGCTTCAGCACGAGCAACGCATGAACAACGTAGGCAGGCTCGTGCTGCCTAGATCGCAAGATGCGATCTAGGCAGCATGGTGCTTACCGGAGAAACCCTCGAGACGAAGGAGTTGGCGATGCGCCGAGATTGGTTTGTGTTGAACGTTTGTTGTTGTTTATTCCATAAACCCTAGATACATATTTATAGTCCAGGGGACTTTCTAATGTGGGCGTGCACCAAACCGTGCACGAGATAAACTCTAACTTCTACGTAGCTTACTATATTAAGATACACGGGCTAACTAGCCCAAACTCTGCGCATAAAGGCCGATTCACCTATTTCTTGATGACATATCTTCAAGTCCATCTTGATCGCGGCCCACCTCTGGCTTGGTCAAATTCTGGTGATAACACCAGGAGGAGCCAAGAAGCACGTTGAAGGTTGATGGTGGAGAAATGTGATGCGGCGCAACACCAGGGATTCCGGCGCCAACGTGGAACCTGCACAACACAACCAAAGTACTTTGCCCCAACGAAACAGTGAGGTTGTAAATCTCACCGGCTTGCTGTAACAAAGGATTAACCGTATTGTGTGGAAGTGTTGCCTGCCAAAGCCCACCGGCGAGCAGTGGTTAAGCAACACGAAGAGCCGGGAGGCTTCCAAGGCGGCAGCGGGCCCTGGTCCCTCGACGTCGTCCCGCAAATGCTGCACACGACCGCGGCGCAAGGGCGTGCCACGACCTATACCTCGCCAGGAAGGTGTGGATTGCTTCGATTAGTTCCCTGCATGGCAGACACGTAAACATTAAATACGAGCCCTATCGGCTCTCGGGTTGCCCTGTGGATCGGCTCAGAGCCGATCGCCCCATGGTTCATGTTGGATTTTCAATGACATGGGGATCCTGCTTGATCACGACAAAGCTAAAGCCAATCTACGACAGTTTAGGGTTTTCACCGTATGATCGGAACATCCTACGCGTAGTTGAGCCTAATAGACACGAAAGATAACGGAAAGCTAACCCTAAAAGAGGCCTAAAAACCAACATAACGTTAATTCCCGGAACATCCCTCTTAGGACTAACAAACCATACCTAACGCACTACCGGATCGTTCAACCCGTTTGCAAGGCCTAACCATACGGATATTAAACTAATCCTTGATGAACAAGGAGCACCTATAACAGATCGGATCTACTAAGTCACGAACAAGCAAGATGCTGCCCTTACACCTAGATAGGTGTAAGGGCAGCTAGATGTTGAGGGACGGCATAGCTAAGCAGATATATGCAAGAAAAGCATCTACGCAAGCCCCAAAACACCTATGGTAAATAGTGCTACTCGCCATCAACAACGCTTCAGTACGAGCAACACAAGATAAACGAATAAACGTAATGCTGCCTAGATCACAAGATGCGATCTAGAAAGCATGGTGCTTACCCGGGAGAAACCCTCGAAAGAAGGGGTGGCGATGCGCCTGATTTGTGTTTGTTGTGAACGTGATTGTCCTCCTTTTCTGATAACCCTAGATACATATTTATAGTCCAAGGGACTTTCTAATTCGGCGTGCACCTAACCGTGCACGAGTTAAACTCTATCTTTTAATTCTAAACTACGATGCGATCTACTATATTACAGATACACGGGCAATTAAGCCCAAACTCTTCGTACAAGGCCGCTTCAAAGATGCTCCACGTGTATATCCTTCAAGCCCATCTTCACTTACGGCCCATCTCCTGATTTGGCCAAAATCCGGTGATAACACATGCCCCCTGGTTTTGGCAATGATAATTTCAAAACCATCTGTTTTTCCTTCGAGGGGTCATGTCGTGGCGGAGCAGAACCGTCGCAGTATGATTCATCATGACGACTTGCCCTCTCAACTTCTCTGCACGATTTAACAGTTTTGGCATCATGTCCTCGAGAACCGTCATGGCATTAAATCTTCACTGCATCCCCTTTATTTATCTGTGCCGGACGGTTCGCCACTTCATCCCCTTGCTCTGTTCTGTCCACCAGCACCAAAAAACCCTCTTCCCCTGCAGCAATGTCTTCCTCTTCTTCTACCTCCTCAGGCCTCTCCCTCCAATCTTCGCCAAAGAATGAAGACGACCTCCACTCCAGGGCGAACCCCATCTCCTCCGACAAGGAGGAGAAAAAGTAAAGAAGGAAGAGGCCTCCTCCTCCGCCAGGTACCCGCCGACGAAGCGCTCCCGCATGTGGGCGGACAGCGAGGACGATGATGATGACGAGGAAGGAGAAGAAGAGGAGGAAGATGATTCCTCCTCTTCCGCTGGGTATCCGCCGACAAAGCGTTTCCGCGCTTGGGCGGACAGTGAGGATGATGACGATGACGAGGAAGAAGAGGCTCCGGCCGAAGACCTGGGTAGCAGCGACGAGGAAGTCTCCGGAAGCAGCGTCGACGGCGGCTCCGGCGCCGACGATGAGGCCAGCGAGGATTAGCACTGTAGAATTAGTAGTCCCTGAGCAATCGGCTCTTCTTTTGTTCTTCCTTTCTTGAGCAATCGGCTCTTCATTGTAAAAATCCTCTCTTATTAATGAAGAAAATTCCTCTCAATCACCTTTGCTTTCTTGTCAATTTGGCCGATTGTTCAACGAAGTCACTCCTCAAAGAGCCGATGGCAACGCATCGGTCTCTTTTGATAAATTTCGAGATAAGTCAGTTCAGATCCCAAAATTTCAGTCGAACAGGACCAAATCGCGATCGTGCAACTTTAGACCTTGGAAATCCGAACCTTCTGAACCTAATGTTAGCTTTGACGGCCAAAATTCCGGAGTCAATGCCTTCAGGAGAACTCCAGGACCATTACTGAAACAATCTTGACATTGAAGTTGATACGCTGCACACCAGGTGCCATTTGCCCACAACTTCCCTCATAATGTCCTGTTCCTTTGCAGCAGTAAACTGGTCCAGAGCCTATCAATGATAATGTCTCCCCTTTCAAACCCTTTAGACCGTCTCCAACGGTTCTTTTCTTCAATAACTCACCACTGTTTTACAACAACTGTGGTGCAGAGCTAGCCGATTTTAACCAAAATCGGCTCCCAAGAGCAAAGGATTTTCAGAAGCAGCTGCCCCCCGAGCCTCAGTCAAGGCGAGAATAGTAGCAAGGAAGGTAACTGCCAGGAAAGCACCAGGATTTGATGTACCACAAGGGCTCAACAGGACCAGAAAATCCCTTCTCCGAACCAAGAAGCTTCTCATGCCACGGCTTTTTAACTCCTCCTGGCTCAATCCTTATGATTCGCTGCTTAGATCAGTTCACCATCCTTGACGATGACTCTGCAGTTGAAGCCCTGGCCAATCGCGAGGCCTGATCAAGTGGCAGCTTAAACTCTGTATTCTAAAGTCGATGTCCGAGCATCGGCTGTGTGAATTTTTGTATTTTCGATTTTTTATTAGCCGATCGATTCATGAATCGGCTCCCCTGGGTACATACTTCATGGTGTCTTGTACCTTCTCCGTGTGTATGCCCCCCGAGCCGAATCCTTCAAGTGATTGAAGATATCGGCTTTTCAGCCAATTCAGGCTTGTCTCACAAATTACCATGTTAAAAACATGGCAACTAGTAAATGTGGTGAGACTGATTTTAGCCGATTGCTGGAGTCGGCTTCCCTTGCAGTTGTTGATCCAACTATTTGCTGGTAAATGTTGGCCATGGCTTATCCCCAGGACCAATTTTGATCTCTTCTAGTCCGTCAGCTGTTGTAAACTCATATCCCAGCTTCCTATCGCCTGCCAAATCATTGATGAACACCGGCAGAAGGTATGGTGAGGATGATTTTGGCCGATCGCTAGAATCGGCCTCCTTTCCCATTGCAATGTTTACTGAGAGTTTACAACTTCCTGGTACTCTGATATAGCTACGTGGCTTACTTGAGGTGAAATCCTTGCTTTTTATTTTTATTTTTTGGGGCCGATCGCAGTGATCGGCCTCGCCACGTACGTCCGTAGACTCGGATCTTGCTACTCTGTCAGGCCAGTGGATAAGACCAGCCTTAACCCGTTTTTTGTAGCTTTGATGCGCTCGCCGTCAGATTGATTCCAGAGAGCGGCTCTTGGTCGTTTGCTTCCCAGATGTTCATGGCAGCCAAAGAGATATCAACTGACTCATCTGCATGAACAACCTCCACTTCATCTCCATCCCATTGTATGATGCACTGATGCATTGTGGATGGAATGCAACAGTTAGCGTGGATCCAATCCCTTCCTAACAGACAAAGCATAAGTGCTCTTGCTGTCGACGATGAAGAAGGACGTGGGGATGGTCTTTCGGCGACAGTTAAGTCCACGTTCAGAACACCCTTGGCTTCGACTGGCCGTTAGTCGCTTAGCGTGACGTTGGTCTTGATCGATCTTCAGAGAACGTCCCAAACGTTGTAACATGGAGTACGGCATTATGTTGACTGCTGCTCCCGTGTCAACCAGCATCTTGCTAATAGGCTGCCCATTGATATAACCCTTTAGGTATAGGGCCTTGAGATGCCTGTAGCTCTTTTCTTTTGGCTTCTCGAAGATAACTGGTCGTGGACCGCAATCAAACTGCGCCACTGATACCTCTTCATCTCTCGGAGCACAAAACTCTGACGGGAGAACGAACACCATGTTTGTATCAGCCGATGTCCCTGCATCGGCTTTTGTCTGCTTGGGTCGCCACACTTTCTTTGGTGGGCGAGCCTCTGTCTCCAGCGTTTGCTGAATTTTCACGGCAGATCAGGCCGTGCCTTCCTCAACGTGTACAGGTACTGCGCCTCGGCTTCTTCCAAGTTCCTTAGCCGCTGCACTCTGCGCTTTTGGGAGTGGCTGAGCCCATCAGGACACCACCTTGGTCGGTGATATCTATCTTCTTCTGACTCGTCGAAGTCTTCATCTTGAGATGACTCAGCTCGTTTGTTCTGAGGTGGGAGAGGTCCTAGTCGCTCGAACATTGAAACTTCATTTGTTCCCCTCCTCTTCTGTTTGCATTCTGGGCAGTTCTCAATTGTAGGCAATCGGCTCATTCCTGAGTCCCAGCAATGTTTGAAGAAAGGACAGTTCCAGTGCCTATCCACGTCCTCTCTCTCGTGACCTCCCTCTAGCGTGACGCTCATACCCTTCGTGTCGACGGTATTTCCTGTTGTCCGCATCGACCGACGATATCTATCATCATCCTCGTCGTAGTGCCGACGTCGGTCGTATTGCTGCTCATACTTGTTGAGGAGATGCGGAGAGTGGTCGTTGGTACCGGACGCTTATCACCTCTTTCTCGGTTAAATACCGTCTGTCATGCTGGGGCCGGTCGCGTGGATCGGCCTCCTTCTTATCCTTGCCACGAGAGTGACTACTCTCTGGCTTATCACCTTCATAGAGATCCGCAAACCCTGCCATATTGATACCAAACGAGAAACCTGGCTCGCGTCCTATGCACTGGCTGAGATCGACCATGTTGACTTCCGGAAACGGCTGTGTGTCAACTCTCATGGCAAACTGACCGAATATCAATCGGCCTTGCTCTATCGCCATCTGAATCTGTCCGCGAAGGACTTTGCAGTCGTTGGTGGCATGGGTGAACGTGTGATGCCATTTGCAGTATGGCTTGCCGTTCATCTCTTGTGGCGTGGGGATTTTGTGACCTTCGGGTAACTTCAGCTGTTTCTCCTTCAGCAGCAAATCAAAAATCTGCTCCGTTTTGCTCAAATCGAAGTCGAACCCCTTTGCAGGCCCCGGTTGTTTCACCCACTTGCAGGACACGGTTTTCCCCCGAGTCCACTCAGCTACGGCGACCTCCTGATCTCCTTCGAAATCTTCATCTTCGTCTGTCTCGATCAGGGCGACGCGCTTGTATTTGTCCTGGTACAATTCTGGATGGCGTTGTTCATATGCGTCAACTTCTGAACCATGTGCGCCAGTGAACTGTACTCGCTTGGAAGGTCGATCTTTGAGCGGCGCTGATAATCCTGCTACCGCCACTCGACTGCTTCCTTCTCGTTAGGCGAACCGAATAACATCGGTTCCTGACGGTCCTGAACCTCTGGATGTACTCAGATACCGTCTCTCCTCGTCTCTGCCGAACTTGGGTTAGATCGGCAAGGCTAGCTTCCGTGGCTTCTGAATGGTATTGTTCATGGAATTGCTCTTCCAGCTGCTTCCACGTCCGAACCGAGTTTGGTAGCAACGAGGTGTACCACCCAAAGGCTGGACCCGTGAGAGACTGCGAGAAGAACCTCACGCGTAGGTCTGAAGCTGAGACCATGCCCAACTGTGCCAAGTATCGGCTCACGTGCTCAATCGAGCTGGTTCCTTCTGATCCACTAAATTTTGTGAAGTCAGGGAGCCGATACTTAGGTGGCAGCGGGATCAGGTCGTAGTCGTTGGGATACGGCTTGGAATAGCCGATCATCCTCTTCTTCGGCAATATGCCGAACTTGTCTCTCATGATGGCGGTGATCTCATCCACCGTAGGAGCTGCAGAAGCCGATCGTTCATGACTTGTACTGGTGGCATATTTAGTTAGCCACGCCTGTTTTTCAACATCGGCTCCAGAACTGCTTCCTGCTCCAACGACTCCTCCTGCCGTGACAGTCCTTCCGGCTGTAACCTGGGTCATCCAGTTTTGCAGTCCGGCACGTATGTGCACACGTATCCATGTGGAACTTCCTTGGGCGGCTCATACAGGAATTGGTAGTCGTCAGGATCACCTCCAGTCTTGTAGACAACGTACGCCGGTGAACCTTGTTGCTGTGGAGCTGCAAACGTGTGTTGCAGTGGTGGCCTTGTGTAGAGCGGTACCTCCCCTTGGTGAGTTCCTAGAGCAGGACCTGACGGAGAGTACTTGTGCTTCGTGACTTCTTGCACCACATTGAGCGCGACACGCTCCAGAGTATTCACCAAGCTCTCAGCATGCCGATGAAGAGAGTGAGCAACGGCATAGTTGACTTCCTGTCGCAGGGCTCTGGTACGTTCGTCCGAAGGGAGAGATAGATCTAGTCCATCTAGCGCGCCTTCGGGTTGGAACCCTTTGAACTTGATCCCGTGCGAACGGGTTTTCTCAAAAGCGCCGATGAGCTCGGCTTCCAAGATTGCCTTGAGATCATCATATTTCTTCTTATGCTCAGGAGGCAGATCCTCATACTTGACTGGTTCTCCCGCAATCTGAGGTGCAGATGACGACATGGTTGTTGCGGAAGATTGTCCCGATGTCCCACCGGGCGTGCCAGAATGTGTTGCCTGCCAAAGCCCACCGGCGAGCAGTGGTTAAGCAACACGAAGAGCCGGGAGGCTTCCAAGGCGGCAGCGGGCCCTGGTCCCTCGACGTCGTCCCGCAAATGCTCCGGCACACGACCTGGCGGCTGCAAGGCGTGCCACCTGACCTATACCTGGCAGGAAGGTGTGGATTGCTTCGATTAGTTCCCTGCATGGCAGACACGTAAACATTAAATACGAGCCCTATCGGCTCTCAGGTTGCCCTGTGGATCGGCTCAAAGAGCCGATCGCCCCATGGTTCATGTTGGATTTTCAATGACATGGGGATCCTGCTTGATCACGACAAAGCTAAGCCAATCTACGACAGTTTAGGGTTTTCACCGTATGATCGGAACATCCTACGCGTAGTTGAGCCTAATAGACACGAAAGATAACGGAAAGCTAACCCTAAAAGAGGCCTAAAAACCAACATAACGTTAATTCCCGGAACATCCCTCTTAGGACTAACAAACCATACCTAACGCACTAGGATCGTTCAACCCGTTTGCAAGGCCTAACCATACGGATATTAAACTAATCCTTGATGAACAAGGAGCACCTATAACAGATCGGATCTACTAAGTCACGAACAAGCAAGATGCTGCCCTTACACCTAGATAGGTGTAAGGGCAGCTAGATGTTGAGGGACGGCATAGCTAAGCAGATATATGCAAGAAAAGCATCTACGCAAGCCCCAAAACACCTATGGTAAATAGTGCTACTCGCCATCAACAACGCTTCAGTACGAGCAACACAAGGTAAACGAATAAACGTAATGCTGCCTAGATCACAAGATGCGATCTAGGCAGCATGGTGCTTACCCGGGAGAAACCCTCGAAAGAAGGGGTGGCGATGCGCCTGATTTGTGTTTGTTGTGAACGTGATTGTCCTCCTTTCCTGATAACCCTAGATACATATTTATAGTCCAAGGGACTTTCTAATTCGGCGTGCACCTAACCGTGCACGAGTTAAACTCTATCTTTTAATTCTAAACTACGATGCGATCTACTATATTACAGATACATGGGCAATTAAGCCCAAACTCTTCGCGCAAGGCCGCTTCAAAGATGCTCCACGTGTATATCCTTCAAGCCCATCTTCACTTACGGCCCATCTCCTGATTTGGCCAAAATCCGGTGATAACAGAAGATGATTGTTTGCGAAGAAAACAGTAAAACAAGTATTGCAGTAGATTGTATGCGATGTAAAGAATAGGACCGGGGTCCACAGTTCACTAGAGGTGTCTCTCCCATAAGATAAAAGCATGTTGGGTGAACAAATTAGGCGGGCAATTGACAAATAGAAAAGGGCATAACAATGCATATACATGATATGATAAATATAGTGAGATTTAATCGGGCATTACGACAAAGTACATAGACCGCCATCCAACATGCATCTATGCCTAAAAAGTCCACCTTCGTGTTATCATCCGAACCCCTTCCAGTATTAAGTTGCAAGCAACAGCAAATTGCATTAATGGTGCGTAATGTAATCAACAACTACATCCTTAGACATAGCATCAATGTTTTATCCCTAGTGGCAACAAAGACATCCACAACCTTAGAACTTTCTGTCACTGTCCAGATTTAATGGAGGCATGAACCCACTATCGAGCATAAATACTCCCTCTTGGAGTTAAGAGCAAAAACTTGGCCAGAGCCTCTACTAATAAAGGAGAGCATGCAAGATCATAAACAACACATAGGTAATAGATTGATAATCACCATAACATAGTATTCTCTATCCATCGGATCCCGACAAACACAACATATAGTATTACAGATAGATGATCTTGATCATGTTAGGCAGCTCACAAGATCCAACAATGAAGCACATGAGGAGAAGACGACCATCTAGCTACCGCTATGGACCCATAGTCCAGGGGTGAACTACTCACTCATCACTCCGGAGGCGATCATGGCGATGAAGAGTCCTCCGGGAGATGATTCCCCTCTCCGGCAGGGTGCCGGAGGCGATCTCCTGAATCCCGAGATGGGATTCGTGGCGGCGGCGTCTCGGACGGTTTTCCATATCGTGGCCTTGCAGTAGGGTTTCGCGACGAATACTTTAAGTAGGCGGAAGGGCAACGCAGGGGCCACACGAGGGCCCCACACACAGGCCGGCGCGGCCAGGGCGCCGCGCCGCCTAGTGTGGCGGCGCCTCGTGGCCCCACTTCCTTTCCCTCCGGTCTTCCGGAAGCTTCGTGCAAAAATAGGACCCAGGGCGTTGATTTCGTCCAATTCCGAGAATATTTCCTTACTAGGATTTCTGAAACCAAAAAGCAGAAAACAGAATCGGCTCTTCGGCATCTTGTTAATAGGTTAGTGCGGAAAATGCGTAAATACGATATATAATGTGTATAAAACATGTAGATATCATCAATAATGTAGCATGGAACATAAGAAATTATCGATACGTCGGAGACGTATCAAGCATCCTGCTTAGTTCGCGTCCGGCGCAGTAAACGATAATGATACGCGTAGAACACGTCCGTTGGGAACCCCAAGTGGAAGGTATGATGCGTATAGAAGCAAGTTTCCCTCAGTATGAAACCAAGGTTTAATCGAACCAGTAGGAGCCAAGAAGCACGTTGAAGGTTTATCGCGAAATGTGATGCGGCGCAACACCAGGGATTCCGGCGCCAACTAGAACCTGCACAACACAACAAAGTACTTTGCCCAACGAAACAGTGAGGTTGTCAATCTCACCGCTTGCTGTAACAAAGGATTAAACGTATCGAGTGGAAGATGTTTGCAAAGAAAACAGTAAAACAAGTAGATTGTATGCTATGGAAAGAATAGGACCGGGGTCCACAGTTCACTAGAGGTGTCTCTCCCATAAGATAAAGCATGTTGGGTGAACAAATTACAGTCGGGCAATTGACAAATAGAGAAAGGCATAACAATGCATATACATGACATGGTAAATATAGTGAGATTTAATTGGGCATTACGACAAAGTACATAGACCGCCATCCAACCGCATCTATGCCTAAAAAGTCCACCTTCAGGTTATCATCCGAACCCCCTCCAGTATTAAGTTGCAAAGCAACAGACAATTGCATTAAGTATTGTGCGTAATGTAATCAATAACTACATCCTTAGACATAGCATCAATGTTTTATCCCTAGTGGCAACAGCACATCACAACCTTAGAACTTTCTGTCATGTCCCAGGTTCAATGAAGGCATGAACCCACTATCGAGCATAATTACTCCCTCTTGGAGTTAAGAGTAAAAACTTGGCCAGAGCCTCTACTAATAACGGAGAGCATGCAAGATCATAAACAACACATGAACAATAGATTGATAATCACCATAATCATAGTACTCTCTATCCATCGGATCCCGACAAACACAACATATAGAATTACATATAGATGATCTTGATCATGTTAGGCAGCTCACAAGATCCAACAATGAAGCACAACAAGGAGAAGACGACCATCTAGCTACTGCTATGGACCCATGGTCCAGGGGTGAACTACTCACTCATCACTCCGGAGGCGATCATGGCGATGAAGAGTCCTCCGGGAGATGAATCCCCCACCCGGCAGGGTGCCGAGGCGATCTCCTGAATCCCCGAGATGGGATTCGCGGCGGCGTCTCTGAAGGTTTTCCGTATCGTGGCTCTCTCTGGGGGTTTCGCGACGGAGGCTTTAAGTAGGCGGAAGGTCAACGCGGGGGCCACACGAGGGGCCCGGGGATAGGTCGGCGCGGCCTGGGCCGCGCCGCCACCCCCTGGCCTCCTCGTGGCCCCACTTCGTTAGGTCTTCGGTCTTCTGGAAGCTTCGTGCAAAAATAGGACCCTGGGCGAAAGTTTCGTCCAATTCCGAGAATATTTCTTTACTAGGATTTCTGAAACCAAAACAGCAGAAAACAGCAACTGGCTCTTGGCATCTTGTTAATAGGTTAGTTCCGTAAATGCATAAATATGACATATAATGTGCATAAATCATGTAGGTATCATCAATAAAGTAGCATGGAACATAAGAAATTATCGATCGTTGGAGACGTATCAGCATCCCCAAGCTTAGTTCTGCTCGTCCCGAGCAGGTAAAACGATAACAAAGATAATTTCTGAAGTGACATGCCATCATAATCTTGATCATACTATTTGTAAACATATGTAATGAATGCAGCGATCAAAGCAAAGGTAATGACATGAGTAAACAATTGAATCATAAAGCAAAGACTTTTCATGAATAGTACTTCAAGACAAGCATCAATAAGTCTTGCATAAGAGTTAACTCATAAAGCAATAAATCAAAGTAAAGGTGTTGAAGCAACACATAGGAAGATTAAGTTTCAGCGGTTGCTTTCAACTTATAACATGTATATCTCATGGATATTGTCAACATACAGTAATATAACAAGTGCAATATGCAAGTATGTAGGAATCAATGCACAGTTCACACAAGTGTTTGCTTCTTAAGGTGGAAGGAGATAGGTAAACTGACTCAACAATAAAAGTAAAAGAATGGTCCTTCAAAGAGGAAAGCATCGATTGCTGTATTTGTGCTAGAGCTTTTATTTTGAAAACATGAAACAATTTTGTCAACGGTAGTAATAAAGCATATGAGTTATGAAAATTATATCTTACAAGTTGCAAGCCTCACGCATAGTATACTAATAGTGCCCGCACCTCGTCCTACTTAACTTGGACTACCGGGTCTTCGCATGCCATGTTTCAACCAAGTGTCACAAAGGTACCTCCATGCCGCCTGTACAAAGGTCCAAGGAGAATGCTCGCATTGGATTTCTCGCTTTTGATTATTCTCAACTTAGACATCCATACGGGACAACATGGACAACAGATAATGGACTCCTCTTTAATGCATAAGCATGTAGCAAAGTTATTATTCTCATATGAGATTGAGGATATATGTCCAAAACTGAAACTTCCACCATGATTCATGGCTTTAGTTAGCGGCCCAATGTTCTTCTCTAACAATTTTGCATGCTCCAACCACTAAAATGATAGACCTTCAGACAAGACGGACATGCATAGCAACTCACATGATATTCAACAATAGTTGATGGCGTTCCCAGAAGCATGGTTATCGCACAACAAGCAACTTAATAAAATATAAAGTGCATAAGTACATATTCAATACTACGATAGTTTTAAGGCTATTTTGTCCCATGAGCTATATATTGCAAAGGTGAATGATGGAATTTTAAAGGTAGCACTCAAGCAATTTACTTTGGAATGGCGGGTAAATACCATGTAGTAGGTAGGTATGGTGGACACAAATGGCATAGTAGTTGGCTCAAGGATTTTGGATGCATGAGAAGTATTCCCTCTCGATACAAGGTTTAGGCTAGCAAGGTTATTTGAAGCAAACTCAAGGATGAACAAGTGCAGCAAAACTCACATAAAAGACATATTGTAAACATTATAAGACTCTACACCGTCTTCCTTGTTGTTCAAAACTCAATACTAGATATTATCTAGACCTTAGAGAAACCAAATATGCAAATCAAATTTTAGCAAGCTCTATGTATTTCTTCATTAATGGGTGCAAAGCATATGATGCAAGAGCTTAAACATGAGCACAACAATTGCCAAGTATCACATTATCCAAGACATTTTAGAATTACTACATGTAGCATTTTCCAATTCCAACCATATAACAAATTAACGAAGAAGAAACTTCGCCTTGAACATTATGAGTAAAGCCTAAGGACACATGTGTCCATATGCAACAGCGGAGCGTGTCTCTCTCCCACAAAGTGAATGCTAGGATCCATCTTATTCAAACAAAAACAAAAACGAAAACAAACCGACGCTCCAAGTAAAGAACACCAGATGTGACTGAATAAAAATATAGTTTCAGGGAGGAACCTGATGATGTTGTCGATGAAGAAGGGGATGCCTTGGGCATCCCCAAGCTTAGACGCTTGAGTCTTCTTAAAATATGCAGGGATGAACCATGGGGGCATCCCCAAGCTTAGAGCTTTCACTCCTCTTGATCTTAGTATATCATTCTCCTCTCTTGACCCTTGAAAACTTCCTTCACACCAAACTTCAAGCAAACTCATTAGAGGGTTAGTGCATCATTAATAATTCACTCATTCAGAGGTGACACAATCATTATTTTCACTTCTGGACATTGCATAATGCTACTGGACATTAATGGATCAAAGAAATAAATCCAACATAGCAAAAGAGGCAATGCGAAATAAAAGGCAGAATCTGTCAAAAACAGAACAGTCCGTAAAGACGAATTTATAAATGGCACCAGACTTGCTCAAATGGAAAAACTCAAAACTAATGAAAGTTGCGTACATATCTGAGGATCACGCTCGTAAATTGGCAGATTTTTCGAATTTTCTACAGAGAATTGAGCCCAGATTCGTGACAGACAGCAATGCTGTTTCTGCGCAGCGATCCCAAATATAACATCAACTTTGACATAGAAACTTTACTTGGCACAAAAACATGATAAGGAGAGGTTGCTACAGTAGTAAACAACTTCCAAGACTCAACAAAACAAAAAATTGCTGTAGGTAAAAACATGGGTTGTCTCCCATAAGCGCTTTTCTTTAACGCCTTTCAGCTAGGCGCAGAAAGTGCAAATCAAGTAACATCGAGAGTAGAAGCATCAACATTATTATTCTTCATGCAAACACAACTTGTTGCAGGGGGTACTTTAGGTGTTCCATTATCTAGATTTTCTATGGTAGTGCTAGGGGTTTTAGCAATTTTAGGCCTATAATAATTTTTTTGTTTAGGCACCTTAGAGGCGTACATGAATTTTTGCTCTTTACCCACATAAGCTTTCTCATTATACTTGAGAGAAGAAAAGGTTGAACCCAAGGTTCCCATAGCTTTTTCAAGTTCATCAATCCTATTGGTTTGATTATCATGGACAACACAAGTTCCTAGGATACTAATTCTTTCATCAATTCCTCCTAAGGATTTATCAAGTTCATAAGTTTTGTCAAATAACATTCCCAATTTAGCTTCAATACTTGGAAAATTTTTCTCTATGGTTTCCAATTTTTTCATAACATCTTCAAGAGAGATTTCAATTTTAACTTCATTAACAGGTGGTATTCCAACTAGACTCTCAATGATGCAACTAGCTTCTAAAGCGGGAGTACCTAGGAAATTACCTCCTGAAAGAGTATCAAGAACATATCTATTCCAACTAGACAAACCAACATAAAAGTTCCTAAGAAGGATAGTGGTGGAGTGTTTCTTAATGCACCTTTGATGAGCATTACTAATTCTATACCAAGCATCTTTAAAACTTTCTCCACCCTGTTGCTTAAAAGAACGAACTTCAACTTCAGGATTACTCATGATAACAGCAATAAAGTAAACTAGGCAAATAAAGTAAAGACAAGTAACTAATTTTTTTGTGTTTTTGATATAGAGAGCAAGACAGTAAATAAAGTAAAACTAACAACTAATTTTTTGTGTTTTGATTTAGTGCAGCAAACAAAGTAGTAAATAAAATAAAGCAAGACAAAAACAAAGTAAAGAGATTAAGAAGTGGAGACTCCCCTTGCAGCGTGTCTTGATCTCCCCGGCAACGGCGCCAGAAATTTAGCTTGATACGCGTAGATGCACACGTCCGTTGGGAACCCCAAGTGGAAGGTATGATGCGTATAGAAGCAAGTTTCCTCAGTATGAAACCAAGGTTTAATCGAACCAGTAGGAGCCAAGAAGCACGTTGAAGGTTGATGGTCGCGAAATGTGATGCGGCGCAACACCAGGGATTCCGGCGCCAACTAGGAACCTGCACAACACAACCAAAGTACTTTGCCCCAACGAAACAGTGAGGTTGTCAATCTCACCGGCTTGCTGTAACAAAGGATTAAACGTATCGAGTGGAAGATGTTTGCAAAGAAAACAGTAAAACAAGTAGATTGTATGCTATGGAAAGAATAGGACCGGGGTCCACAGTTCACTAGAGGTGTCTCTCCCATAAGATAAAGCATGTTGGGTGAACAAATTACAGTCGGGCAATTGACAAATAGAGAAAGGCATAACAATGCATATACATGACATGGTAAATATAGTGAGATTTAATTGGGCATTACGACAAAGTACATAGACCGCCATCCAACTGCATCTATGCCTAAAAAGTCCACCTTCAGGTTATCGTCCGAACCCCCTCCGGTATTAAGTTGCAAAGCAACAGACAATTGCATTAAGTATTGTGCGTAATGTAATCAATAACTACATCCTTAGACATAGCATCAATGTTTTATCCCTAGTGGCAACAACAGCACATCACAACCTTAGAACTTTCTGTCACTGTCCCAGGTATCAATGAAGGCATGAACCCACTATCGAGCATAATTACTCCCTCTTGGAGTTAAGAGTAAAAACTTGGCCAGAGCCTCTACTAATAACGGAGAGCATGCAAGATCATAAACAACACATGAACAATAGATTGATAATCACCATAATCATAGTACTCTCTATCCATCGGATCCCGACAAACACAACATATAGAATTACATATAGATGATCTTGATCATGTTAGGCAGCTCACAAGATCCAACAATGAAGCACAACAAGGAGAAGACGACCATCTAGCTACTGCTATGGACCCATGGTCCAGGGGTGAACTACTCACTCATCACTCCGGAGGCGATCATGGCGATGAAGAGTCCTCCGGGAGATGAATCCCCTCTCCCGCAGGGTGCCGGAGGCGATCTCCGAATCCCCGAGATGGGATTCGCGGCGGCGCGTCTCGTAAGGTTTTCCGTATCGTGGCTCTGATGGGGGTTTCGCGACGGAGGCTTTAAGTAGGCGGAAGGTCAACGCGAGGGGCCACACGAGGGGCCCAGGGGATAGGTCGGCGCGGCCGGGCCTGGGCCGCGCGGCCACCCCCTGGCCTCCTCGTGGCCCCACTTCGTTAGGTCTTCGGTCTTCGGAAGCCGTGCAAAAATAGGACCCAGGCGAAAGTTTCGTCCAATTCCGAGAATATTTCTTTACTAGGATTTCGAAACCAAAAACAGCAGAAAAGAATGGCTCTTCGGCATCTTGTTAATAGGTTAGTTCCAGAAAATGCATAAATATGACATATAATGTGCATAAATCATGTAGGTATCATCAATAAAGTAGCATGGAACATAAGAAATTATCGATACGTTGGAGACGTATCAGATAACAAGGATAATTTCTGGAGTGACATGCCATCATAACCTTGATCATACTATTGTAAACATATGTAATGAATGCAGCGATCAAAACAATGGTAAAGACATGAGTAAACAAATGAATCATAAAGCAAAGACTTTTCATGAATAGTACTTCAAGACAAGCATCAATAAGTCTTGCATAAGAGTTAACTCATAAAGCAATAAATCAAAGTAGAGGTATTGAAGCAACACAAAGGAAGATTAAGTTTCAGCGGTTGCTTTCAACTTATAACATGTATATCTCATGGATAGTGTCAATATAAAGTAATATAACAAGTGCAATATGCAAGTATGTAGGAATCAATGCACATTTCACACAAGTGTTTGCTTCTTGAGGTGGAGAGAAATAGGTAAACTGACTCAACAATAAAAGTAAAAGAAAGGTCCTTCAAAGAGGAAAGCATCGATTGCTATATTTGTGCTAGAGATTTTATTTTGAAAACATGAAACAATTTTGTCAACGGTAGTAATAAAGCATATGAGTTATGTAAATTATATCTTACAAGTTGAAAGCCTCATGCATAGTATACTAATAGTGCCCGCACCTTGTCCTAATCATCTTGGACTACCGGATCATCGCAATACACATGTTTCAACCAAGTGTCACAAAGGGGTACCTCCATGCCGCCTGTACAAAGGTCTAAGGAGAAAGCTCGCATTTTGGATTTCTCGCTTTTGATTATTCTCAACTTAGACATCCATACCGGGACAACATGGACAACAGATAATGGACTCCTCTTTAATGCATAAGCATGTGGCAACAATTAGTGTTCTCATATGAGATTGAGGATATATGTCCAAAACTGAAACTTCCACCATGATTCATGGCTTTAGTTAGCGGCCCAATGTTCTTCTCTAACAATATGCATGCTCCAACCATTAAGGTGGTAGATCTCTCTTACTTCAGACAAGACGGACATGCATAGCAACTCACATGATATTCAACAAAGAATAGTTGATGGCGTCCCCAGAAGCATGGTTATCGCACAACAAGCAACTTAATAAGAGATAAAGTGCATAAGTACATATTCAATACCACAATAGTTTTTAAGGCTATTTTGTCCCATGAGCTATATATTGCAAAGGAGAATGATGGAATTTTAAAGGTAGCACTCAAGCAATTTACTTTGGAATGGCGGAGAAATACCATGTAGTTGGTAGGTATGGTGGACACAAATGGCATAGTGGTTGGCTCAAGGATTTTGGATGCATGAGAAGTATTCCCTCTCGATACAAGGTTTAGGCTAGCAAGGTTATTTGAAGCAAACTCAAGGATGAACCGGTGCAGAAAAACTCACATAAAAGACATATTGTAAACATTATAAGACTCTACACCATCTTCCTTGTTGTTCAAAACTCAATACTAGAAATTATCTAGACCTTAGAGAGACCAAATATGCAAACCAAATTTTAGCAAGCTCTATGTATTTCTTCATTAATAGGTGCAAAGTATATGATGCAAGAGCTAAAACATGAGCACAACAATTGCCAAGTATCACATTATCCAAGACATTTTAGAATTACTACATGTAGCATTTCCCAATTCCAACCATATAACAATTTAACGAAGAAGAACCTTCGCCTTGAACATTATGAGTAAAGCCTAAGGACATATTTGTCCATATGCAACAGCGGAGCGTGTCTCTCTCCCATACAGTGAATGCTAGGATCCATTTTATTCAAACAAAAACAAAAACAAAACAAACCGATGCTCCAAGTAAAGCACATAAGATGTGACTGAATAAAAATATAGTTTCAGGGGAGGAACCTGATGATGTTGTCGATGAAGAAGGGATGCCTTGGGCATCCCCAAGCTTAGACGCTTGAGTCTTCTTAAAATATGCAGGGATGAACCACGGGGGCATCCCCAAGCTTAGAGCTTTCACTCCTCTTGATCATAGTATATCATACTCCTCTCTTGACCCTTGAAAACTTCCTTCACACAAACTTCAAGCAAACTCATTAGAGGGTTAGTGCACAATTAAAAATTCACATATTCAGAGGTGACACAATCATTCTTAACACTTCTGGACATTGCACAAAGCTACTGGACATTAATGGATCAAAGGAATTCATCCAACATAGCAAATACGGCAATGCGAAATAAAAGGCAGAATCTGTCAAAAACAGAACAGTCCGTAAAGACGAACCTGAAAGGGGCACTAGACTTGCTCAAATGGAAAAACTCAAAACTAATGAAAGTTGCGTACATATCTGAGGATCACGCTCGTAATTTTGCAGATTTTTTCGATTTTCTACAGAGACTTATGCCAGAATTCGTGACAGACAGCAATGCTGTTTCTGCGCAGCGATCCCAAATATAACATCAACTTTAGCATAGAAACTTTACTTGGCACAAAAACATGATAAGGAGAGGTTGCTACAGTAGTAAAAAACTTCCAAGACTCAAATATAAAACAAAGTACTGTAGTAAAAACATGGGTTGTCTCCCATAAGCGCTTTTCTTTAACGCCTTTCAGCTAGGCGCAGAAAGTGTAATCAAGTAACATCAAGAGTAGAAGCATCAACATCATAACTTGTTCTAATAATAGAATCAAAAGGTAACTTCATTCTCTTTCTAGGGAAGTGTTCCATACCTTTCTTGAGAGGAAATTGATATCTAATATTACCTTCCTTCATATCAATGGTAGCACCAACGGTTCGAAGAAAAGGTCTTCCCAACACAATAGGACAAGATGCATTGCATTCGATATCCAAGACAACAAAATCAACGGGGACAAGGTTATTGTTAACCGTAATGCGCACATTATCAATCCTCCCCAAAGGTTTCTTTTTAACATTATCGGCAAGATTAACATCCAAATAACAATTCTTCAATGGTGGCAAGTCAAGCATATCATAAATCTTTTTAGGCATAACAGAAATACTTGCACCAAGATCACATAAAGCATTACATTCAAAGTCATTGAATTTCATTTTAATGATGGGCTCCCAACCATCTTCTAACTTTCTAGGAATAGAAGTTTCAAGTTTTAGTTTCTCTTCTCTAGCTTTTATGAGAGCATTTGTAATATGTTTTGTAAAGGCCAAATTTATAGTACTAGCATTAGGACTTTTAGCAAGTTTTTGTAAGAACTTTATTACTTCAGAGATGTGGCAATCATTAAAATCTAAATAATTATGAGCTACAGCAATGGGATCATTGTCCCCAAGGTTGGAAAAAATTTCAGCTTTATCACAAGCAGTTTCAGTTTTAGCAATTTCAGGCAGTTTTGTACGCTTTGCACTAGGAGTAGAAACATTGCCAACACCAATTATTTTACCATTGATAGTAGGAGGTGCAGCAACATGTGAATCATTATCATTACTAATGGTGGTAATAGTCCAAACTTTAGCTACATTATTCTCTTTAGCTAGTTTTTCATTTTCTTCTCTATCCCACCTAGCACGCAATTCAGCCATTAATCTTATATTCTCATTAATTCTAACTTGGATGGCATTTGCTGTAGTAGTAATCTTATTATCAATATCCTCATTAGGCATAACTTTCAATTTTAATAGATCAACATCAGAGGCAAGTCTATCAACTCTAGAAGCAATAATATCAATTTTATCAAGCTTTTCCTCAACAGATTTGTTAAAAGCAGTTTGTGTACTAATAAATTCTTTAAGCATGGCTTCAAGACCAGGGGGTACACTCCTATTATTGTTGTAAGAATTCCCATAAGAATTACCATAACCATTACCATGAGCAGAAGGATATGGCCTATAGTTATTACCAGAGTTGTTCCTATAAGCATTGTTGTTGAAATTATTATTTTTAATGAAATTCACATCAACATTTTCTTCTTGAGCAACCAATGAAGCTAAAGGAACATTATTTGGATCAACATTAGATCTACCATTCACAAGCATAGACATAATCACATCAATCTTATCACTCAAGGAAGAGGTTTCTTCAACAGAATTTACCTTCTTACCTTGTGGAGCTCTTTCCGTGTGCCATTCAGAGTAATTTATCATCATATCATCAAGAAGCTTTGTAGCCGCCCCCAAAGTGATGGACATAAAGGTACCTCCAGCAGCTGAATCCAATAAATTCCGCGAAGAAAAATTTAGTCCTGCATAGAAGGTTTGGATAATCATCCAAGTAGTCAGTCCATGGGTTGGGCAATTCTTTACCAAAGATTTCATTCTCTCCCATGCTTGAGCAACATGTTCATTATCTAATTGCTTAAAATTCATTATGCTACTTCTCAAAGATATAATTTTAGCGGGAGGATAATATCTACCAATAAAAGCATCCTTACATTTAGTCCATGAATCAATACTATTCTTAGGCAAGGATAGCAACCAATCTTTAGCTCTTCCTCTTAATGAGAAAGGAAACAATTTCAATTTAATAATATCACCATCTACATCCTTATATTTTTGCATTTCACAAAGTTCAACAAAATTATTAAGATGGGCAGCAGCATCATCAGAACTAACACCAGAAAATTGATCTCTCATAACAAGGTTCAGTAAAGCAGGTTTAATTTCAAAGAATTCTGCTGTAGTAGCAGGTGGAGCAATAGGTGTGCATAGGAAATCATTATTATTTGTGTTTGTGAAGTCACACAACTTAGTATTTTCAGGGGTATTCATTTTAGCAACGGTAAATAAAACAAACTAGATAAAGTAAATGCAAGTAACTAATTTTTTTGTGTGTTTTTGATATAGAGAGCAAGACAATAAATAAACTAGCAACTAATTTTTTGTGTGTTTTGTTTAGGTGCAGCAAACAAAGTAGTAAATAAAATAAAGCAAGACAAAAACAAAGTAAAGAGATTGGGAAGTGGAGACTCCCCTTGCAGCGTGTCTTGATCTCCCGGCAACGGCGCCAGAAAAAGAGCTTGATGGCGTGTAACTCACACGTTCGTTGGGAACCCCAAGAGGAAGGTATGATGCGCACAGCAAGTTTTCCCTCAGAAAGAAACCAAGGTTTATCGAATCAGGAGGAGCCAAGAAGCACGTTGAAGGTTGATGGTGGCGAAATGTGATGCGGCGCAACACTAGGGATTCCGGCGCCAACGTGGAACCTGCACAACACAATGATACGTCTCCAACGTATCGATAATTTCTTATGTTCCATGCTACTTTATTGATGATACCTACATGTTTTATGCACATTATATGTCATATTTATGCATTTTCTGGAACTAACCTATTAACAAGATGCCGAAGAGCCAGTTGCTGTGCTGTTTTTGGTTTCAGAAATCCTAGTAAAGAAATATTCTCGGAATTGGACGAAACTTTCGCCCAGGGTCCTATTTTGAAGCTCCAGAAGACCGAAGACCTAACGAAGTGGGGCCACGAGGCAGCCAGGGGGTGGCCGGCGCGGCCTGGCCCTGGCCGCGCCGACCTATCCCCGGGCCCCTCGTGTGGCCCCCGCGTTGACCCTCCGCCTACTTAAAGCTTCCGTCGCGAAACCCCCAGTACGAGAGCCACGATACGGAAAACCTTACAGAGACGCCGTCGCCGCGAATCCCATCTCGGGGATTCAGGAGATCGCCTCCGCCGAGAGGGGATTCATCTCCCGGAGGACTCTACACCGCCATGGTCGCCTCCGGAGTGATGAGTGAGTAGTTCACCCCTGGACCATGGGTCCATAGCAGTAGCTAGATGGTCGTCTTCTCCTTGTTGTGCTTCATTGTTGGATCTTGTGAGCTGCCTAACATGATCAAGATCATCTATCTGTAATACTATATGTTGTGTTTGTCGGGATCCGATGGATAGAGAGTACTATGATTATGGTGATTATCAATCTATTGTTTATGTGTTGTTTATGATCTTGCATGCTCTCCGTTATTAGTAGAGGCTCTGGCCAAGTTTTTGCTCTTAACTCCAAGAGGGGGTATTTATGCTCGATAGTGGGTTCATGCCTTCATTGAATCTGGGATCGTGACAGTAGGTTCTAAGGTTGTGATGTGCTGTTGCCACTAGGGATAAAACATTGATGCTATGTCTAAGGATGTAGTTGTTGATTACATTACGCACCATACTTAATGCAATTGTCTGTTGCTTTGCAACTTAATACTGGAGGGGTTCGGACGATAACCTGAAGGTGGACTTTTTAGGCATAGATGCAGTTGGATGGCGGTCTATGTACTTTGTCGTAATGCCCGGATTAAATCTCACTATATTTACCATATCATGTATATGCATTGTTATGCCCTTCTCTATTTGTCAATTGCCCGACTGTAATTTGTTCACCCAACATGCTTTTATCTTATGGGAGAGACACCTCTAGTGAACTGTGGACCCCGGTCCTATTCTTTACATAGCATACAATCTACTTGTTTTACTGTTTTCTTTGCAAACATCTTCCACTCGATACGTTTAATCCTTTGTTACAGCAAGCCGGTGAGATTGACAACCTCACTGTTTCGTTGGGACAAAGTACTTGGGTTGTGTTGTGCAGGTTCCGCGTTGGCGCCGGAATCCCTGGTGTTGCGCCGCATCACATTTCGCGACCATCAACCTTCAACGTGCTTCTTGGCTCCTACTGGTTCGATTAAACCTTGGTTTCTTTCTGAGGGAAAACTTGCTACTGTGCGCATCATACCTTCCTCTTGGGGTTCCCAACGAACGTGTGAGTTACACGCCATCAAGCTCTTTTTTCCGTTGCCGGGGAGATCAAGACACGCTGCAAGGGGAGTCTCCACTTCTCAATCTCTTTACTTTGTTTTTGTCTTGCTTTATTTTATTTACTACTTTGTTTGCTGCACTAAATCAAAACACAAAAAATTAGTTGCTAGTTTTACTTTATTTTGTCTTGCTCTCTATATCAAAAACACAAAAAAATTAGTTACTTGCATTTACTTTATCTAGTTTGTTTTATTTACTGTTGCTAAAATGGCCAACCATGAAAATACTAAATTGTGTGACTTCACAAATGCAAATAATAATGATTTCCTATGCACACCTATTGCTCCACCTGCTACTACAGAATTCTTTGAAATTAAACCTGCTTTACTAAATCTTGTCATGAGAGAACAATTTTCTGGTGTTAGTTCTGATGATGCTGCTGCCCATCTCAATAATTTTGTTGAACTTTGTGAAATGCAAAAGTATAAAGATGTAGATGGTGATATTATTAAATTGAAAGTGTTTCCTTTCTCATTAAGAGGAAGAGCTAAAGATTGGTTGCTATCTTTGCCTAAGAATAGTATTGATTCATGGACTAAATGCAAGGATGCTTTTATTGGTAGATATTATCCTCCCGCTAAAATTATATCTTTGAGAAGTAGCATAATGAATTTTAAACAATTAGATACTGAACATGTTGCTCAAGCATGGGAGAGAATGAAAACTTTGGTAAAGAATTGCCCAACCCATGGACTGACTACTTGGATGATCATCCAAACCTTCTATGCAGGACTAAATTTTTCTTCGCGGAATTTATTGGATTCAGCTGCTGGAGGTACCTTTATGTCCATCACATTGGGGGCGGCTACAAAACTTCTTGATGATATGATGATAAATTACTCTGAATGGCACACGGAAAGAGCTCCACAAGGTAAGAAGGTAAATTCTGTTGAAGAAACCTCTTCCTTGAATGATAAGATTGATGTGATTATGTCTATGCTTGTGAATGGTAGATCTAATGTTGATCCAAATAATGTTCCTTTAGCTTCATTGGTTGCTCAAGAAGAAAATGTTGATGTGAATTTCATTAAAAATAATAATTTCAACAACAATGCTTATAGGAACAACTCTGGTAATAATTATAGGCCATATCCTTCTGCTAATGGTAATGGTTATGGTAATTCTTATGGGAATTCTTACAACAATAATAGGAATGTACCCTCTGGTCTTGAAGCTATGCTTAAAGAATTTATTAGTACACAAACTGCTTTTAACAAATCTGTTGAGGAAAAGCTTGATAAAATTGATACTATCGCTTCTAGAGTTGATAGACTTGCCTCTGATGTTAATCTTTTAAAGTTGAAAGTTATGCCTAATAATGATATTGATAATAATATTACTACTACAGCAAATGCCATCCAAGTTAGAATTAATGAGAATATAAGATTAATGGCTGAACTGCGTGCTAGGTGGGATAGAGAAGAAAATGAAAAACTAGCTAAAGAGAATAATGTAGCTAAAGTTTGGACTATTACCACCACTAGTAATGCTAATTCTTCACATGTTGCTGCACCTCCTACTATCAATGGTAAAATAATTGGTGTTGGCAATGTTTCTACTCCTAGTGCAAAGCGTACAAAACTGCCTGAAATTGCTAAAACTGCTGAAACTGCTTGTGATAAAACTGCTGAAATTTTTTCCAACCTTGGGAACAATGATTCCATTGCTGTAGCTCATAATGATTTAGATTTTGATGATTGCCACATCTCTGAAGTTATAAAGTTCTTACAAAAACTTGCTAAAAGTCCTAATGCTAGTGCTATAAATTTAGCCTTTACAAAACATATTACAAATGCTCTCATAAAAGCTAGAGAAGAGAAACTAAAACTTGAAACTTCTATTCCTAGAAAGTTAGAAGATGGTTGGGAGCCCATCATTAAAATGAAATTCAATGACTTTGAATGTAATGCTTTATGTGATCTTGGTGCAAGTATTTCTGTTATGCCTAAAAAGATTTATGATATGCTTGACTTGCCACCATTGAAGAACTGTTATTTGGATGTTAATCTTGCCGATAATGTTAAAAAGAAACCTTTGGGGAGGATTGATAATGTGCATATTACGGTTAACAATAACCTTGTCCCCGTTGATTTTGTTGTCTTGGATATCGAATGCAATGCATCTTGTCCAATTGTGTTGGGAAGACCTTTTCTTCGAACTGTTGGTGCTGTTATTGATATGAGGGAAGGTAATATTAAATATCAATTTCCTCTCAAGAAAGGTATGGAACACTTCCCTAGAAAGAGAATGAAGTTGCCTTTTGATTCTATTATTAGAACAAGCTATGATGTTGATGCTTCTACTCTCGATGATACTTGATTTGCACTTTCTGCGCCTAGCTGAAAGGCGTTAAAGAAAAGCGCTTATGGGAGACAACCCATGTTTTTACCTACAGCAATTTTTTGTTTTATTGAGTCTTGGAAGTTGTTTACTACTGTAGCAACCTCTCCTTATCATGTTTTTGTGCCAAGTATAGTTTCTATGTCAAAGTTGATGTTATATTTGGGATCGCTGCGCAGAAACAGCATTGCTGTCTGTCACGAATCTGGGCACAATTCTCTGTAGAAAATTTGAAAAAATCTGCCAATTTACGAGCGTGATCCTCAGATATGTACGCAACTTTCATTAGTTTTGAGTTTTTCCATTTGAGCAAGTCTGGTGCCATTTCTAAATTCGTCTTTACGGACTGTTCTGTTTTTGACAGATTCTGCCTTTTATTTCGCATTGCCTCTTTTGCTATTTTGGATTTATTTCTTTGATCCACTAATGTCCAGTAGCATTATGCAATGTCCAGAAGTGAAAATAATTATTGTGTCACCTCTGAATGAGTGAATTATTAATTGTGCACTAACCCTCTAATGAGTTTGCTTGAAGTTTGGTGTGAAGGAAGTTTTCAAGGGTCAAGAGAGGAGAATGATATACTATGATCAAGAGGAGTGAAAGCTCTAAGCTTGGGGATGCCCCCGTGGTTCACCCCTGCATATTCTAAGAAGACTCAAGCGTCTAAGCTTGGGGATGCCCAAGGCATCCCCTTCTTCATCGACAACATCATCAGGTTCCTCCCCTGAAACTATATTTTTATTCAATCACATCTTGTATTCTTTGCTTGGAGCGTCGGTTTGTTTTCGTTTTTGTTTTTGTTTGAATAAGATGGATCCTAGCATTCACTTTGTGGGAGAGAGACACGCTCCGCTGTTGCATATGGACACATGTGTCCTTAGGCTTTACTCATAATGTTCATGGCGAAGTTTCTTCTTCGTTAAATTGTTATATGGTTGGAATTGGAAAATGCTACATGTAGTAATTCTAAAATGTCTTGGATAATGTGATACTTGGCAATTGTTGTGCTCATGTTTAAGCTCTTGCATCATATGCTTTGCACCCATTAATGAAGAAATACATAGAGTTTGCTAAAATTTGATTTGCATATTTGGTTTCTCTAAGGTCTAGATAATATCTAGTATTGAGTTTTGAACAACAAGGAAGACAGTGTAGAGTCTTATAATGTTTACAATATGTCTTTTATGTGAGTTTTGCTGCACTTGTTCATCCTTGAGTTTGCTTCAAATAACCTTGCTAGCCTAAACCTTGTATCGAGAGGGAATACTTCTCATGCATCCAAAATCCTTGAGCCAACTACTATGCCATTTGTGTCCACCATACCTACCTACTACATGGTATTTCTCCGCCATTCCAAAGTAAATTGCTTGAGTGCTACCTTTAAAATTCCATCATTCACCTTTGCAATATATAGCTCATGGGACAAAATAGCCTTAAAAACTATCGTAGTATTGAATATGTACTTATGCACTTTATCTTTTATTAAGTTGCTTGTTGTGCGATAACCATGCTTCTGGGGAACGCCATCAACTATTGTTGAATATCATGTGAGTTGCTATGCATGTCCGTCTTGTCTGAAGGTCTATCATTTTGGTGGTTGGAGCATGCAAAATTGTTAGAGAAGAACATTGGGCCGCTAACTAAAGCCATGAACCATGGTGGAAGTTTCAGTTTTGGACATATATCCTCAATCTCATATGAGAACAATAATCATTGCTACATGCTTATGCATTTAAGAGGAGTCCATTATCTGTTGTCCATGTTGTCCCGGTATGGATGTCTAAGTTGAGAATAATCAAAAGAAATCCGAAATGCGAGCATTCTCCTTAGACCTTTGTACAGGCGGCATGGAGGTACCCCTTTGTGACACTTGGTTGAAACATGGCATGCGAAGACCCGGTAGTCCAAGTTAAGTAGGACGAGGTGCGGGCACTATTAGTATACTATGCGTGAGGCTTGCAACTTGTAAGATATAATTTTCATAACTCATATGCTTTATTACTACCGTTGACAAAATTGTTTCATGTTTTCAAAATAAAAGCTCTAGCACAAATACAGCAATCGATGCTTTCCTCTTTGAAGGACCATTCTTTTACTTTTATTGTTGAGTCAGTTTACCTATCTCCCTCCACCTTAAGAAGCAAACACTTGTGTGAACTGTGCATTGATTCCTACATACTTGCATATTGCACTTATTATACTACTTTATGTTGACAATATCCATGAGATATACATGTTATAAGTTGAAAGCAACCGCTGAAACTTAATCTTCCTATGTGTTGCTTCAACACCTTTACTTTGATTTATTGCTTTATGAGTTAACTCTTATGCAAGACTTATTGATGCTTGTCTTGAAGTACTATTCATGAAAAGTCTTTGCTTTATGATTCATTTGTTTACTCATGTCATTACCTTTGCTTTGATCGCTGCATTCATTACATATGTTTACAAATAGTATGATCAAGATTATGATGGCATGTCACTTCAGAAATTATCTTTGTTATCGTTTTACCTGCTCGGGACGAGCAGAACTAAGCTTGGGGATGCTGATACGTCTCCAACGTATCGATAATTTCTTATGTTCCATGCTACTTTATTGATGATACCTACATGTTTTATGCACATTATATGTCATATTTATGCATTTTCCGGAACTAACCTATTAACAAGATGCCGAAGAGCCAGTTGCTGTTTCTGCTGTTTTTGGTTTCAGAAATCCTAGTAAAGAAATATTCTCGGAATTGGACAAACTTTCGCCCAGGGTCCTATTTTTGCACGAAGCTTCCAGAAGACCGAAGACCCGAAGTGGGGCCACGAGGCAGCCAGGGGGTGGCCGGCGCCAGGCCCCGGCCGCGCCGACCTATCCCCTGGGCCCCTCGTGTGGCCCCGCGTTGACCCTACTTAAAGCTTCCGTCGCGAAACCCCGCACCGAGAGCCACGATACGGAAAACCCTGCCGCCGCGAATCCCATCTCGGGGATTCAGGAGATCGCCTCCGGCCCTGGAGGGGATTCATCTCCCGGAGGACTCTACACCGCCATGGTCGCCTCCGGAGTGATGAGTGAGTAGTTCACCCCTGGACCATGGGTCCATAGCATTAGCTAGATGGTCGTCTTCTCCTTGTTGTGCTTCATTGTTGGGTCTTGTGAGCTGCCTAACATGATCAAGATCATCTATCTGTAATACTATATGTTGTGTTTGTCGGGATCCGATGGATAGAGAGTACTATGATTATGGTGATTATCAATCTATTGTTTATGTGTTGTTTATGATCTTGCATGCTCTCCGTTATTAGTAGAGGCTCTGGCCAAGTTTTTGCTCTTAACTCCAAGAGGGGGTATTTATGCTCGATAGTGGGTTCATGCCTTCATTGAATCTGGGATCGTGACAGTAGGTTCTAAGGTTGTGATGTGCTGTTGCCACTAGGGATAAAACATTGATGCTATGTCTAAGGATGTAGTTGTTGATTACATTACGCACCATACTTAATGCAATTGTCTGTTGCTTTGCAACTTAATACTGGAGGGGGTTCGGACGATAACCTGAAGGTGGACTTTTTAGGCATAGATGCAGTTGGATGGCGGTCTATGTACTTTGTCGTAATGCCCGGATTAAATCTCACTATATTTACCATATCATGTATATGCATTGTTATGCCCTTCTCTATTTGTCAATTGCCCGACTGTAATTTGTTCACCCAACATGCTTTTATCTTATGGGAGAGACACCTCTAGTGAACTGTGGACCCCGGTCCTATTCTTTACATAGCATACAATCTACTTGTTTTATTGTTTTCTTTGCAAACATCTTCCACTCGATACGTTTAATCCTTTGTTACAGCAAGCCGGTGAGATTGACAACCTCACTGTTTCGTTGGGACAAAGTACTTGGTTGTGTTGTGCAGGTTCCGCGTTGGCGCCGGAATCCCTGGTGTTGCGCCGCATCACATTTCGCGACCATCAACCTTCAACGTGCTTCTTGGCTCCTACTGGTTCGATTAAACCTTGGTTTCTTTCTGAGGGAAAACTTGCTACTGTGCGCATCATACCTTCCTCTTGGGGTTCCCAACGAACGTGTGAGTTACACGCCATCACAACCAAAGTACTTTGCCCCAACGAAACAGTGAGGTTGTCAATCTCACTTGCTGTAACAAAGGATTAACCGTATTGTGTGGAAGATGATTGTTTGCAAGAAAACAGTAAAACAAGTATTGCAGTAGATTGTATGCGATGTAAAGAATAGGACCGGGGTCCACAGTTCACTAGAGGTGTCTCTCCCATAAGATAAAAGCATGTTGGGTGAACAAATTACAGTCGGGCAATTGACAAATAGAAAAGGGCATAACAATGCATATACATGATATGATAAATATAGTGAGATTTAATCAGGGCATTACGACAAAGTACATAGACCGCCATCCAGCATGCATCTATGCCTAAAAAGTCCACCTTCAGGTTATCATCCGAACCCCTTCCGTATTAAGTTGCAAGCAACAGACAATTGCATTAAGTATGGTGCGTAATGTAATCAACAACTACATCCTTAGACATAGCATCAATGTTTTATCCCTAGTGGCAACAAGCACATCCACAACCTTAGAACTTTCTGTCACTGTCCCAGATTTAATGGAGGCATGAACCCACTATCAAGCATAAATACTCCCTCTTGGAGTTAAGAGCAAAAACTTGGCCAGAGCCTCTACTAATAACGGAGAGCATGCAAGATCATAAACAACACATAGGTAATAGATTGATAATCACCATAACATAGTATTCTCTATCCATCGGATCCCGACAAACACAACATATAGTATTACAGATAGATGATCTTGATCATGTTAGGCAGCTCACAAGATCCAACAATGAAGCACATGAGGAGAAGACGACCATCTAGCTACTGCTATGGACCCATAGTCCAGGGGTGAACTACTCACTCATCACTCGGAGGCGATCATGGCGATGAAGAGTCCTCCGGAGATGATTCCCCTCTCGGCGGGTGCCGAGGCGATCTCTGAATCCCCGAGATGGGACGCGGCGCGCGGCTCTCCGGAAGGTTTTCCGTATCGTGGCTCTCGGTAAGGAGGGTTTCGCGACGAAGACTTTAAGTAGGCGGAAGGGCAACGCGGGGGCCACACGAGGGCCCCACAGCTGGCGCGGCCGGGCCTGGGCCGCCGCCCTAGTGTGGCGGCGCCTCGTGGCCCCACTTCCTTTCCTCCGGTCTTCTGGAAGCTTCGTGCAAAATAGGACCCTGGGCGTTGATTTCGTCCATTCCGAGAATATTTCCTTACTAGGATTTCTGAAACCAAAAACAGCAGAAAACAGCAACTGGCTCTTCGGCATCTTGTTAATAGGTTAGTGCCGGAAAATTCGTAAATACGACATATAATGTGTATAAAACATGTAGATATCATCAATAATGTAGCATGGAACATAAGAAATTATCGATACGTCGGAGACGTATCAACCATCCCCTTCAGCCTACAGCGGGGGAATTACTCACACATGGATGGGGGAAACATGGCTGGTCGATGGAGAGACGTCGGTGGTGATGGCGGTGAAGATCCCCTCCCCCCGTCCCGGCGGAGTGCCAGAACGGAGTTTCTGGTCCCGAGGCGGAGTTTCGCGATGGCGGCGGCGTACTAGATGGTCTCTGGAAATATCGACGTACCCCCTGGCGTTTTTAGGTCGAAAGGCGTATATAGTCCGAAGGAGAGCGTCGGGGGGCCGCCGAGGCGCCCACACAACAAGGCGGCGCCCCCCCTGGGCCGCGCCGGCCTAGTGTGTGGGGGCCTCGGGCCCCCACCTGGCTTGCCCTTCTGGCTCCCTTAGTTTCCTGGGAAAATAGGGCCCTTCGCATAAATTCCAAGGATTTTCCTGAAAGTTGGATTTCTGCACAAAAACGAGACACCAGAGCAATTCTGCTGAAAACAGCGTTAGTCCGCGTTAGTTGCATCCAAAATACACAAATTAGAGGCAAAACAATAGCAAAAGTGTTCGGGAAAGTAGATACGTTTTGGACGTATCAACTCCCCCAAGCTTAGCTTATTGCTTGTCCTCAAGCAATTCAGTTAACAACTGAGTGCGATAAAAGAACTTTCACGAACACATTTGTTCATATGATGTAAATATTCTCATGATATGGCAAGTGCTTAAGCAATTCATAATAAGGTACATGCAAATAAAGTCATCTAATAACTGTGTCAATCATAAAAGAGATACCAACAAACTAATAACAAGCATCATGAAACACTTCAATAAGCAGGATTGCAATGTTCATAGAAAGATATGATAAAGTGGTATCTCGCTTGCCTGTATTTGTAGCAAAACATAAATGCCCAGGCACCTCTGAAGTTCATAGAAAGACTAGAAGTAAATTTGTCAAAGATAAAAGCATCAAAGTTATACCACAGCTGATCATATTTTGGGACAAGCATATTATACTAAGAATGACAGTCATGCTCTCAAGAAAGTGCTCAAAGAAAGGATGATGACTCAACATAAAAGTAAAAGATTGACCCTTCGCAGAGGGAAGCAGGGATTAACATGTGCTAGAGCTTTTCATTTTCAAAACAGAAGTAAAATTATTTTGAGAGGTGTTTGTTGTTGTCAACGAATGATAGTGGGTACTCTAACCACCTCGCCAACCAGACTCTCAAGAGCGGCTCCCATGAAGGACGTTATCTCTACCAGCAAGGTAGATCATCCCTCTTCTCTTTTGTTTACACATGTATTTTAGTTTCATTATGGATGACACTCCCCCAACCTTTGCTTACACAAGCCATGGCTAACCGAATCCTCGGGTGCCTTCCAACATTCACATACCATGGGGAAGTGTCTATTTGCAGGTTAAGTTGCTTACTGATGAATCAGAGCAAAACACGTGAAGAGAATTATTAATGAAGGTTGATTAATTGGGGCTGGGAACCCCGTTGCCAGCTCTTTTTGCAAAATTATTGGATAAGCGGATGTGCCACTAGTCCATTGATGAAAGTCTGTCCGGAGTAAATGACAAGATTGAAAGACAAAACACCACATATTTCCTCATGAGCTATAAAACATTAACACAAATTGAGAAGTAGTTTGAAGGTTTAAAGGTAGCACATGAGAATTTACTTGGAATGGTTTGAAATGCCATGCATAGGTATTTATGGTGGACACTTTGGAATAACTTGGTTTTCAGGTGTTTGGAAGCACGAGCAGCGTTCCCGCTCAGTACAAGTGGAGGCTAGCAATAGACTGGGAAGCGACAATCAAGAGAGCAATAACTGTCATAATCATGCTTGCGACAAAATAAAATTAACGGAGGCATAAAAGTGATACAAGAACTCTGAAGCAAAGTAAATCATCGAGGCTTAATTGACTTTTGTTTTAGTCATATGCATGCGTGAGCATGTGCCAAGTCAATTCAAGTGAATTATTCAGAGGAGGATACCACAATGTCATACCGATCTATGAATAAAACAATGCAAGCAAATATTCATGACATGCTACTCATTATTAATAGATTGGAACTAATCATGAGAGATCATAAACTACTAGACTTTCATTAAATGACATATACCTCACATGAACCAACTAAGCATGCTCACATGGATGAGTATATGTACAAAAATGAAAACAAATAGAGTTCATACCAGCCTCTCACCACAGTCAAATTGTCGTAGATCGTCATTATTGCCTTTCACTTGTGCAGCTTGAATAATAATATGAAATGAAACCAAGCTCCAACCACCGGAGACCTCTGAACTCCCTAATAAACTTTACAAAACCAAAGAAGAACAACAAATATTTTTGGTGTTTTCGGGTTAGAAACAAGAACAAAAGGAAACAAGAAAACAAAGCAAAATCTTTTTGGGTTTTCTCATAGCAAACCAACGATAGCAAATAAAGTGAAACAAGAGCAAAGAACCAAATAAATAAATGGTGAAGAGAAACAACAGAAATATTTTTGGTCTTTTTGTGTTTTAGGAAAGAAACAAAGCGAAAACAAGAGAATGCAAACTCACAGAAACACAGAAAAGCAGGATGACAGAAATCTGCCAAAACCTGACAGCAGTACAGAAATCGAAATTAACAAAAATCTTCCGTTGCTCAGATCAAAAAGTGTTCAACTAATGAAAGTTAGATAACAACCTGGGGCACATGCTCAAAAATTTGCAACTCAAAATAACGTTCTGGCTGTGCGTACGAATTTTTTTGGTAACAGCACAGAATCTGTTTTTGGACAGCACTTCCCCAAATATCATCTCCCTCTCATTAGAAAACCACTCTAAAAACTAAACAAGTATGTACAAGTATCCAGCAACCATAATATGCAAAGAATGAGTGATGCCGGTATACCTCCCCCCAAGCTTAGGCTTTTGGCCTAAGTGGAGTTCATTCCCAACGAGGGTCGGGGTTCCACGCCGGTGGATCGTACATGGAGTGATAATAAGGCCCCTGCGCAGAAGAATGTCGTGGAGGCTCCACATGACCATAATGTTGATATGAAGAGCTTGCTGCATCGGATGAAGAGTCGGGGTGCTCCTCGACCTCCTCCGTGCCGTCCCTTGCATGATGGCCTTCTCTTTCTATGTATGCATTTAGCTCATTTTCTGTGATCGACCACCCTTTCCTGGCATCAAGGTTAAGCAGAGCAGGTGCAGGCAATCGTACTAGTTTTTCAATTTTCTTAGTTATTCTCCAATTTTTCTTATACAAAGTTATCCTATAATACAGGTTATTCAAATTAGATGCATCTGAAATAAACTCATGTTTAATCATGGAAACAACATCAAGTTTCTCCATGGAAAGCGGAATATCTAGATGGTGAGGTTCTACACCATGCATAGCTAATAAGCGAGAGGCGATAAGACCTCCACAAATTCCTCCCTTCTCACGGTTAGTAGCAAGTCTACAAGCTATTAAAGCACCCAAATTATAAGTCCTATCCTGTTGCAAAGCGGCAGCTAAGAAAGCCATATCTTGGACAGACAACTTACTTGCATTCTTTCTAGCAAGAACGCACTTTGTAACGAAATAAGCAAAGTAGCGGATAGCTGGGAGTTGAATGCTACTGATCTTACCACCATCATCGGAGAAGCTTCTCCCATGACAAATCATTGTATAAAGATTCGAGAGCTCCCGCGGCGTTCCCCTGACCTTCTCACAGGATCCCCACTGCGGCACTCTAATTGCTGCACAAAAATCACTGAAAGGCAAGTTGATAGTTTTGTTATAAATCTTGTATCGGACCATGGGGTTAGTTTGAGACCGATGAAATTCGAAATCCTGCACAACCGACACCGTTAGTTTAGCATATTGGTAAGGTTCACCAACAGTAAAACCTTCCAACCCTGCATTGGAAATCAGTGTTTGAACATCTTGCAGGATTCCTGCATTCCGCATAAAATCAGTGCATGGGTAATAAGAGGGGTATACTCCCTCTTCGCGGTGAACTCTCATGACTTGTTGCACCTCCAATTCTTGTTGATTTAGTTGGTGCCTACTCCCTTCCATTTTCTGAAATTTTTCAACAATCATTATAAAATTTGATTTCAAGGTATATAATTGAGGGGAACTACTATAGGAACTTGCTAGAGTACTAAACATGCATCAAAACTAGTTTCTACCACTTAGAACAAGCATGCAAGCTCACTAAACATGTTATCTACACAGCAAAATATTCAAGATATACTCAACCAAACAAAATTCTAATTGGACAATCAAAGGAGTCACATACCGGGAGCAAATGTGCCAAATTTCAGACAGAAATCTGGGCTGAGCAAAGAGATCGAGAAATCGCGAGTTCTTGAGCAGAAACGCGAGTGAGAGAAAGTGAGTACGAGTTTTTTCGGGAGAGAGAGTGCACTGAGTGAAAGAGATGATGAAGTGGGGCAAGGAGGGGCCCACACACCAGGGTGGCGCGCCCCCCTTGCTGGCCGCGCCGGCCTGTGGGGTGCCACCCTGGGGTGCCCCACTGGTCAGCCCCAGGTGCTCCCAGGTGCCTCTTCGAAAAATAAGACTACCAGTATAATTTTTGTAAATTTTTGAGAACTTCGAAAAATGCACATTTCTGGGTGTTAAATTAATTATTACTGCGCAGGAAAATAATTTCCAAAATCTTAAACAACTAAAGCATATTGCAAAACAAAAAGTGCTACAGCAAGTAAAACAAATGGAGAGAAAGAAAGAAAGAAAGAAATGTTGTTTAGCTCTCTTATGCATTAAAATATACTTGTTAACAAGGTTGATCAAGTCTTGCTACCAAATAAATTTTATATGACATAAGAAGAAATAAACCTCAAATCAATCATGTTACCTTATATTGAATTGATATGGATCCAATCACAAGAGTTTGATATTCTTCTTTAGGCTCATATATAGGACAATCAATGGATCCCACTTTGATAGTTTTCACATTAAAAATTGTATTAACTCCATATACTTTATCAATCCTCTTTGGAAAATAAACGGTATGTTCCTTGTCATCAACATTGAAAGTAACCTTGCCTTTATTGCAATCAATAACAGCCCCTGCAGTATTAAGAAAGGGTCTTCCAAGAATAATGGACATATTATCATCTTCAGGCATTTCCAACACAACAAAATCAGTTAATATCAAGCAATGCTGAGTAACTTGAACAGGAACATTTTCACATACACCAACAGGAATAGCAGTAGATTTATCAGCCATTTGCAAAGATATATCAGTTGGTATCAACTTATCTAAATCAAGTCTCTTGTAAAGAGAAAAAGGCATTACACTAACACCTGCTCCCAAATCACATAGAGCAGTTCTAACATAATTATTCTTGATGGAACAAGGAATAGTCGGTATACCTGGGTCTCCAAGCTTCTTTGGAACCTTACCATTGAAGGAGTAATTAGCGAGCATAGTGGAAATCTCCTCATTGGGAATTTTCCTTTTGTTAGAGACAATATCTTTCATATACTTTGAATAAGGAGGCAATTTAATAGCATCAGTCAAAGGGATTTGCAAAAATAAAGGTTTCATCCAATCACAAAATTTATTATAATGTTCCTCCTCCTTTGATTTTAGTTTCTTAGCAGGAAAAGGCATTTGCTTTTGAACCCAAGGTTCTCTTTCATTACCATGTTTCTTTGTAATAAAATCTTCTTTAGTGTACTTTTTATTTTTATCATGCTTTTCAGGTTCTTTTTCAATTTCTTCTTTATCAGGAGCATCATTCTTATCATTATCTTCATCATGTTCATTACCACTTTCAGTTTCAGCATCAGAAATAGAAATACTATTAGGATCATTAACAGGTTCAGAGGATTCTACAACAGTTTTATGTTTCTTCTTCTTTTTCTTAGAAGGACTACTAATTTCTTTAGTTTGTTGAGAATCTTGTTCAATTCTTTTGGGGTGCCCTTCAGGATATAGAGGATCCTGGGTAGAAACACCGCCTCTAGTTGTTACTTCATAAACTTGTTTCTCTTCATGATTATTTTTTAACAAGTCATTTTGCACTTTAGTAAGTTGATCAATTTGAGTTTGAATCATATCAAAATGTTTAACAAGCATCTTAACATCATTGGAGGTTCTCTCCACAATATCATGCAATTTACCAATAGCTTGAGAATTTTCCATTAGATGATTCTCTACTCTCATATTAAAATTGTTTTGCTTAACAATATAATTATCAAATTCATCTAAACATTGATCAGGAGGTTTTGAATATGGAATATGTCGTCGTGGGGAACAAACAGATGCCATAGGATGGCTTATCTTGGGGCCGAATGGACGCTAGAGGATTCGGGGGAGGGTTTGTGACTAGATGGGACGAACTTCCGGATGGTTTCCTCAAGAACTTGGCAAAGGCCAGAGGTTGAAGAAGAAAGACACAAGGAAGAACTCGCTCTAGATCACCATTTTCATTGATCTCCACAGGTTACAGGTTCAAGCTTACAAGGTTCTCTCTCTATCTTCTCTATTGCTCCGCGCGTATGAAAGAGGCTGCCCCCTCTCCTTATATAGGGGAGAGGGTGGCTTACAGGACAAGAAACCCTAATGGGATCTTTGACTAGACAAACTACTTTACAAAGATACTTTATAAAGCTACTTTAATCATAGATGACGCCGGGGTCTTCTTTAAACAGGGAGGCTGACGTCCTCCGGCTTCTTTGGCCGTCATCCTCTTCTTTGTCTTCAGGCCTTCGTTTAAAGCTACTTTGCTTAGCTCATCCTTGTCTTTTAGCTCCTGACGGAATCTTTGACCAGCCAGCCGACATGCTCTTCCTTCCGGTGCTCCGGTATCTTTCCTTCCCGGTTCCGGTATACCCCTCTTGGGGATACCGGCTTAGCTTACTTAGCCAAATTCCTATCTTTGAGTTCCGGTATAAATATTAAACCGGTATCTTGATGGATAAGACCATCCGGTTTGGCATGCCTTTGGCATACCGGGGGTCATCCCCCCAACATTAGTCCCCGAAGCTGGTATAGTCTGGCGGATTCTATCCAACAGACCATGCCAGGTTCCCATGTTCTTGTATACCGGTTTAATTTATCCGGCGCTCTGCTTGGCTCCGGCATCTTTGCCCGGACTCATGCCCTCTTTCTTTGCAAGGCATTCTCCGGCTGCTTATCTTCCGGCATCTCGTTCATTTAACACTTCCTCGGCGAAGTCGAGAATATATCGGGTCCCGCACCTGTCAGTGACATGCGCACTGTGACTGACGCGCCAGTGTCAGTAGTCACTTCCGTTCGGCTTCCGCGCGCGCATTAATTGATCCACAGCGGATCCCAACCACTTCTCCGGATCCGTGTGTGCCTCCCTGTGGCCCTTTTCTTCCGCGCGTGTATCATCGCGCCACGTGGCGATACGCGGGGCGAACCGTCGCGGCCCACGGGCTGAACCGCTACGGTTCGGCGGTTTTTCAGCCCACCTCTTTTTCTTTATAAGGGCAAACCGCCCCTTCTCCTTCTTCTTCTTCGCATTCTCCCGTTCCTTGCGCACTGCTGCTCCTCGTTCGTACGCCTCCGCCGCTCCATTTGCTTGCTTAAGTTCCAGCACCGAGCAAATCTTCGCCAGCGCGCCGCCGGACGCCGCCGGACTTCACCGCGGGAAGAACTTTTGTGGCGCCTTCTTCTCGGCCGCGACATTGGCGCTCCTTCAAGCTCTTCTCCGCCTCGCCGTCGCCGGACCTCCCTGCCTACAGCAAGCTCGCCCAAACGCCGGCGATCCTCTCCCTTTGCGACTCTGCCGCCCCAGGTTAGGCCTTACTCGCGTTTTCTCCTCTTTTGCTTGCAGTTCAGATCTTGAGTTGAAAGCGTATTTATTCTTTCCTTTTCTTTGCTTTTTCTCTCCTTCGTAGATCTTCTCGCGGGGGTAGTTCTTGGGGAATTTGTTTTTCCGAGTAGATACCGGAAGCTCTCAAATCTGAATGTCTTCCGAACAATACCTTTCCACTTCTTCCTCCAGTAACCCGGAAGATCCCGCATCTGACGGGGTCAGCGCAGATCTCGCGCAGATGGAAACTGATAGCGCCCAAGAACAAGATGCCGGTAGCTCTAGCCAAGCTTCCGGCGCTGACTCTTCCGAGATCACCCGCGGAGCCTGGATGGGCTCCAGCGTTAGTCAGTACGAGATTGACTGGCTATACCGGTCCCGGAGGATTCCGGAAGGAGTAACCTGCCGGCTTCCTGGCGACGAGATTGAACCGGTGCTCGAACCCGGTGAACGCGTTGTCTTTCTCGCTCACTTCGAGCGCGGCTTCGGCCTCCCCGTCTCTTCCTTTTTCCGGGATTTTCTCGATTTCTACAAACTCCAACCTCACCATCTTCCCGGCAACGCCATCTTCTACCTTTCCTGCTATGTCACCTTCATGGAGGCATACATCGGCATTCGTCCCACTCGCGAGACGTTTGCTCGATTCTTCGCCCTTCGGATTAATTCCGTTCAGGGCTTAGACATTCCGAAACCCAAACCCCCCGTTCAATGCGGGTCTTGCATCATTGGCTCTCGTCAAGCGAGCCCCTTCTTCAAGTTTTCCGGTCTCGAGTCATGCCGGCTCTGGCAAGGGACCTTTTTCTACGTTAAGAACAACGGCGCCGCAGATCTCATTGATCTGCCTCCTTTTGATCCGGCGCCGCCCACCAAAACTAACTGGAGCTACAATCCGAAGGAGTCTCACAACGAGACAAACCGGATCATACGCTTCATGAAACAGCGGATGAAGGACACCAACATCTGCTCTGACGACATCATCCGCACCTTCATTTCGCGCCGGGTGCTTCCTCTTAAGCGCCGCGCCCACAAGATGTGCGAGATGTATGGCCCGGCGATCCTACCAAGATCACCGGCCTCCCTCTCAGCAAGAAGGACGTCGTCCTCAAGGCCAGGCAGATCTGCCAGACCTCCATGCCGGAAGACTGGGAATGGGGCCTCCGGCCTCTTAGCTCCACTAACCCTCCGACCCAAGAAGTAAGAAATTACACAACTCGGGTCGGTTCTCCGGAAGCTTTTATTGCGGCTAACCTCTTCTTTCTTTTTTGTTCTTTCAGGCCAAGGACCGTTTCCCCGGCATCGAATCCGACAAGCGAGGCCGTTGCCGGAAGCGCGGTCTCGACAAGTTCGACCCCGACCCCGTCATCTTCTGGCGTGACTTGAAGATGGGCCGGACTCCAGCCGCGCGCCTTGGCAAAGCTCCGCCGGAACCTTCCGGTTCGTCTGATGAATTGACCATCCTTGAGGTAGCTTTTCTTCTATACTTCTCATATTCCTTTGCTATTGTTCTTCTGTAGATGTGCCCTCAGCCAACGTCAACCCACAGGTCCATGAGCATGTGGCGCCGCTGCAGGCCGAGGCAGGCCAAGAGTTTGTGGACAAACTCATGGCCCAGGGCCAGAAGAACAAGACGCCGGCCTCTGATGCCGGCTCAAGCCAAGCTCCTCCTGCCAAGCGCTTCCGGACCGAACCCGTCGCGGGTAAGGTCGTTGCCATGAGGCGCCACAAGGGCAAGCAGATGCCGACGGCCACCGGGTAAGGCTTCTTTTTTCTGCTTGTTCTGTTTTCACCAAGTTCTTTTCCGGTTGCTTTTTTCCCAACCTTCTTCTTTTCTCTCTCTCAGCCCCGCGCTCAAGCTTGGCCCCAGGCCTGAGGGCTCTGCCGGCTCGGCCAGGACCTCGACTCCTCCTCCTCACTCCAGCCCGGCACCATCTGGTGCCGGCAACATCTCTGCCTCCCCTCTGGGGGGCACAACAAGTTCGGGGCGCGCGGCCCCTACACCGCCAGATCCCCGCGCGGAGGAGGACTTTGCCTCCCCTCCAGAGACCCAAGACACCGGCGCCAGCAACATGGGCGCCGGAAAAGAACCTGCCGGGCGGGCGGAACCTTCTGTTCCTCCCGTCCCTGAGAAGAAGAAAAGGAAGAAAACTTCCTCCAAGACCGCGCCGGAAGCTTCCGCGCCGGAAACTTCAGCACCGACGCCGCCACCGGAAACCTCTGCTCCTGAGGCAACCGGGCCCACGCCAACGCCTCCACCGACCCAAGGAGCTTCTGCGACCGCGCCTAAGCCGCCGCCGGCGTCCCTCAAGATCACCGACTATCTCAAGCCGGGGGCGTCCCGCGGAAAGGCCACGGATGGCAGCGCCTCAAGCGGCTCGCAGCCCTTAGTGCTGCACGCCGGGCCTGCCGCCATGGTGGTCCAAGACAAACCTTCCGGCCTCTTGGGCCGGATCGTTGAGCTTAAGCGCGGAGGCCAAGACTTGGGGCCTCTCCTCCCTTATGCCCAGCGCTGGAACGATGCGGACATCTCCGCAGCTACCCGCGGCTTGGGGAAGGACCGCCTCCCAGCGCCAGATCCTGCCGGCCCTCGCTCTACTGAAGAACACTTCTCGCGCCTCAAGCGTGCCGTGAAGGAGTTCGACAGCGCGTGGTACGACGCCACCGCCAACGTGGTGGTAAGTTCTATCAACTTCTCTTGTAAATTTTCTTGATGCCGGTTTTCTTCTTTCCGGATCTTGTCTATCCTCCCAGTCCCCGAGTTTTGGGTTTAGAGTGCAACTCTTAGCGCAAAACTTTCTTTTAAAGAATTTCCGAAACCGGCATCTTTCTCATAGTAAACCGCAAACTCCCAGTCCCCGAGTTTTGGGTTGAGAGCTTGCTCTTAGCGCAAAACTCTCTAGAAACGCACGAAACCGGCATAACCAGTCCCCGAGTTTCGGGTTAAAATCCTTCGTTCTTCACTAACATCATTTCCTTAAACAGAGCACGGCCGACGCCCGGAAGGCTCTCTTTGAGGAGCTTCTATGGGAGCACCGGAGCCTTGCTGAAGCACATAGCCAGTGCCAAGGTAATCTCTTGTGCCTCCGGCATCTTTTTACCGGAAAGTTTTCTTTTCTTTGTTACTTACAAGTTTTTCCATGCAACAGCTATTCCGGAAGCCTCCATTGAGGCCCTCAAAGCCCAGATTGCCACACTCCAAGGTACAACTTCTATCTTTCCGGTTAACTTGCTTCTCTATGTCTCATCTGTCTTTGTGTTTTTTGCTAACATCCTCTTTTCCGGCTTTAGCTGAAAAGAAGCAGCTCATCCGGGATCACCAGAAGGCCCTGGAGGCCCAGAAGGAGATCTCCAGAGAGCTCAAGGATCAGGCTATCCAGGCCGGAGTCCGGCACGCTGAGGAGCTGAAGGCCGCTGAAGCTGCCGCGGAGGCCAGGCTAAACGAGGCGCTGGAGGATGCCGGCAACGCCAATGTGGTGTTGCAGGCAGAGCTGGAGGAGGGCGCCAAGGCGCTAAAAGCAGCCGAGGGCAAAGCCGCAAAAGCGCACAAGGCTGCCGCGGAGGAGGCCAAGAAGGCCCAGAAAGCAGCCGAGGGCGAGGTTGCGCGGTTGAAAGCGGAACAGAAGGAGTACGACCTTCTGGTCACGCGGACTGACGCGCTTGCCCTTCGTATGTTTCTCCTTTTCTCTTTTCCGGTTTCTGCTTACAAGCTTATTCATTCCGGTATCATATACTTAGCTTTTGTTTGTCTCGTAGGGCTCTTTCCGGACTCCCAGGCTCATGCCATAAAGAAGGTTGCGGAACACCGGGCGCAGCAGGCCGGCAACAACTTGGGTGCACCTTGGGATCCCTATGATCACTTGGTTGCTTTAAACGCCCGGGTCTCGCACATGCGCTCGGTGGACCGGAATCTTTCCGACATCCCTGAGGTGGCCTCCCAGCTCTTCAAGACCCTCTGGCCCGGCGAAGTGGTGCCCGACACCTTCTCCCTTATCAGCGACCGCTTGAAAGGTGCCTGCCGGCGGATCCGGGAGTGGCAGTGCTCTGCTGCCCGTGCCGGAGCGGACTCAGCGCTCCGCATTGCCTGCTCCTGGTATCCGGAGCTGGATCTGGATGCTTTCGTCGGCGTGCGTGAAGGTGCTCCCACTGATGTGGACCCGGTTCTTACCGCTAAGCGGCAGGACCGCGCGTACCACATCGCGGAGTACGCTGAGATGCGCACCTTCATCCCCCCTCCTGAAGATGTCAAAGATTATCTGAGCGAGGAGGAGGAAGATGAAGGCGAGGACGTGCCACCGCCAACTCCTGATGCCGGCGCTGCTCCCCCGGAAGCCCCTGCTGCCTAATTTGTCGTTGTGAAAAGATATTACCTGTCCCTGATTACTGTGTAACAAAACTCGTTAAATTCTACCCCGGTATGCCGGGGTTTATGATGTAAGATGAAACTTAACCTTTTGGTTTATGCTGCAACATTTTATGCCGGTAAGCTGTACCGGTAACTTATTAAGTTATGTTTGTCTTAAGATATTTGCTTGTTGAGTTGCTTTTTCTTGCACTTGCAATGATTCCGAAATTGTTTCCGCATCCAATTGATGCACACTTGGCTCTTTTGCCTTGGCTCTGCCTACCTTCTCTGGGCATTTTTGGCGTATGAGCACAAAGTTCTTTTACCAAGCAAGCATTTTCTTGAACTTAGAAATAACTCGAAATTTTTGCAAAAAACCGGTATAACCGGGGTTAGTTAAACTTTTCCGGATTGTTCTTTCCTGCTCTCTCTTTCCGCAGTTCATGTGCTTATCCCCTACCGGTTTATCTTGCTTGCCATGAAGCCAAGTTATGGACAACAGCAGAGTCGAAGACTCCGGTATGGTCTAGCACATTACTAAACCGGAAAGAAAAAACATTCAATAAGCAACCGGCAACAGAAAAAATAAACATGTTTCATGCAACTTAGTAAGGGTAGTCCCCGAGATTCATTCGAGGTTCCGACATCTTTTTATTCATAGCAATTAAGGTACAAAAAGGAACTCTTACAGCACCACTTCAAGAGTAGAAAGGACGCAACAAAGCTACATTCCATGGGCGTTTGGTCTCCTCTCCTGACTTGTCCGCCTTTCCTTTCTTCCATTCCTGTGCATCAATTAGGTAATAGGCATCATTGTGGAGAGCCTTGCTCACAATGAAAGGTCCTTCCCATGGAGGGGAAAGTTTGTGCCGGCCTTCAGTGCGCTGCACTAGGCGTAGCACCAGGTCCCCTTCTCGGAACACTCTTGGATTAACCTTCCGGCTATGATAGCGTCTGAGGTTTTGCTGATAAATGGTTGTTCTTGCCAGAGCTAGTTCTCTTGCTTCTTCTAGCAAGTCCACATCATTTTCCCGGGCCTCCTTTACCTCTTCTTCGGTATAGAGTTGCACCCTTGGGGAATCATGGAGAATGTCGGTTGGTATGACCGCTTCTGCCCCATAAACCATGAAGAATGGCGTGTATCCGGTAGACCGGTTCGGAGTTGTTCTTAGACTCCACAGCACTGATGGTAGCTCATCGATCCAACATCCCGGCGATTTTTCCATTGCATCAATGAGTCTTGGTTTGATACCGGAAAGTACCAAAGCATTCGTTCTTTCAACTTGGCCATTGCCTTGTGGGTGCGCCACTGAGCACAAATCCAACCGGATGTTCTTGTCTTCACAAAATCGTTTGAACTCTCCTTGAGCAAAGTTTGAGCCATTGTCAGTTATGATACTGTGCGGGTATCCATACCGCAGAATTACATCTTTTAGGAACTTTACCGCTGTGTGGCCATCACATTTTGCGATAGGCTTCACTTCCAGCCACTTGGTGAACTTATCCACCATTACCAAGATGTGGGTCATGTTTCCCCTTGCGGTTTTAAATGGTCCAACCATGTCCAGGCACCAGACAGCGAATGGCCAAGTTAGCGGTATGGTTTTTAAACCGGATGCTGGGGTATGGTTTTGCTTGGCGTACCTCTGGCACCCATTGCATTTTCTCACCATATCCTCCGCATTTTCCAAAGCCGTTGGCCAATAGAATCCATGCCGGAACACTTTTGCCACCAGTGCCCTTGACGAGGCGTGGTGCCCGCATTCTCCTCGATGAATCTCCTCAAGCATTTCTCTTCCTTCTTCCGGCTCCACACATCTTTGGAGGACACCGGTAACACTTCTTTTGTATGCCTCACCGTTGATGATAGTGTAAGCTTTGGACCTCCTCTGTATCCTTCTGGACTCATTTTCGTCAACCGGCAAGGTGCCGTTGACCAGGAATTCCTTAATAGGTTTAACCCAAGATGGCGCTTCTCTAACCACGAACACCGGCATGTCTATGTCCATGCTGTCCACGAGCATTGCCTCCTCCGGCATGGGCGTCGCAGTCCCCGAGTTTACCGGTACAGTCCCCGAGTTTGCCGGAGCAGTCCCCGGGTTTCCTTCGTCAATCTCCATTGGCACCACATGCGACTCCGGTACGAAAATTGATTCCGACTCCGGGCTTGGCTTGATTGATGGAACTCTTAGATGTGCCAAGGCTATTCCGGGTGGAATTTCTTGCCTAGATGAGCCCAGCTTGGATAGAGCATCCGCGGCTTCATTTTCAGCCCGCGGTACATGGTGAAACTCACATCCCTCGAAGAAGCCGGCAATCTTTTGCACATGAAACCGGTATGAAGCCATGTTGGCATCTTTTGCATCCCAATCTCCGGAACACTGTTGCACCACCAGATCTGAATCGCCGTAGCAAATGATCCGGAGCGCTCCGATTTCTTTTGCGACCTTAAGCCCGTGTATCAGAGCTTCATACTCAGCGACATTGTTTGATGCCCTGAAGTGCACTTGTAAAACATACCGGAGGTGATCTCCCTTAGGTGAGGTGAGTACCACACCGGCACCCAGACCTTCTTTGAGTTTGGATCCGTCAAAGTGCATCTTCCAGTATTCTATTTTGTGCTCTGGCGGCTTGTATTGTATCTCCGCCCAATCGACCAAAAAATCAGCTAAAGCTTGCGACTTTATGGCATCTCTTCTTTCATACACCGGTACATATGGTGATAGCTGAATTGCCCATTTTGCAATCCGGCCGCTGGCGTCCTTGTTACCCATGATATCGGAGATGGGTGCCTCACTCACCACCTTCATGGGGTGCTCCTCAAAGTAATGCTTGAGCTTTGTGGCGGCCATGAACACGCCATAAGTCATCTTTTGGAAGTGTGGGTAGTTCTGCTTTGAGGAGGAGAGCACCTCGCTCAGGTAGTATACCGGCCTCTGGACGGTTTTTCCTTCCTCTTCTCTTTCCACCACTACCACAACACTAACCACCCGGTTTGTTGCCGCTATATAAAGCAACATAGGTTCTCTTTCCAAGGGCGAGGCCAAGATTGGGGCCGTTACGAGCATGTTCTTCAATTCTTTAAACGCTGCGTCTGCCTGTGTGGTCCAGACGAAAGTATCCGATTTTTTCATCAAAGCATAGAGTGGCAAGGCCTTTTCTCCTAGCCTGCTTATGAACCGGCTTAGCGATGCCAAGCTTCCGGTAAATTTTTGCACATCTTTCAGTTCTCGTGGGATAGTCATTCTTTCTATTGCCCGGATTTTTACCGGATTGACCTCAATGCCCCGGCTTGACACAAGGAAACCAAGCAGCTTGCCGGCAGGGACACCGAAGGTGCATTTTGCCGGATTGAGTTTCATCCGGAACCGTCTTAGGTTATCAAATGTTTGCCGGATGTCATCGATTAAGGTATCTTTTACTTTAGTTTTTATCACAATATCATCCACATAAACTTGCACATTCTTTCCGATTTGATCAAACAAGCATTTTTGCATACAGCGCTGGTACGTTGCACCAGCGTTGCGCAAACCAAAAGGCATTGTAACATAACAATAAGCCCCGTGCGGGGTAATGAACGCAGTTTTTATTTGATCTTCTTTTTTCAGAGGGATTTGGTGGAAGCCGGAATACGCATCCAGGAACGACAACAACTCACACCCAGCAGTAGAATCAATCACTTGATCAATTCGGGGCAAAGGGAAAGGATCTCTTGGGCAAGCTTTGTTGAGGTTGGTGTAGTCGATGCACATGCGCCACACCTTCGGAGCTTGTGCCTCCAGGTTCTCATCTTTTTTCTTCTCGACCATCACCGGATTAGCCAGCCACTCTGTGTGCGTGACCTCCACGATGAAACCGGCAACCAACAGCTTTGTTACTTCTTCTCCAATGATTTTCCTCCTATCTTCTGCGAACCGGCGCAAAGGTTGACGCACCGGCTTAGCATCTTTCCGGACGTTTAGAGAGTGCTCAGCCAGCTCCCTCGGAACTCCTACCAAGTCATCAGTAGACCAGGCAAAGATGTTCCGATTCTCACGGAGGAAGCTGACGAGCGCGCTTTCCTATGCTTGACTGAGGCCGGCACCGATACGAACGGTGCGCTCTGGGTAAGCCGGATCCAGCACAATGTCCTTTGTCTCGTTTGTCGGCTTGAATGCCGGTGAGGCCAAGTTTCCACTCATTGCCGCTAAGCTCAACTTTGAGGACTGAGCCAGCGCAACAGCAGTTTGCATTCTTTTCTTTTCTTCCGCTATCACCAGTGATTCTGCCAGGTTTGATCCGGCGGAAGCGGTTTCCATTGAGACTTTATAGTTTCCCACCACAGTCAAGGGTCCACGAGGTGCCGGCATCTTCATCTTGAGGTAAGCCGTATGGGTTGAGGCCATGAAAGCCGCCAATGCCGGTCTTCCCAGCAATGCATGGTAAGGACTATCTAAGTCCACCACCTCAAACTCAATGTTCTCAACACGACAATTGTCGCGTCCTCCAAACGACACATCCACCCGAACTTTTCCTATCGGGGCGCAAGACAAACCGGGAACAATCCCATGGAAAGTTGTGTGAGTTGGCTGCAGCATATTCTCCGTTATGCCCAGCGTACGCATGGTGTGCTTGTACATGATGTTTATGCTGCTACCATTGTCTATCAGCACCTTGAATTTTACTCGAGTTTCCGGCCCCTTCATGATTGGGTCCACAACAAGAGCGTATCCGCCCGGATTCGGCATGATTTTGGGGTGATCCTTGAACGACCAGGTTATTTCCTGATCTGACCATAGCATGTACTTGGGTACTGCCGGCATCACCGCGTTCACTTCCATGGAACGGCGATGCACGCTCTGCCTGTCGGTTGGCTCGGTGACAAAGACAACCATGCACAAGTGTGGGTCTTCGTAAACATTCCGGCCCAAAGGTGCCGGTGGAGGTGGTTGGTCACGATTTTCCTCCACCCGGTTAACTTGCTGGTATTGCTGCCTGTTTGGCTGAGGTTGTACCGGTAGAGCATTTGCTCCAGTAAGCGGTGGTGGTGGTGGCAGTTGTTGTTGGCGCAGCATATCTTGCGGCGGCGGCAACATTGTGGCGCACCCTTGTCCTTGCGCATCTTTCACTGCACCCTTTTGCATCAAGTACTTGGTCCAAGAACAATCCTTCGTCAGATGGTTTGACGGGTGATCCGGGTTCGGCGTGTGCCACCGGCAAGGTTGGTCCATGGCGGCTTCCATGGTGTATTTCACAGGCTCTTGCCAATTCTTTTTCTGGCCCCAGGGTTTCTTCTCGACCCACTGCTTCTTAGGACCCGCCCATGGCTGCGATCCGGTTTTCTGTCTCTGACTGCCGCTGGCGTCATAATTTTCCTGCACGGCAGCAACTTGCTGTGGTGCGTATCTTCGATCCGGGAAATCTTCCCTTCTTTTGTTGTTCCGGTTATCCCGGTATTGCTGTTGAGGCGGATTTGACTGCTCCGGCTCAGCTTGCACTGCCGGTTGCATTGGGTCTCCCAATGCATAGCTATCTGCCACACGTATCATTTCCGCCAAGGTCGTTGGCATGCTTCTCTGCAGCCTTTGCCACAAAGGTGATCCTCTCCGGCATCCTTGACTGAACCAAGCAATGGCTTGTGCCTCAATCACTCCTTCACATGTGTTTCTCATTGAGTTCCACCGGGTGAGATAATCCCGGTCTGGTTCTCCTGCACGCTGTTGGCACAGCGCAAGTTGTTGGGGCCGGTTTGGCCTTTTGTAAGTACTGCTGAAGTTGTTCACAAATGCTTCCTCAAAATCCAACCATCCGTTAATGCTTCCTGCCGGCAAATTGTTAAGCCAAATCCTCGCAGGACCCACGAGGTAGGACGGTATGATTCTTACCGCCCAACGCCGGTTTACTCCACCACCAGCCACATAAACAGCTGTGACATAATCTGCCAGCCAGTCTTCCGGCTTGGTCGTACCATCATACGTTCTTGTGTCCCGGGGCAACTGGAAATTGCGCACCGGTGGTTCTTCTCTCATGATCCGTGGGCCAAAACACCTTGGGCCAGGAGGTCCCTCACATTCAACTATTGCAGAAAGATGTACCCTGTCCAACCTGTGCCTCGCATCCCGGTCTGGCAAACATCTTTCCCCCAGGCGTTCCCCCAAAGGGTTCCGGTGGACTCTTGTTCGTTCCACCTCGGAATCTGATTCGTCATATCCTTCCGGTTCCGCGGCTCTTGCCTGCCGGTACCCTGGTGGTGGCATTTCTTCATCCACATACGCCACTCTTGCGGCTCGATAATTTTGCCCGGTTTCATATCTACCGGCATGATTGTTTCCGGCATAGCCTCCCTTGGCGTAGCCCCGATCTGCCCCTTGGCTTTTTCTACCGGCATCATGTTGCCCGGCTTTTTGCTTTCCGGCAAGAACTGGATCATACACAGTCATCTGCCGTGCATTCTTTTCTCTTTCCCTTCTTTTGTCCGGATGGGGGACGGTGCCTGCCCCTGGGACTTGCTTCCGGCATTCTTTGTTGAACGCGCGGATTTTGAGGCCACTGCCTCGTTCAGCTTAGCTAGCTGCTCAGCATTTTGCTGCTCAATAGTTTTCAACAGCTCTTTTACACGTTCTTGCTGCTTTGCCAACTCGTCACCGGAAAGCGATTCACATAGTTCTACTGCAGCTTTAGCGGCTTTTATAGTTTTATCCGGACTACTGTACTTAGGCTTTTCTACGATGCTTACAGATACAGATGCACTCTTGCCGGTAAGAACTTCTTTGCGCAAATCCTGATCTAGATTGCGAGCCTTAAGCCGGTTTTCCGGTATCCTAGCAGCATGAGCACTAACTGAAGCAAAGCCATGGGCAGCGTTGTACTCACGTAGGGTTAGGTTCAGCTCGCGCTGCGCCCGGATGATGTCGGCGCCGCCGGTAAGCAGGGCCTTGCGCGTGGCCTCCAGCTCCTCCTGAGCCTTTGCCGGGTCGATGTTCTGCGCGATGGGCGTGGCCAGCGTGTGCATCGCCGCTTGAAGAGGTGTTGCCGGTGGTGCTGACGATGCTCCCGCGACGCCGGCGTCACGCTCCAGCGGCGGTTTTGCCGGGCGGGTCGATGCCGCGCGTTCATCTCCTTCCTCCACAGCTCCCTTGCCGGTGTTGACCGCACCAGCCATCATGACCTCCACGCTGCCGGCGGCGCGGCCAGCACACAGCCATCTTGGTGGATCCGGCGCCACCAGCACCGGCGAGAGGCGCTGGCGCACAGGAACGGTGCCGAAATAGACGCGGATGCTGCCGAACTCGATGGTGCGGCCGTTCTGCGGGAACTTGCCGCCGTTGGCGAAGCAGCCTGCGTTATCGTTGATGAAGTCCATGTTGTAGATGCGTTGCACGAGCGCGGACACCGTGCGCTCGCCGTTGATGTCGAGGATGCCCGCCCGAATATGAACTCCAGCAAGCGCCACTTCATGCCCCACGGTGGGCGCCAACTGTCGTCGTGGGGAACAAACAGATGCCATAGGATGGCTTATCTTGGGGCCGAATGGACGCTAGAGGATTCGGGGGAGGGTTTGTGACTAGATGGGACGAACTTCCGGATGGTTTCCTCAAGAACTTGGCAAAGGCCAGAGGTTGAAGAAGAAAGACACAAGGAAGAACTCGCTCTAGATCACCATTTTCATTGATCTCCACAGGTTACAGGTTCAAGCTTACAAGGTTCTCTCTCTATCTTCTCTATTGCTCCGCGCGTATGAAAGAGGCTGCCCCCTCTCCTTATATAGGGGAGAGGGTGGCTTACAGGACAAGAAACCCTAATGGGATCTTTGACTAGACAAACTACTTTACAAAGATACTTTATAAAGCTACTTTAATCATAGATGACGCCGGGGTCTTCTTTAAACAGGGAGGCTGACGTCCTGATGACCCACAAGTATAGGGGGTGTATCGTAGTATCTTCGATAAGTAAGAATGTCGATCCCAACGAGGAGAAGGTGTTGTTGTTTCGATGAAGGATTCACTGTAAATGCTCACAGACAAGTATTCAGGGGGTTTTGATATTGCAGATAAATAAGGTACAAGGAAATAAAATGCGAGAGAAATAATTGCAGTGAGTGGCCCAATCCTTTTTAGCACAAAGGACAAGCCGGTTTGTTTACTTATAATGACCAAACGTTCCTGAGGACACATGGGGATTTTAGTCTAGTACTTTCGCTTCATGTGGTTTAATAATCTTCATTGTTTTGATAAGTGTTGTGTGGGTGAACCTATGCTAATGCACCGCCCTTCCTAGGACTAATACATACTTGTGATTATACCCCTTGCAAGCATCCGCAACTACAAGAAAGTAATTAAGATAAATCTAACCACATCCTTAAACTCTGAGATCCTGCGATCCCTCCTGCATCGATATACTAACGGGGGCTCAGGTTTCTGTCACTCCGGCAACCCCGCAATTAGCAACCGAGTACAAGATGCACTCCCCTAGGCCCATAAATGGTGAAGTGTCGTGTAGTCGACGTTCACACGACACCACTAGAAGAATGACACCACAACTTAAATATCATAACATTGAATATTACTCAACCATAATTCACTACTAGCATTTAGACTTCACCCATGTCCTCAAGAACTAAACGAACTACTCACGAGACATCATATGGAATACAATCAGAGGTGATATGATGATGAATAACAATCTGAACATAAACCTTGGTTCAATGGTTTCACTCAATAGCATCTACAACAAGTATAGAATAACACCGGGAGAGTTTCCCCTATCAAACAATCAAGATTTAACCCGAATTGTTACAGCGGTGACGAGGTGCAGCGGTGGTGATGGCGGTGTAGATGGTGGAGATGATGATGATGATGATGGAGATGATGTCCCGCTCGATGACGATGGCGATGGCGTCGATTTCCCCCTCCGGGAGGGAATTTCCCTGGCGGATTCCTGCCGGAGAGCTCTTTTCTCTCTGGTGTTCTCCGCCCCGCGAGGCGGCTATAACCCTCGTGAGGTCCTCTCGTGGCTTAGGTTTTCGGGACGAAGGAGTACGCGAAGAAAAGGAGGCGAAAGCGGTGTGGGGCCCCTGAGCATAGGGTGGCGCGGCTGCCATGGGCCGCGCCGCCCATGGTCTGGGCCCACAATGGCTCCTCTCCTCTTCCCTTCCTCCCTCCATCATCTGGAAAAATAGGAATTTACGTGAAATTCCCTTCCACAGTTGATCTTCCGAAATATTGTGTTCTGACGGTGCTTTTTCCAGCAGAATCCTGGCTCCGGTGCTTGATCCTCCAATGATGATGAAACATGCAAAATAGATGAAATAACATAAGTATTGTGTCCCAATATGAAATATATCAATGAATAACAGCAAATTATGATACAAAATAGTGATGCAAATTGGACGTATCAACTCCCCCCGCTTATCCTCTTCTTTGTCTTCAGGCCTTCGTTTAAAGCTACTTTGCTTAGCTCATCCTTGTCTTTTAGCTCCTGACGGAATCTTTGACCAGCCAGCCGACATGCTCTTCCTTCCGGTGCTCCGGTATCTTTCCTTCCCGGTTCCGGTATACCCCTCTTGGGGATACCGGCTTAGCTTACTTAGCCAAATTCCTATCTTTGAGTTCCGGTATAAATATTAAACCGGTATCTTGATGGATAAGACCATCCGGTTTGGCATTGATCAGGAGGTTTTGAATACGGAATATCTCCTCTATCAAAGCGTTGAAGAGAATGTACCTCGATTGTAGATGAAGGGGGAATTATCTTACATAGGTCTTCTATAGGAGGTAAATTCTTCACATCTTCAGATTTAATACCCTTCTCCATAAGAGATTTCTTGGCTTCCCTCATATCTTCATCATTTAATTCAATCATACCCCTCTTCTTCAATATAGGTGTAGGGGTTGGTTCAGGTGTAGACCAATCATCATGATTTTTGCTTATCTTAGCCAATAATTCTTCAGCTTCGTCCGGAGTTCTTTTCCTGAAAACACAATCAGCACAACTATCCAGGTATGCCCTAGACTCAATGGTTAGTCCACTATAAAATATATCAAGTAAATCATGCTTTTCCAAATCATGTCCAGGCCGAGCTCTAATAAGAGAGCAAAATCTTGCCCAAGCCTCAGGCAATTTCTCTCCATCTTCTTGATCAAAACTATAAATTCTCTGCAAAGCCATATGTTGAGCACTAGCGGGAAAGTATTTCCGAAAGAAAACATCAAGCAAACAACTTGGACTATTAATAGAATCAGGAGGCAAATTATTATACCAAATCTTAGCATCATCCTTTAATGAGAATGGGAAAATCTTAGCAACAAAATAAGTATGCATCTTAACATCATCAGAAAACAAGCTACTTAAAGTAGAAAGCTCATTCATATGTTCTACATCACTCTCTTTTTCAGTACCACAAAAGGGTGTTTTCTCAACAATAGATATATGAGATAAATCAAGAGAAAAATCATAATCTTTATCCTTAATGTTTATAGGAGATGTGGCAAATTTAGGATCAGGAGACGGTTTATATCTAACAGCATGTTGTGCAATAAGCTTTTTGAGGTTACTTGTACTAGTAGTAGCATTGCATTTATCAATAAAATCATCATCAAGTTCTACATAATCTTCATCAAGATCATCAATCTCAGGTGAATTAACAGGTGTAACAGTATTTTCATTAGGAGTTTCAGTATTTTCAATTTGTCTAGACCTAGCAATTGTAGCATCTAGAAAAGGACCTAATGAACCAGTATTATCAAGCACAATAGAAGCATCATCAAAATTATCAGAGGAATTTTCAGATTCAGCAGAAGTACCAACACGTGAAGTTTGTGGTGGTGAAACAAGTTGACTTATCACAGATGGTGAATCAAGAGCAGCAGAGGTACTCAGAGTTGTACCTTTTCTTGTAGTGGATGGTAATATGGCGACTTTAGTATCGCGAGGTTTACCCATGATGGAGAATTTGCAGCGAACAATATCAATCCAAGTGAACTTCCAAATAAAGCTATGCTCCCCGGCAACGGCGCCAGAAAATAGTCTTGATGACCCACAAGTATAGGGGATCGCAACAGTCTTCGAGGGAAGTATTACCCAATTTATTGATTCGACACAAGGGGAGACAAAGAATACTTGTAAGCCTTAACCGGAGTTGTCAATTCAGCTGCACTGGAAACAGACTTGCTCGCAAGAGTTTATCGTAGCAACAGTTTTATGGCGGTAGAAATAGTGAAATAACAAGAAGGTGAAATAAAGACAGAGTGATTATAGTAAACATCAGGATTAAAATACTGTAGGCACAGGACGGATGAACGTTGCATGGATGAGAGAATTCATGTAACAATCATGGTAGGGCATTTGCAGGTAATAATAAAGCGGTATCCAAATACTAATCAATCAATAGGCATGTGTTCCATATATAGTCGTACGTGCTCGCAATGAGAAACTTGCACAACATCTTTTGTCCTACCAGCCGGTGGCAGCCGGGCCTCTAGGGAAACTACTGGAAATTAAGGTACTCCTTTTAATAGAGTACCGGAGCAAAGCATTAACACTCCGTGAACACATGTGATCCTCACATCACTACCATCCCCTCCGGTTGTCCCGATTTCCACTTCGGGTTCCGGACAGCAACGTGTGTATACAACTTGCAGGTAAGATCAATAAACAATGCATATCATGATGAAACAATAACATGTTCAGATCTGAGATCATGGCACTCGGGCCCTAGTGACAAGCATTAAGCATAACAAGTTGCAACAATATCATAAAAGTAACATCTACGGATACTAGGCACCATGCCCTAACAATCTTGTGACTATTACATGATCAATCTCATCCAATCCCTACCATCCCCTTCAGCCTACAGCGGGGGAATTACTCACACATGGATGGGGGAAACATGGCTGGTCGATGGAGAGACGTCGGTGGTGATGGCGGTGAAGATCCCGTTCCGGCGGAGTGCCAGAACGGAGTTTCTGGTCCCGAGGCGGAGTTTCGCGATGGCGGCGGCGTACTGGATGGTCTCTGGAAATATCGACGTACCCCCTGGCGTTTTTAGGTCGAAAGGCGTATATAGTCCGAAGGAGAGCGTCGGGGGGCCGCCGAGGCGCCCACACAACAAGGCGGCGCGCCCCCGGGCCGCGCCGGCCTAGTGTGTGGGGGCCTCGGGCCCCCACCTGGCTTGCCCTTCTGGCTCCTTAGTTTCTGGGAAAATAGGGCCCTTCGCATAAATTCCAAGGATTTTCCCGAAAGTTGGATTTCTGCACAAAAACGAGACACAGCAATTCTGCTGAAAACAGCGTTAGTCCGCGTTAGTTGCATCCAAAATACACAAATTAGAGGCAAAACAATAGCAAAAGTGTTCGGGAAAGTAGATACGTTTTGGACGTATCAGCCGCGCGGCCCTGTTGTCTGGGCCCCTCGCGTCGCCCCCTGACCTACCCTTCCGCCTACAAATAGCCTTCGTCGCGAAACCCCCTGTACCGAGAACCACAATACGGAAAACCTTCCAGAGACGCCGCCGTCGCGAATCCCATCTCGGGGATTCAGGAGATCGCCTCCGGCACCCTGCCGGAGAGGGGAATCATCACCGGAGGGGCTCTACATCATCATGCCCGCCTCCGGATTGATGCGTGAGTAGTTCATCCTTGGACTATGGGTCCATAGCAGTAGCTAGATGGTTGTCTTCTCCGCTTGTGCTATCATTGTTTAGATCTTGTGATCTGCCTAACATGATCAAGATCATCTATTTGTAATGCTACATGTTGTGTTTGGCGGGATCCGATGAATATAGAATATTATGTTAAGTTGATTATCAATCTATCATATATGTGTTGTTTATGTTCTTGCATGCTCTCCGTTGCTAGTAGAGGCTCTGGCCAAGTTGATACTTGTAACTCCAAGAGGGAGTAATTATGCTCGATAGTGGGTTCATGCCTCCATTTAATATGGGACAGTGACAGAAAGTTCTAAGGTTGTGGATGTGCTGTTGCTACTAGGGATAAAACATTGATGCTTTATCTAAGGATATTTGTGTTGATTACATTACGCACCATACTTAATGCAATTATCTGTTGTTTACAACTTAATACCGGAAGGGGTTCGGATGATAACCTGAAGGTGGATTATTTAGGCATAGATGCATGCTGGATAGCGGTCTATGTACTTTGTCGTAATGCCCTGATTAAATCACATAGTAATCATCGTTGATATGTATTGAATCTTTATTTGTCAATTGCCCGCCTGTAATTTGTTCACCCAGCATGTTAGTTATCTTATTGGAGAGACACCTCTAGTGAACCGTGGACCCCGGTCCATTCTTTTACATCTGAATACATTCTACTCTTTTACTGTTCTTTGCAAACAAACACCATCTTCCACTCGATACGCTTAATCCTTTGTTTCAGCAAGCCGGTGAGATTGACAACCTCACTGTTACGTTGGGGCAAAGTACTTTGATTGTGTTGTGCAGGTTCCACGTTGGCGCCGGTTTCACTGGTGTTGCGCCGCACTACATTCCTCCACCAACAACCTTCACGTGCTTCTTGGCTCCTACTGGTTCGATAACCTTGGTTTACTGAGGGAAAACTTGCCTTGTGCGCATCACACCTTCCTCTTGGAGACCATAGAGAGAACGTCGAAGACGACAAACCATCCCATCGGGAACAGAATACCCAGGAGGAGGCTGCATGTAAACCTCCTCACTCAACTCACCATTAAGAAAAGCATTCTGAACATCAAGCTGGGAGACAGACCAGCGGCGAACAGAAGCAACAGCAAGAAGGGTACGCACAGTAGTCATATGAGCCACAGGGGCAAAAGTCTCATCATAGTCACGGCCGTGCTCCTGCTGAAAACCACGAGCCACAAGACGCGCTTTATAGCGCTCAAGAGATCCATCAGAGCGAGTCTTAATTTTATAGACTGATACGTCTCCAACGTATCTATAATTTCTTATGTTCCATGCTACTTTATTGATGATACCTACATGTTTTATACACATTATATGTCATTATTATGCGTTTTCCGAACTAACCTATTGACAAGATGCCGAAGGGCCAGTCCTGTCTTGTTTTTGGTTCCAAATCCTAGTAAGGAAATATTCTTAATCGGACGAAATCAATGCCCAGCATCCTATTTTTCCACGAAGCTTCCGAACACCCGAGAGTCGCATAGGAGAGCCACAGGGGCCCACACATGGTGGTGGCGCGGCCAGGGCTGGGCCCGCGCCCCCTAGTGTGTCGCCGCCTCGTCAGCCGACTCCGCCTCTTCGCCTATATAAAGGTCCCTGACCTAAAACCCCGATACGAATAAGCCACGGTACGAGAAAAGTTCCAGAGCCGCCGCATCGCGAAGCCAAGATCTGGGGGACAGGAGTCTCCGTTCCGCACGCCGCCGGACGGGAAGTTCCCCCGGAAGGCTCCTCCATCGACACCACCGCCATCTTCATCACCGCTGCTGTCTCCCATGAGGAGGGAGTAGTTCTCCATCGAGGCTCGGGGCTGTACCGGTAGCTATGTGGTTCATCTCTCTCCTATGTACTTCAATACAATAATCTCATGAGCTGCCTTACATGATTGAGATTCATATGATGATGCTTGTAATCTAGATGTCATTATGCTAGTCAAGTGGGTTTTACTTATGTGATCTCCGGAGACTCCTTGTCCCACGTGTGTAAAGGTGACAGTGTGTGCACCGTGTGGGTCTCTTAGGCTATATTTCACAGAATACTTATTCACTGTTATGAATGGCATAGTGAAGTGCTTATTTATATCCCTTTATGATTGCAATGTGTTTTGTATCACTATTTATCTATGTGCTACTCATGTGATGTTATTAAAGTAGTCTATTCCTCCTGCATGGTGTAATGGTGACAGTGTGTGCATCGTGTAGTTCTTGTCGTAGATTATGATCATAATCTCTTGTAGATTGTGGAGTTAATTGTCATTATGATAGTATTGATGTGATCTATGCCTCCTTCGTAGTGTGATGGTGACAGTGTGCATGCTATGTTAGTACTTGGTTTATTTTGCAAAGATCTATTATGCTCTAAGGTTACTTAAATATGAATATCGAATGTTGTGGAGCTTGTTAACTCCGGCATTGAGGGTTCGTGTAATCCTACACAATTAGTGGTGTTCATCATCCAACAAGAGTATATGTAGCACAAAGGAAAGAGAACTTATTTATTATGTGATCAATGTTGAGAGTGTCCACTAGCGAAAGTATGATCCCTAGGCCTTGTTTCCACCACAAAGAATTGCTTCCCACGCCAGCAAGCTATTTTCTGGCGCCGCTTGTTTACTGTTTTACTGCATCTTTACTTTCTGCAATATTACCACCATCTATACCACCTGTGTTTTACTATCTCTTCGCCGAACTAGTGCACCTATACATCTGACAAGTGTATTTGTGTGTTGGGGACACAAGAGACTTCTTGCTTTGTGGTTGCAGGTTGCTTGAGAGGGATATCTTTGACCTCTTCCTCCCGAGTTCGATAAACCTTGGGTGATCCACTTAAGGGAAAACTTGCTGCTGTTCTACAAACCTCTGCTCTTGGAGGCCCAACACTGTCTACAAGAATAGAAGCACCCGTAGACATCAAGCTATTTTCTGGCGCCGTTGCCGGGGAGGAAAGGTAAAAGGTACTCACACTCCGGATCTCGGCTACTAAGCTATTTTCCGGCGCCGTTGTAAGTACTCGAAGCTATTTCCTTTAGATCCTGCAATTGCATCTTTTTGTTTCTTGTTTACACTAGTTAGGCATAATGGAAAACAACAAAAATATGAGAGATCTTTATGAACTTTATCTTGAATTAGGACATGATGTGTTTGAAGAGAGAATTAAAAAACCCATGGAAATTTATATGCATGCTAATGGGAATGTTATTAATATGAATGCTTTGAACACCATTGTTGCTAATGCTATGGAAAATTCTAAGCTTGGGGAGGTCGGTTTTGATGAAAATGATCTCTTTAGCCCTCCGGGTATTGAGGAGAAAGTTTATGTTGATTATGATATGCCTCCCATTTATGATGATTATAATGATAGTGGTCTTTTGGTGCCTACTATGGAGAGTAAATTTTATTATGATTATACTATGCCTCCTACACTTGATGAGAATAATAATGATAGTTACCTTGTTGAATTTGCTCCCACTACAAGTAATAAAACTGATTATGCTTATGTTGGGAGTAGTAATAATTTTGTGCATGAGACTCATGATAAGGATGCTTTATGTGATAGTTATATTGTTGAGTTTGCTCATGATGCTACTGAAAGTTATTATGAGAGAGGAAAATATGGTTGTAGAAATTTTCATGTTACTAAAACACCTCTCTATGTGCTGAAATTTTTGAAGCTACACTTGTTTTGTCTTCCTATGCTTGCCACTATACTCTTCATGAACTTGTTTGTTTACAAGATTCCTATGCATAGGAAGCATGTTAGACTTAAATGTGTTTTGAATTTGCCTCTTGATGCTCTCTTTTGCTTCAAATACTATTTCTTGCGAGTGCATCATTAAAACTGCTGAGCCCATCTTAATGGCTATAAAGAAAGAACTTCTTGGGAGATAACCCATGTGTTTATTTTACTACAGAAATTTTTGTTTTGTTGAGTCTTGGAAGTTGTTTACTACTGTAGAAACCTCTCCTTATCATGTTTTTGTGCCAAGTAAAGTTTCTATGTTAAAGTTGATGTTATATTTGGGATCGCTGCGCAGAAACAGCATTGCTGTCTGTCACGAATTCTGGCATAAGTCTCTGTAAAAAATTCGAAAAAATCTGCAAAATTACGAGCGTGATCCTCAGATATGTACGCAACTTTCATTAGTTTTGAGTTTTTCCATTTGAGAAAGTTAAGTGCCCCTTTCAAATTCATCTTTACGGACTGTTCTGTTTTTGACAGATTCTGCCTTTTATTTCACATTGCCGCTTTTGCTATGTTGAATGAGTTTCTTTGTTTCATTAACTTTCAAAAGCTTTGTGCAATGTCCAGAAGTGTTAAAATGATTGTGTCACCTCTGAATATATGAATTTGTGGTTAAGCACTAACCCTCTCATGAGTTTGCTTGAAGTTTGTGTGAAGGAAGTTTTCAAGGGTCAAGAGAAGAGGATGATATACTATGATCAAGAAGAGTGAAAGGTCTAAGCTTGGGGATGCCCCGTGGTTCATCCCTGCATATTTTAAGAAGACTCAAGCATCTAAGCTTGGGGATGCCCAAGGCATCCCCTTCTTCATCGACAACATTATCAGGTCACTTCTAGTGAAACTATATTTTTATTCCGTCACATCCTTATGTATTTTACTTGGAGCGTCTGTGTGCTTTTATTTTCGTTTTGTTATTTTCATTCTCTGAATAAATTCATCCTTGTGTGGAGAGAGACACGCTCCGCTGGTTCATATGAACACATGTGTTCTTAGCTTTTAATGTTCACGGCGAAGGTTGAAATGTTAATTGTTATATGGTTGGAAAAGAAAATGCTACATGTAGTAATTGGTAAAATGTCTTGGATAATGTGATACTTGGCAATTGTTGTGCTCATGTTTAAGCTCTTGCATCATATACTTTGCACTCATTAATGAAGAAATACATAGAGCTTGCTAAAATTTGGTTTGCATAATTGGTCTCTCTAAAGTCTAGATAATTTCTAGTATTGAGTTTTGAACAACAAGGAAGACGGTGTAGAGTCTTATAATGTTTACAATATGTCTTTTATGTGAGTTTTGCTGCACCGGTTCATCCTTGTGTTTGTTTCAAATAACCTTGCTAGCCTAAACCTTGTATCGAGAGGGAATACTTCTCATGCATCCAAAATCCTTGAGCCAACCACTATGCCATTTGTGTCCACCATACCTACCTACTACATGGTATTTCTCCGCCATTCCAAAGTAAATTGCTTGAGTGCTACCTTTAAACAATTCAAAAGTTATTACCTCTTATTTGTGTCAATGTTTTATAGCTCATGAGGAAGTATGTGGTGTTTATCTTTCAATCTTGTTGGGCAACTTTCACCAATGGACTAGTGGCTTCATCCGCTTATCCAATAATTTTGCAAAAAGAGCTGGCAATGGGATTCCCAGTCCCAAATTAATTAACAAAAATAGACACTCCTCCATGGTATGTGATTGTTGGACGGCACCCGAAGGATTCGGTTAGCCATGGCTTGAGAAAGCAAAGGTGGGGAGGAGTGTCATCATAATAAAACTAAAATAAAAACTCCTTCATGGTATGAGATTGTTGGCAGGCACCCGAGGATTCGGTTAGCCATGGTTTGTGAAAGAAAGGTTGGAAGGAGTGCCACCCAAAAATAAAATAAAATGGGAGCCGCTCTTTGAAGGTTTGTCTGGCAAGGGGGTTAGAGTACCCACTACCATTCGTTGACAACAACAAACACCTCTCAAAACTTTACTTTTATACTCTCTTTATGTTTTCAAAATAAAAGCTCTAGCACAAATATAGCAATCAATGCTTTCCTCGAAGGGCCTTTCTTTTACTTTTATGTTGAGTCAGTTCACCTATCTCTTTCCACCTTAAGAAGCAAACACTTGTGTGAACTGTGCATTGATTCCTACATACTTGCATATTGCACTTATTATATTACTTTGCATTGACAACTATCCATGAGATATACATGTTATAAGTTGAAAGCAACCGCTGAAACTTAATCTTCCATTGTGTTGCTTCAATACCTTTTACTTTGAATTATTGCTTTATGAGTTAACTCCTATGCAAGACTTATTGATGCTTGTCTTGAAGTACTATTCATGAAAAGTCTTTGCTTTATGATTCAGTTGTTTACTCATGTCATTACCATTGTTTTGATCGCTGCATTCATTACATATGTTTACAATATGATCAAGTTTATGACGGCATGTCACTTCAGAAATTATCTTTGTTATCGTTTACCTACTCGAGGACGAGTAGGAACTAAGCTTGGGGATGCTGATACGTCTCCAACGTATCTATAATTTCTTATGTTCCATGCTACTTTATTGATGATACCTACATGTTTTATACACATTATATGTCATTATTATGCGTTTTCCGAACTAACCTATTGACGAGATGCCGAAGGGCAGTTCCTGTTTTCTGCTGTTTTTGGTTCCAGAAATCCTAGTAAGGAAATATTCTCGAATCGGACGAAATCAATGCCCAAGATCCTATTTTTCCACGAAGCTTCCGAACACCCGAGAGCCGAGGAGAGCCACGGGGCCCACACATGGTGGTGGTGCGGCGGGCCGCCCGCCCCCCTAGTGTGTCGCCGCCTCGTCAGCCCTCCGAATCCACCTCTTCGCCTATATAAAGGTCCCTGACCTAAAACCCCGATACGAATAAGCCACGGTACGAGAAAAGTTCCAGAGCCGCCGCCATCGCAAAGCCAAGATCTGGGGGACATGAGTCTCTGTTCCGGCACGCCGGGACGGTGAAGTGCCCCGGAAGGCTCCTCCATCGACACCACCGCCATCTTCATCACCGCTGTTGTCTCCCATGAGGAGGGAGTAGTTCTCCATCGAGGCTAGGGCTGTACCGGTAGCTATGTGGTTCATCTCTCTCCTATGTACTTCAATACAATAATCTCATGAGCTGCCTTACATGATTGAGATTCATATGATGATGCTTGTAATCTAGATGTCATTATGCTAGTCAAGTGGGTTTTACTTATGTGATCTCCGGAGACTCCTTGTCCCACGTGTGTAAAGGTGACAGTGTGTGCACCGTGTGGGTCTCTTAGGCTATATTTCACAGAATACTTATTCACTGTTATGAATGGCATAGTGAAGTGCTTATTTATATCCCTTTATGATTGCAATGTGTTTTGTATCACTATTTATCTATGTGCTACTCATGTGATGTTATTAAAGTAGTCTATTCCTCCTGCATGGTGTAATGGTGACAGTGTGTGCATCGTGTAGTTCTTGTCGTAGATTATGATCATAATCTCTTGTAGATTGTGGAGTTAATTGTCATTATGATAGTATTGATGTGATCTATGCCTCCTTCGTAGTGTGATGGTGACAGTGTGCATGCTATGTTAGTACTTGGTTTATTTTGCAAAGATCTATTATGCTCTAAGGTTACTTAAATATGAATATCGAATGTTGTGGAGCTTGTTAACTCCGGCATTGAGGGTTCGTGTAATCCTACACAATTAGTGGTGTTCATCATCCAACAAGAGTATATGTAGCACAAAGGAAAGAGAACTTATTTATTATGTGATCAATGTTGAGAGTGTCCACTAGCGAAAGTATGATCCCTAGGCCTTGTTTCCACCACAAAGAATTGCTTCCCACGCCAGCAAGCTATTTTCTGGCGCCGCTTGTTTACTGTTTTACTGCATCTTTACTTCTGCAATATTACCACCATCTATACCACCTGTGTTTTACTATCTCGCCGAACTAGTGCACCTATACATCTGACAAGTGTATTTGGTGTGTTGGGGACACAAGAGACTTCTTGCTTTGTTTTAGGGTTGCAGGGATATCTTTGACCTCTTCCTCCTGAGTTCGATAAACCTTGGGTGATCCACTTAAGGGAAAACTTGCGAGCCTACAAACGCGCTCTTGGAGGCCTCAAGAGATCCATCAGAGCGAGTCTTAATTTTATAGACCCACTTACACGTGATGGGACGAACACCAGAAGGGGGAGAAACAAGATCCCAAGTGCCAGTGCGCTCAAGCGCAGCGATCTCCTCAGCCATGGCAAGCTGCCATTCAGGATGACGCTCGGCATCCCGATAAGAAGTCGGCTCGGAAACGACAGAGAGACCATACTGACTAGGAGAGTAACGAGCTGGAGCACGACGCTGACGCACAGGCCGTGAAGGGGGCCTCCAAGTGCAGAGGTTTGTAGAACAGCAACAAGTTTCCCTTAAGTGGATTACCCAAGGTTTATCGAACTCAGGGAGGAAGAGGTCAAAGATATCCCTCTCAAGCAACCCTGTAATCACAAAGCAAGAAGTCTCTTGTGTCCCCAACACACCAAATACACTTGTCAGGTGTATAGGTGCACTAGTTCGGCGAAGAGATAGTGAAATACAAGTAATATGGATGTATATGAGTGGTAATAGCAATCTGAATAAAATATGGCAGCGAGTAAACATGCAACAGAACAGTAAGTAAACGGTGTTTTCAGTATTGGAAACAAGGCCTAGGGATCATACTTTCACTAGTGGACACTCTCAACATTGATCGCATAATAAATACTTCTTCTCATATGTGCTACATACACTCTTGTTTGATAATGAACATCATTCGTTGCGTAGGATTACACGAACCCTCAATGCCGGAGTTAACAAGCTCCGCAACATTCGATATTCATGTTTAAGTAACCTTAGAGCATAATAGATCATTGCAAAATAAACCAAGAACTAACATAGCGCACGCACTGTCCACATTACACTATGAAGGAGGAATAGATCACATCAATACTATCATAATGACAATTAACTCCACGATCTACAAGAGATCATGATCATAGCCTACGACAAGAACCACACGGTGCACGCACTGATCACCTTTACACACATGCAGGAGGAATAGACTACTTTAATAACATCACATGAGTAGCACACAACTAGCAGCGATACAAAGCTCATCATATGGATCTCAATCATGTAAGGCAGCTCATGAGATCATTGTATTGAGTACAGAGAGAGATTAACCACATAGCTACCGGTAGAGCCCTCAGCCCAGGGAGAACTACTCCTCCTCATCATGGGAACAGCGATGGCGGTGAAGATGGCGGTGGAGACGGCCCGGCAATTCCCCGTCCCGGCGGGGTGCCGGAGAGAGTTCGTCCCCCGAATCTTGATTTCGCGATGGCGGCGGCTCTGGAAGGTTTTTCTCCGTATCGTGGTCTCTGGCGGTGTTTTTAGGTCAGGGAGGCTTAAATAGGCGCCGAGAGGGAGTCGGAGGGGCCACGGGGTGCCCACACCCTAGGGGGGCGCCCCTGGCCCGCGCCGGGGTGTGGTGTGGGGCCCCCCGGCTCCCCTCTCATCCCCCTCTCTGGAAGCTTCCGGGAAAAATAGGAACTTTGGCGGTGATTTCGTCCGATTCCGAGAATATTTCGTTACTAGGATTTCTGAAACCAAAAACAGCAGAAAAAAGTGGCCTTTCGGCATCTCGTCAATAGGTTAGTTCGGAAAACGCATAATAATGACATATAATGTGTATAAAACATGTAGATATCATCAATAAAGTGGCATGGAACATAAGAAATTATAGATACGTTTGAGACGTATCAAGCATCCCCAAGCTTAGTTCTGCTCGTCCCGAGCAGGTAAAACGATAACAAATGATAATTTCTTAAGTGACATGCCATCATACCCTTGATCATACTATTGTAAAGCACATGAGATGAATGCAGAGATTCGAAGCAATGATGAGGATAATGAGTAAACAAATGAATCATATAACAAAGACTTTTCATGAATAATACTTTCAAGCCAAGCATCAATAAGTCTTGCATAAGAGTTAACTCATAAGCAATAAATTCTTAGTAGAAGGCTTTGAAACAACACAAAGGAAGATATAAGTTTCAGCGGTTGCTTTCAACTTTAACATGTATATCTCATAGATAATTGTCAACACAAAGTAATATAACAAGTGCAATAGGTAAACATGTAAGAATCAATGCACACAATTTACACAAGTGTTTGCTTCTAAGATAGAAAGAATAGGTAAACTGACTCAACAATAAGGTAAAAGAATGGTCCTTCAAAGAGGAAAGCATCGATTGCTATATTTGTGCTAGAGCTTTGATTTTGAAAACATATAGAGAGCATAAAAGTAAAGTTTTGAGAGGTGTTTGTTGTTGTCAACGAATGGTAGCGGGTACTCTAACCCCTTGCCAAACAAACCTTCAAAGAGCGGCTCCCATTTTATTTTGTTTTTGGGTGGCACTCCTTCCAACCTTTCTTTCACAAACCATGGCTAACCGAATCCTCGGGTGCCTGCCAACAATCTCATACCATGAAGGAGTGCCCTTTTATTTTAGTTTTATTATGATGACACTCCTCCCCACCTTTGCTTTCTCAAGCCATGGCTAACCGAATCCTTCGGGTGCCGTCCAACAATCACATACCATGGAGGAGTGTCTATTTTTGTTAATTAATTTGGGACTGGGAATCCCATTGCCAGCTCTTTTTGCAAAATTATTGGATAAGCGGATGAAGCCACTAGTCCATTGGTGAAAGTTGCCCAACAAGATTGAAAGATAAACACCACATACTTCCTCATGAGCTATTAAACATTGACACAAATAAGAGGTAATAACTTTTGAATTTGTTTAAAGGTAGCACTCAAGCAATTTACTTTGGAATGGCGGAGAAATACCATGTAGTAGGTAGGTATGGTGGACACAAATGGCATGAATATTGGCTCAAGTATTTGGATGCATGAGAAGTATTCCCTCTCGATACAAGGTTTAGGCTAGCAAGGTTATTTGAAGCAAACTCAAGTATGAAATGGTGCAGCAAGACTCACATATAAACATATTGTAAGTATTATAAGACTTTACATCGTCTCCTTGTTGTTCAAACACCTCAACCAGAAAATATCTAGACTTAGAGATACCAATCATGCAAACCAAATTTTAACAAGCTCTATGTAATTATTCATTAATGGGTACAAGGTACATGATGCAAGAGCTTAAACAAGATCTATATGAGCACAACAATTGCCAAGTTTCACATTATTCAAGACATTATACCAATTACTACATGTAGCATTTCCCGTTTCCAACCATATAACAATTAACGAAGCAGTTTCAATCTTCGCCATGAAAATTAAAAGCTAAGAACACATGTGTTCATACGAACCAGCGGAGCGTGTCTCTCTCCCAAACAAGGATGAACTTATTCAGAGAACTAAGATAACAAAACAAAAACAAAAATAAAAGCACACAGACGCTCCAAGTAAAATACATAGGATGTGACTGAATAAAAATATAGTTTCACTAGAAGAAACCTGATAAGTTGTCGATGAAGAAGGGGATGCCTTGGGCATCCCCAAGCTTAGATGCTTGAGTCTTCTTGAAATATGCAGGGATGAACCACCGGGGCATCCCCAAGCTTAGACCTTTCACTCTTCTCGATCACATTATATCACCCTCTTCTATTGACCCTTGAAAACTTCTGACACACCAAACTTCAAGCAAACTCATTAGAGGGTTAGTGCATAATCAAAAACTCACATGTTCAGAGGTGACACAATCATTCTTTTCACTTCTGGACATTGCATAATGCTACTGGACATTAATGGATCAAAGAAATAAATCCAACATAGCAAAAGAGGCAATGCGAAATAAAAGACAGAATCTGTCAAAACAGAACAGTCCGTAAAGACGAATTTAGAAATGGCACCAGACTTGCTCAAATGGAAAAACTCAAAACTAATGAAAGTTGCGTACATATCTGAGGATCACGCTCGTAAATTGGCAGATTTTTTCGAATTTTCTACAGAGAATTGTGCCCAGATTCGTGACAGACAGCAATGCTGTTTCTGCGCAGCGATCCCAAATATAACATCAACTTTGACATAGAAACTTTACTTGGCACAAAAACATGATAAGGAGAGGTTGCTACAGTAGTAAACAACTTCCAAGACACAAATATAAAACAAAGTACTGTAGAAAAATAACACATGGGTTATCTCCCAAGAAGTTCTTTCTTTATAGCCATTAAGATGGGCTCAGCAATTTTGGTGATGCACCCGCAAGAAATAGTATTTGAAGCAAAAGAGAGCTTCAAGAGGCAATTCAAAACACATTTGAGCCTAACATGCTTCCTATGCAAAAGAATCTTATACACAAATGAATTCATGAAGAGCAAAGTGGCAAGCATAAGAGGATAAAACACGAGTAACTTAAAGATTCTCAACATAAAGAGGGGAAACTTAATATTATTAAGATGCATATAACCATATTTCCCTCTCTCATAATAACTTTCAGTAGCATCATTGATGAAATCCACAATATACCCATCACTTAAAACATTCTTATCATGGTTCATATGCATAGAAGTATCATTAATTTTGGCATAAGAAGAGTTATTCTCATTAATAGTAATTGGAGCAAGATTATTATCAAGAATTTGAACATGGTAAACAAGTTGCATACTAAAAGAATTGTTTTTGGCAAGCCCATCATAACTATGACAAGTTTCATAAGGATAATTGTAGCATGTGTCATATACATCTCTACAGTAATTATCTAAACCTGAATATGTAATATCATCATTTTCACTAAAAGTAGAAGTCTCAAATATAGGATCTTCAAGCACAACATCCCCAAGCTTAGGGCTTTCAATATCATCGTTTAAGGGGACATGAATAATGCTATCATCATTACTTTCATAATCAGTACCAAAGAGATTTTCAATATCAAAGGCAGCATGCTCATCCAAATCATGATCACTAATATGGGTAAAGGGTATAGGAAGATCATCGTACTCAGATTCATTATCATAATAATCATTAGGAGCAACATACTTACGGTTACCTAGCGTTATCTCATTCACGCGGGGATACGCCGTTACCTCTTTCTTTTTATTCTCCTTCTTCTTCTTCTTCTTCTTCTTCTTCTTCTTCTTCTTCTTCTCTTCCTTCTCCTCATTCCCTTCTTTAGGAGGAAGAGGCTTGAAGGGTGGCTTGTCCGCATAACCTGATTTACTTTTAGAAACAATAGAAGAAACTTGGGAGGATCCCTCCTTCTCATTAATTAGTTGAAAACACACAGCGGTCCTATCATATTTTGGCAAGGTGTCATCTTCTAAAATATTTTGTATGTAAGTATTTGTATGGCTATTATCAATGCAATAAGAAAGACAACCATGCAGGACATCATCAATATCAAGATCGTTAATATTTAACAAAGAAATTTTTCTTGATAACTCTTCACACTTCAAAAATAAGGTAAGTTCATCATGCTGATTAGGAGTAATTTCATCATCACAATACAAATTTGCAGCACTCATGGGGTTTGAATTATCATTGGAGGAACATTGAAAATTAAAATGACCAACTCTATGGCAAAGTTCACAAATAAAAGGATAGAGGGCACACACTTTTTCTCCAAGATCATCTAGAGCTCTAGACCACGTTCTAGTTTTTTCATTTCTGTGATGGATACAATATTCATCTTCTATTTGATTAATTCCACAAGGTCTATGTATTCCACAAAAATTAACATGCTTATAGGAAATAGCATTCTTAGGAGTTTGAGCATGCTTATTGCAATCATTAACAACAATGCAAGCCTCTTTAAAAGGTTCATGATACTTATCAAAATTCTTCCTAGGCAATTCAATGTGAGAAGCAAAAGCTTTATAAAGATTTGCAGCAACTTGAGAGTCAAGACCATAAGTAGCACTCATATTTCGAAATTTATCAGTATTCATAAAAGTTTCAATGCATTCATAATCATAGTTTATACCTGACTCTTTACCTTTGTCGTTCTCCCAATCTTCAGCGTTCTCCTTAATCCGATCAAGAAGGTCCCTTTTAAACTCTTCTTTATTGCTCGTGAATGATCCAGAACAAGTAGTATCCAGCAAGGTCTTATCTTGAAAAGAAAGTCTTGCATAGAAATTATCAATGATGATATTACCTGGAAGCTCATGATTGGGGCATTTGAGCATTAAAGTCTTCAATCTCTCCCATGCTTGGGCAATACTCTCTCCATCATGAGGCCAAAAATTATATATATGGTTTCGATCTTTGTGAATTTCACTTGGAGGATAGAACTTGGAATAAAATAGAGGCACAATATCCTTCCAATCAAGAGAGCGCCCGTCCTTCAGCAGTTTATACCAATGCGCCGCTTTACCAGACAGCGACATATCAAATAATTTCTTTCTAACTTCATCCATTGAAATACCTGCACACTTGAATAACCCGCATAATTCATGCAAAAACAGTAAATGATTACTAGGATGGACAGTTCCATCCCCTTCATAGCGGTTATCCATAACACGTTCAATAATTTTCATAGGTATTTTATACGGAATACTTTCAGCAGGTGGATTTAAAATATCAGAAGCATCATTAAAGTTATCGCATATGGGAGATAAAGCATTATCAGAACAAAATATTTCTTCCAAAGCGGAGGAGCTAAAAAGATTATTTTTATGTAAACCAGCTTCCCCAAGCTTAGACTTCTTCATAGCATTAGCAGTAATTGCATTCATACTAATAACATTGCTACTATCATGTAAATAAGGTTCTATAGGTTTTTTAATTTTTGTATCAAACCATCCATGTCTTAAATCAGGAAATAGAATAAGAAGCTCACTAATTTTTTTGTTGTTTTCCATTATGCCTAACTAGTGAAAAATAAAAACAAGAAACAAAAAGATGTAATTGCAGAGTCTAAAGGAAATAGCTCGAGTACACACACAATGGCGCCAGAAAAGTATTGTTACCTGGAACCGGAGTGTGAGTACCTTTTACCTTTCCTCCCAACGGCGCCAGAAAAGTGCTTGATGTCTACGGGTGCTTCTATTCTTGTAGACAGTGTTGGGCCTCCAAGTGCAGAGGTTTGTAGAACAGCAAGTTTCCTTAAGTGGATTACCCAAGGTTTATCGAACTCGGGAGGAAGAGGTCAAAGATATCCCTCTCAAGCAACCCTGTAATCACAAAGCAAGAAGTCTCTTGTGTCCCCAACACACCAAATACACTTGTCAGGTGTATAGGTGCACTAGTTCGGCGAAGAGATAGTGAAATACAAGTAATATGGATGTATATGAGTGGTAATAGCAATCTGAATAAAATATGGCAGCGAGTAAACATGCAACAGAACAGTAAGTAAACGGTGTTTTCAGTATTGGAAACAAGGCCTAGGGATCATACTTTCACTAGTGGACACTCTCAACATTGATCGCATAATAAATACTTCTTCTCATATGTGCTACATACACTCTTGTTTGATAATGAACATCATTCGTTGCGTAGGATTACACGAACCCTCAATGCCGGAGTTAACAAGCTCCGCAACATTCGATATTCATGTTTAAGTAACCTTAGAGCATAATAGATCATTGCAAAATAAACCAAGAACTAACATAGCGCACGCACTGTCCACATTACACTATGAAGGAGGAATAGATCACATCAATACTATCATAATGACAATTAACTCCACGATCTACAAGAGATCATGATCATAGCCTACGACAAGAACCACACGGTGCACGCACTAATCACCTTTACACATGCAGGAGGAATAGACTACTTTAATAACATCACATGAGTAGCACACAACTAGCAGCGATACAAAGCTCATCATATGGATCTCAATCATGTAAGGCAGCTCATGAGATCATTGTATTGAGAGAGAGAGATTAACCACATAGCTACGGTAGAGCCCTCAGCCCGAGGGAGAACTACTCCCTCCTCATCATGGGAAGATGGCGGTGAAGATGGCGGTGGAGACGGCTTCCGGGGCAATTCCGTCCGGCGGGGTGCCGGAACAGAGTTCTGTCCCCGAATCTTGATTTCGCGATGGCGGCGGCTCTGGAAGGTTTTTCTCCGTATCGTGGTCTCCGGCGGTGTCGGGGAGGCTTAAATAGGCGCCGAGAGGGAGTCGGGGGCCACGGGGTGCCCACACCCTAGGGCGCGCCCCCCTGGCCCGCGCGGGGTGTGGTGTGGGGCCCCCCGCTCCCCTCTCATCCCTCCTGCTCCGAAGCTCCGGGAAAATAGGAACTTTGGCGGTGATTTCGTCCGATTCCGAGAATATTTCGTTACTAGGATTTTGAAACCAAAAACAGTGAAACAAGCGGCCTTTCGGCATCTCGTCAATAGGTTAGTTCCGGAAAACGCATAATAATGACATATAATGTGTATAAAACATGTAGATATCATCAATAAAGTGGCATGGAACATAAGAAATTATAGATACGTTTGAGACGTATCAGACGCTGACGAACAGGCCGTGAAGGGGGAAGCTCGTCTGCAGAAGACAAGTCATCAGAAGAAGAGGAAGAAGGGACAGCATCGGAAGGAGCCGAAGCCGGAGAACGAGGAGTACTAGGTGGACTAGACGAACGAGAGGATGGCGCCGAAGGGGGCGCATCAGAAGTAGGAGGGAGGGGAGGAGGGACAGCAGGGGGTGCATCCGGAAAAAGAAGAAAAGAGATATCATCCACCGGGTAAGTACCCGAGGTGGGGCGAGGATAGAAGGGACGCGTCTCATCAAACGTGACGTCACGAGAGATGCGCATCCGACGACCAACGGGGTCCCAACAGCGATAGCCCTTATGCTCATCACTGTATCCGAGAAAAACACACTCAACAGACTGAGCGGTCAGTTTGGTGCGTTCGCGAGGAGGCAGAAGGACATAGCAGACGCAACCAAATGAACGGAGAGTCGAGTAGTCTGGAGAAACACCAGAGAGACGCTCGAGAGGAATGCCACCCTGTAGAGCAGCGGAAGGCTGAATGTTAATGAGGTGGGCCGACGTAGCAACAGCCTCAGCCCAGAAATGTGGCGGAAGAGAAGAAGCAATCATCATAGCACGGGTGGTCTCAAGAAGATGACGATGCTTACGCTCGGCGACGCCATTTAGAAGCCGCCCGGTATGAAACCAGTTATCGAACCAGTAGGAGCCAAGAAGCACGTGAAGGTTGTTGGTGGAGGAGTGTAGTGCGGCGCAACACCGTGAAACCGGCCAACGTGGAACCTGCACAACTTTGCCCCAACGTAACATGAGGTTGTCAATCTCAAACTTGCTGAAAACAAAGGATTAAGCGTATCGAGTGAAAGATGGTGTTTGTTTGCAAAGAACAGTAAAACAGTAGAATGTATTCAGATGTAAAAGAATGGACCGGGGTCCACAGTTCACTAGAGGTGTCTCTCCAATAAGATAACTAACATGCTGGGTGAACAAATTACAGCGGGCAATTGACAAATAAAGATTCAATACATATCAACGATGATTACTATGTGATTTAATCAGGGCATTACGACAAAGTACATAGACCGCTATCCAGCATGCATCTATGCCTAAATAATCCACCTTCAGGTTATCATCCGAACCCCTTCCAGTATTAAGTTGTAAACAACAGATAATTGCATTAAGTATGGTGCGTAATGTAATCAACACAAATATCCTTAGACAAAGCATCAATGTTTTATCCCTAGTAGCAACAACACATCCACAACCTTAGAACTTTCTGTCACTGTCCCAGATTTAATGGAGGCATGAACCCACTATCGAGCATAATTACCCCCTCTTGGAGTTACAAGTATCAACTTGGCAGAGCCTCTACTAGCAACGGAGAGCATGCAAGAACATAAACAACACATATATGATAGATTGATAATCAACTTAACATAATATTCTCTATTCATCGGATCTCGCCAAACACAACATGTAGCATTACAAATAGATGATCTTGATCATGTTAGGCAGCTCACAAGATCTAATACAATGAAAGCACAAGCGGAGAAGACAACCATCTAGCTACTGCTATGGACCCATAGTCCAAGGATGAACTACTCACGCATCAATCCGGAGGCGGGCATGATGATGTAGAGCCCTCCGGTGATGATTCCCCTCCCCGGATGCGATCTCCTGAATCCCCCGAGATGGGATTCGCGACGGCGGCGTCTCGAAGGTTTTCCGTAACGTGGCTCTCAGGGGGGTTTCGCGACGAAGGCTATTTGTAGGCGGAAGGGTAGGTCAGGGGGCGTCACGAGGGCCCCACACACCAGGCCGGCGCGGCCAGGGCCCAGGCCGCGCCGCCCTCGTGTGGCGTCGCCTCGTGGCCCCACTTCCTTTCCCCTCGGTCTTTTGGAAGCTTCGTGCAAAAATAGGACCCCAGTTGATTTCGTCCAATTCCAGAATATTTTTACTAGATTTCTCAAACCAAAACAGCAGAAACAACAATCGGCACTTCGGCATCTTGTTAATAGGAGTGAAAAATGTATAATAATGCTGTAAAGTACGTATAAAACATTCAAGTATTGTAATAAAAGTAGCATGGAACATAAGAAATTATAGATACGTTTGAGACGTATCACATAGCACGGGTGGTCTCAAGAAGATGACGATGCTTACGCTCGGCGACGCCATTTTGAGCATGCGCGCCGGGACAAGAAAACTGAGCGAGGGTGCCCTCCTCAGCAAGGACACCACGAAGGTGCTGGGAGATATACTCACCAGCAGAATCAGCACGGAACACGCGAATGGGTGAGGAATACTGAGTGCGGACCATGGCCGCAAAACGCTGATAAATAGAGAGCACCTCACTGCGAGAGTGCATGAAAAACACCCAGGTGTACCGTGAAAAATCATCAATGAATAAGATATAGTATCGATGGCCCCCTTTCGAAGCGAAGGGAGCCGGACCCCAAACATCTGAATGGACTAAATCGAACGGTCGCTGAGAGACAGACACACTAGTAGGATAGGGAAGCTGAATCTGTTTGCCTAACCTACAACCCTGACAGTGTAACGACCCATCTCCAGAGACAGACCCCAGAAGGCCACGATGAACCAAAGACGACAGGCGAGAGTCACAAAGGTGACCAAGACGATGATGCCACTGCTGAAAAGAGCCGGTGACAGAGGCAACAACCGGAGGAGAACTGGCAGATGGAGTGGCAGCGGAAGGAACACGAAGCCAGTCTAACTCCCAAAGCCCCGGAGACTTACGGCTACGAGGGCCAGCTCCAACCAGGGCCTGTGTGCGACGATCCTGAACCGCACAAGACTCAGCGTCAAGAATGACGCGACAACCAGAATCGGTGAGCTGGCTAGCAGAGAAAAGGTTCATCTGAAGGCGAGGAACATGAGAAACATCAGGGACAGAGAAAGAGGGAGTAGAAAGGGTGCCTCTACTAGAAACAGGAATAGAGGTACCATCAGCCGTGACAACACGGACAGGAGAAATAAGAGACCGAAGAGCAGACAGAATAGAAGACTCAGAGGTCATATGAAAGGAAGCTCCAGAATCCAGATACCACGGGGACGTACCTGACTGTGTAGAAAGTGGTGGTCGCCGTGCCAGAAAAACCGATGACCCACAAGTATAGGGGATCGCAACAGTCTTCGAGGGAAGTATTACCCAATTTATTGATTCGACACAAGGGAGACAAAGAATACTTGTAAGCCTTAACAGCTGAGTTGTCAATTCAGTGCACCTGGAAACAGACTTGCTCGCAAGAGTTTATCAGAGTAACAGTTTTATAGCAGTAGGAATAGTGAAATAACAATGCGGTGAAATAAAGACATCGTAGTGATTATAGTAAACAGCAGGATTAAAATACTGTAGGCACAGGGACGGATTAACGGGCGTTGCATGGATGAGAGAAACTCATATAACAATCAAAGCAGGGGCATTTGCAGATAATAATAAAATGGTATCCAAGTACTAATCAATCAATAGGCATGTGTTCCATATTTAGTCGTACGTGCTCGCAATGAGAAACTTGCACAACATCTTTTGTCCTACCAGCCGGTGGCAGCCGGGCCTCTAGGGAAACTACTGGATATTAAGGTACTCCTTTTAATAGAGTACCGGAGCAAAGCATTAACACTCCGTGAACACATGTGATCCTCACATCACCGCCATCCCCTCCGGTTGTCCCGATTCTTGTCACTTCGGGGCCATTGGTTCCGGACAGCGACATGTGTATACAACTTGCAGGTAAGATCATAAACAATGAATATCTTCATGAATCAATAACATGTTCAGATCTGAGATCATGGCACTCGGGCCCTAGTGACAAGCATTAAGCATAACAAGTTGCAACAATATCATAAAAGTGACATCTACGGATACTAGGCACTATGCCCTATCAAACTTATGACTATTACATGACCAATCTCATCCAATCCCTACCATCCCCTTCAGCCTACAGCGGGGGAATTACTCACACATGGATGGGGGAAACATGGCTGGTCGATGGAGAGGCGTTGGCGGTGATGGCGGTGAAGATCTCCTCCAATTCCCCGTCCCGGCGGAGTGCCAGAACGGAGACTTCTGGCTCCCGAGACGGAGTTTCGCGATGTGGCGGCTCTCTGGAGGGTTTCTGGCGATTTCGACTTCTCCCCGTGCGTTTTTAGGTCGAGGCCAATAAGTAGTCCGAAGGAGAGCGTCGGAGGCCGGCCGAGGGGGCCACACCATAGGGCCGCGCGGGGCCCCCCCTAGGCCGCGCCACCTTATGGTGTGGGGCCCTCGGTCCTCCACCTTACTTGTCCTTGGCTCCCAGTATTCTGGAAAATAGGGCCTTCTGCATAAATTCCAAGGATTTTCCCGAAAGTTGGATTTCTGCACAAAAACGAGACACCAGTCTGAAAACAGCGTTAGTCCGTGTTAGTTGCATCCAAAATACACAAATTAGAGGCAAAACAATAGCAAAAGTGTTCGGGAAAGTAGATACGTTTTGGACGTATCAACTCCCCCAAGCTTAGCTTATTGCTTGTCCTCAAGCAATTCAGTTAACAACTGAGCGATAAAAGAACTTTCACGAACACATTTGCTCATATGATGTATATATTCTCATGCTATGGCTAATACTTAAGCAGTTCATAATGAGATACATGCAAATAAGATCATCCAACAGCTATGTCAATCATGGAGAGGTACCAACAATTAATAATAAGCATCATGAATCATGTATATAAGCAGGATTGCAATGTTCATAAGAGAATATGATAAAGTGGTATCTTACTTGCCCGTATTTGATCGGCAAAACATAAATGCCCAGGCACCTCTGGAGTTCATAGAAAGACTAGAAGTAGTGATTGTCAAAGATAAAAGCATCAAAGTTATACCACAATCAATCATATTTTGAGACAAGCATATTATACTAAGAATGACAGTTGTGCTCTCAAGATAGTGCTCAAAGAAAGAATGGAGACACAACATAAAAGTAAAAGATTGACCCTTCGCAGAGGGAAGCAGGGATTAACATGCGCTAGAGCTTTTCATTTTTAAAACAGGAGTAAAATTATTTTGAGAGGTGCTTGTTGTTGTCAACGAATGGTAATGGGTACACCAACTACCTCGTCAACCGGACTCACAAGAGCGGCTCCCATGAATTATTTGCATGTTTATGTGGCACTCCTTCCAACCTTTCTTACACAAACCATGGCTAACCGAATCCTCGGGTGCCTACCAACAATCACATACCATGAAGGAGTGCCTTTTTATTTAAGTTTTATTATGATGATGACACTCCCCCAACCTTTGCTTACACAAGCCATGGCTAACCGAATCCTTCGGGTGCCGTCCAACAATCACAAACCATGGAGGAGTGTCTATTTAAGTTAATTAATTTGGGACTGGGAATCCCATTGCCAGCTCTTTTGCAAAATTATTGGATAAGCGGATGTGCCACTAGTCCATATGAGAATCCGTCAAAAGTAAATGACAAGGTTGAAAGCTAAACACCACATACTTCCTCATGAGCTATGAAACATTAACACAAATTGAGAAGCATTTTGAAAGTTTTAAAGGTAGCGCATGAGAATTTACTTGGAATGGTTTGAAATGCCATGCATAGGTATTTATGGTGGACACTTTGGAACAACTTGGTTTTCAGGTGTTTGGAAGCACGAGCGGCGTTCCCGCTCAGTACAAGTGAAGGCTAGCAAAAGACTAGGGAGCGACAAATCAAGAGAGCAGTAACTGTCATAATCATGCTTGCGGCAAAATAAATTAACGGAGGCATAAAAGTGATACAATAACTCTGAAGCAATATAAATCATCGAGGCTTAATTGACTTTTTTGTTCAGTCATATGCATGCGTGAGCATGTGTGATACGTCCAATTTGCATCACTATTTTGTATCATAATTTGCTGTTATTCATTGATATATTTCATATTGGGACACAATACTTATGTTATTTCATCTATTTTGCATGTTTCATCATTATTGGAGGATCAAGCACCGGAGCCAGGATTCTGCTGGAAAAAGCACCGTCAGAACGCAATATTTTGGAAGATCAACTGTGGAAGGAAATTACACGTAAATTCCTATTTTTCCAGATGACGGAGGGAGCCAGAAGGGGGAGAAGAGGGGACCCAAGGTGGGCCCAGACGCGGCGCGGCCCATGGCCTGGCCGCGCCACCTTGTGGTCTGGGGGCCCCACAGCCCCTTTCGCCTCCTTTTCTTCGCGTACTCCTTCGTCCCGAAAACCTAAGCCACAGAGGGAACCTCACGAAGAGTTACAGCCGCCTCTGCGGGGCGGAGGACACCAGAGAGAAAAGAGCTCTCCGGCGGGCAGGAATCGGGAAATTCCCTCCCGGAGGGGGAAATCGACACCATCGCCATCGTCATCGAGCTGGACATCATCTCCATCATCATCATCATCATCTCCACCATCTACACCGCCATCACCACCGCTGCACCTCGTCACCGTTGTAACAATTTGGGTTGGATCTTGATTGTTTGATAGGGGAAACTCTCCCGGCATTATTCTCTACTTGTTATTGATGCTATTGAGTGAAACCATTGAACCAAGGTTTATGTTCAGATTGTTATTCATCATCATATCACCTCTGATTGTATTCCATATGATGTCTCGTGAGTAGTTCGTTTAGTTCTTGAGGACATGGGTGAAGTCTAAATGCTAGTAGTGAATTATGGTTGAGTAATATTCAATGTTATGATATTTAAGTTGTGGTGTCATTCTTCTAGTGGTGTCGTGTGAACGTCGACTACACGACACTTCACCATTTATGGGCCTAGGGGAGTGCATCTTGTATTCGGTTGCTAATTGCGGGGTTGCCGGAGTGACAGAAACCTGAGCCCCCGTTAGTATATCGATGCAAGAGGGATCGCAGGATCTCAGAGTTTAAGGTTGTGGTTAGATTTATCTTAATTACTTTCTTGTAGTTGCGGATGCTTGCAAGGGGTATAATCACAAGTATGTATTAGTCCTAGGAAGGGCGGTGCATTAGCATAGGTTCACCCACACAACACTTATCAAAACAATGAAGATTATTTAGCCACATGAAGCGAAAGCACTAGACTAAAATCCCCGTGTGTCCTCAAGAACGTTTGGTCATTATAAGTAAACAAACCGGCTTGTCCTTTGTGCTAAAAAGGATTGGGCCACTCGCTGCAATTATTTCTCTCGCATTTTACTTACTCGTACTTTATTCATCTATTACATCAAAACCCCTTGAATACTTGTTTGTGAGCATCTACAGTGAATCCTTCATCGAAACTGCTTGTCAACACCTTCTGCTCCTCGTTGGGATCGACATTCTTACTTATCGAAGATACTACGATACACCCCTATACTTGTGGGTCATCAAGACTATTTTCTGGCGCCGTTGCCGGGGAGTGAAGCGCTATTGGTAAGTGGAATTGGTAAGGAAAACCTTTACTGTTTGTGCTGATTTTATTTCTGCCTGCTGCTATAAGTCATTATGGAGAGATCTTCTCTTCAATTTCTATTTGGGAAATCTACTACTACTGCAACGGTAGTGGATGAAGCGCCAGGTGAGGAAGTAGTACCATATAAAATACCTATGAAAATTATTGAACGTGTTATGGATAACCGCTATGAAGGGGATGGAACTGTCCATCCTGGTGATCATTTATTGTTTTTGCATGAATTATGCGGGTTATTCAAATGTGCAGGTATTTCTATGAATGAAGTTAGAAAGAAACTATTCACTATATCGCTGTCTGGTAAAGCGGCGCACTGGTATAAATTGCTGAAGAATGGTGATTCTATTGATTGGGAGGACATTGTGCCTTTATTTTATTCCAAATTTTATCCTCCAAGTGAAATTCACAAAGATCGGAACCGCATATATAATTTCTGGCCTCATGATGGAGAGAGTATTGCCCAAGCTTGGGGGAGATTGAAGTCTTTAATGCTCAAATGCCCCATTCATGAGCTTCCTGGTAATGTTATTATTGATAATTTCTATGCAAGACTTTCTTTTCAAGACAAGACCTTGTTGGATACTTCTTGTTCTGGATCATTTACACGCAACAAAGAAGAGTTTAAAAGGGACCTTCTTGATCGGATCCAAGAAAATACTGAAGGATGGGAGAACGACAAAGATAGAGAATCAGGTATAATTTATGATTATAAATGCATTGAAGCTTTTATGGATACTGATAAATTTCGTAATATGAGTGCTATATATGGTCTTGATTCTCAAGTTGCTGCAAATCTTTATAAAGCTTTTGCCTCTCATTATGAATTGCCTAAGAAGAATTTTGATAAGTACCATGAACCGTATAAAGATAAAGTTGATTCATCTGTAAACAAATGTGTAGTGATTGAAACTGTTGATAATGTTATTCCTGAAGCTTATATTGAAAAAACTCCTTTCCCTGCTAAAATGAAGGAGTACTCTGTTATATCTAGTGCGGTTAATAAAAGTGAAAAGAAACCTAAAGAACCTGAAGAACAAATTAAAATTGAACCTGCTGTTGCAATAGTTAAAGATCTTGTGACTGAAAATTTGGAGGATGGTCATATTATTTTCTGTGAAGATGCTTCTAATATTGTTTCACATCCTAATAAACCCAAACAAGTTAGTGTTCCTATGTTATCTGTTAGAATTGGTGATCATTGCTATTATGGTTTATGTGATATTGGTGCAAGTGTTAGTGCTATTCCTTATGAGCTTTACACGGAGATTATGCACGAAATTGATTCTTGTGAACTTGAAGATATTGATGTGGTTATTCAGCTGGCTAATAGAGAAACTATTTCTCCAATTGGTATTGTTCGAGATGTGGAAGTTCTATGTGGTAAGATTAAATATCCTGCTGACTTTTTGGTACTTGGTTCTGCTGCTAGTGATCATTGTCCTATCATTTTTGGTAGACCTTTTCTAAATACTTGTGGAGCTATTATAGATTGTAAGAAAGAGAAAATTTTGACTAGATTTGCTGGTGAACCTTATGAATTTAACTTTTCTAAATTTACCAAAACTCCTTATAAAGCTGACTTGCCTAGTAATGATTTTAAAATGGAGCAATGTGCATCTATTGTTCTTGTTCCTAATAATCCTTTGCAGCAACATTTGGAGAATAGTGAAAGTGAAGCTTTTAGGAAAGAAAGAGATGAGCTTGAGGAAATTTTTCTTCGCCAACCTATTCTCAAGCATGATTTACCGGTGGAAGATTTGGGTACAACACCGCCACCAAAGGAAGATCCTGTTTTTGATTTAAAGCCTTTACCTGATAATCTTAAATATGCTCATATTGATGATAAGAAAATATATCCTGTTATTATTAGTTCTAAGCTTTCAGAGATTGAGGAAGAAAGGTTATTGGAAATATTGAAGAAACACCGAGGAGCTATTGGCTATACTCTTGATGATTTGAAAGGGATTTCTCCTTCTATTTGCCAACATGCTATCAATATGGAAGATGATGCAAAGCCTGTTGTTGAACATCAACGTCGTCTAATTCCAAAGATGAAAGAGGTGGTAAGGAACGAGGTATTAAAACTTCTTGAAGCTGGTATTATATATCCTATTGCTGATAGTAGATGGGTTAGTCCTGTGCATTGTGTTCCTAAGAAAGGAGGAATGACTGTTGTGCCTAATGATAATGATGAGCTTATTCCTCAAAGAATAGTTGTAGGGTATAGAATGTGCATTGATTTTCGAAAAGTTAATAAAGTTACTAAGAAAGATCATTACCCTTTACCCTTTATTGATCAAATGCTAGAAAGGTTATCTAAAAATACTCATTTTTTGCTTTCTTGATGGTTATTCTGGGTTTTCACAAATTGTTGTTAAAGCTAAAGATCAAGAGAAAACCACGTTTACTTGTCCTTATGGAACTTATGCTTATAGGCGTATGCCTTTTGGTTTATGTAATGCTCCTGCTACTTTTCAAAGATGCATGTCTGCTATTTTTCATGGTTTTTGCGAAAGTATTGTAGAGGTGTTCATGGATGATTTTTCTGTCTATGGGAATTCTTTTGATAATTGCTTGCGAAACCTCGATAAAGTTTTGCAGAGATGTGAAGAAACTAACCTTGTTCTTAATTGGGAGAAATGCCACTTTATGGTTAATGAAGGAATTGTATTGGGACATAAAATTTCCGAGAGAGGTATTGAAGTTGATAGAGCTAAAGTTGAAGCAATTGAGAAGATGCCCTATCCGAGGGATGTTAAAGGTATTCGTAGTGTTCTTGGTCATGCTGGGTTTTATAGGAGATTTATTAAAGATTTCTCTAAAATTTCAAAGCCTCTTACTAATCTTCTTCAAAAAGATGTACCTTTTGTTTTTGATGATGATTGTAAGGAAGCTTTTGAAACTCTAAAGAAAGCCTTAACAACTGCTCCTGTAGTTGAACCTCCTGATTGGAATTTGCCTTTTGAAATTATGTGTGATGCTAGTGATTTTGTGTAGGCGCTGTTCTTGGACAGCGGGTAGATAAAAAATTAAATGTTATTCATTATGCTAGTAAGACTCTTGATGCTGCTCAAAGAAATTATGCTACAACTGAAAAGGAATTGTTAGCTGTAGTCTTTGCTTGTGACAAGTTTAGACCCTATATTGTTGATTCAAAAGTCACCATTCATACTGATCATGCTGCAATTAGATACCTTATGACAAAGAAAGATGCTAAGCCAAGGCTTATTAGATGGGTACTTCTGTTGCAAGAATTTGATTTACATATTATAGATAGGAAAGGTGCTGATAATCCTGTTGCTGATAATTTGTCTAGATTGGAAAATATTGCTTATGATCCTGTTCCTGTTAATGATAGTTTTCCAAATGAACAATTGGCTGTAATAAAGGTGAGCTCACGAGAGAGCCCTTGGTATGCTGATTATGCTAACTTTATTGTTTCGAAGTATTTGCCTCCAACCTTTTCAGCTCAGCAAAGGAGGAAATTCTTTTATGACTTGAGGCATTATTTTTGGGATGACCCACACTTATATAAAGAAGGAGTGGATGGTATTATGCGAAGATGTGTTCCCGAATATGAACAACAGGAGATATTGAGTAAATGTCATGGTAGTGTTTATGGAGGACATCACGCTGGAGATAGAACCGCGCAAAAGGTTCTACAATCAGGTTTTTATTGGCCAACACTTTTCAAAGATGCAAGGAAGTTTATCTTATCTTGTGATGAATGTCAAAGAGTTGGTAATATCTCTAGACGCAATGAAATGCCTATGAATTATACTCTTGTTATTGAACCATTCGATTGTTGGGGATTCGACTTCATGGGTCCTTTCCCTTCTTCAGAAGGTAACACTCATATACTTGTCGCTGTTGATTATGTTACTAAATGGGTAGAAGCTATACCTACAAAGAGTGCTGATGGTGAGACCTCTATAAAAATGCTTGTAGATGTTATATTTCCTAGATTTGGAATACCTAGATATATTATGACTGATGGAGGTTCTCATTTTATTCATGGAGGTTTTAGAAAAACTCTTGCTAAGTATGGTATTAATCATAGAATTGCTTCTGCTTATCACCCTCAAACTAGTGGTCAAGTAGAATTATCAAATAGAGAGATTAAATCTATTTTGGGAAAGACCGTTAATAAATCTAGAAAGAATTGGGCTAGCAAATTGAAAGAAGCACTATGGGCTTATAGAACTGCTTATAAAAATCCTATGGGAATGTCACCTTATAAAATGGTTTATGGAAAAGCTTGTCATTTACCTCTAGAACTAGAGCACAAAGCTTATTGGGCTGTTAGAGAACTAAATAAAGATCTAAAACTAGCCGGTAATAAGAGGTTGCTGCAATTAAGTTCTCTAGATGAATGGAGAAGTGAAGCTTATGAGAATGCTAAACTCTTTAAAGAAAAAGTTAAGAAGTGGCATGATAGAAGGATTATCAAAAGAGAGTTTAATATTGGGGATAAAGTCCTATTGTATCGGTCTCGTCTCAGATTCTTTGCAGGGAAATTACTCTCAAAATGGGAAGGACCATATGTTGTTGAGGAGGTGTATCGTTCAGGAGCAATTAAAATTAGCTCTCTCCAAGGCAATGCCACACAAGTGGTGAATGGACAAAGGCTCAAGCATTATATCTCGGGTGATTCTTATAATGTTGATGTTGATATTATTCAAGTGGAAACACCGGAGGCTTTCATCAAAGGACAAATTGACAGTCCGAACTCGACTTTGAATAGGTAACAGTACAGGTAATAAAAAGTTCGCGTTTACCTTTCCGAACAATATTTTTGCTGTTTTTGGAAAATATAAAAAATTACGGAATCGAATCGGAGTGGAAAAGACGCGCGAGGGCCCATCACCATAGGCCGGCGCGGGCCCCACCCTGGCCGCGCCGACCTATGGGGACAGCCCCTCGTCGCCCCTTTTCTACTCGTTTTCGGCCTGGAACCTTCCTTTTGTCGTAAAAATATTTGCTATATAATCCCCGGACCCCTGGAGGTCCGTATATCGTTTTCTCGTCGTGTTTTGTTTCGAGCTGTTTTCTGCCAGATTTGTTTTGATCTAGAGGCACCATGGTCTCCAACAACAAGGACAAGGGGCCTTGGAAGGAAGAGATGGATGAAAGGATCAATAAGGAGAAGGAGAAGATAGCATCAGCAAAAGGAGAGTGGGAAACTACGAAGAGTAAGCCAATCTTGGTGGGATCGGTTAACACTGGGCGTTCTTTTTCTCATAACTTGCAGGGAGCTCTTCCGCCTGCTCTGGACCTCGACTCTTTCCCTTGTGTGGAGGAAGCAATACGGGTTGCTGATGAGTTTTGTGATCAATATCGTGCTCTAAAAAGGGAAGTGGAGATACTTCAGGAGGAGAACCAGCGACTTCGCAGAATGCTGGAACTCAATACCCAGCAAAGGCCGTCACCGCCACATTCGGATAACAATGAGTCTCTTCAAGTTTTGGTGCAGAATTGCAAAATTGAGAAGCTGAAGCTGAAGGAGATCCTTATGAAGCGCGAGAAGAAGCCATCACCATCATCACCGAAGGAGTAATTCATCATCGGTATTGGCATCCCCTTGGTTTGTTCCAAGCTTGGGGGAGTGCCGCGGTATCACATCATCACTACCTTTATCTTTTATTATCAAGTAGTGTCATATCATGAGTAGGGAAGTTATTATATGGAATAGTATGCAATGTGGAAGTATCTCTCTTAGTTGGTTATCTATGTATCCGTTGGTGTGAGTTATCGTTATGGAATATTAATGAGAAGTCTTATCATTTAATTTTTGCACACCTTATTTTAGTTTGCAATCTCCATTATATGATTACTCTTGACATGAGTATTGATATCACTTTGGGAGCATCAAGTAAATCTATTTGGTTTTGGCAAACTTAGCATTGGTCAATAGCAACAACACCCTGATGTTTAAATAAAGAGAGAAATACACTTAGATACATTACTCTATTATCTCTATGCTAATGAGTTTAGTATTCTGAAGTTAAAATTGCTTGTGCTTATGAGAAAGATGCATGATTGTTCTATCATATGTATATTTGTTTGTTTCCCTCAACCTTTATGCTTGCTATCAAACCTTGCTAGCCAAAGACCTGTATCGAGAGGGAATGCTTCTCATACATCCATAACCTTAGACCAAACCTATGCCATTTGTGTCCACCATACCTACCTACTACATGGTATTTTCTGCCATTCCAAGTAAATACTTCATGTGCTACCTTTAAATAATTCAAACTATTACTCTTATTTGTGTCAATGTTTTATAGCTCATGAGGAAGTATGTGGTGTTTTATCTTTCAATCTTGTTGGGCGGACTTTCCCAATGGACTAGTGGCACATCCGCTTATCCAATAATTTTGCAATAAGAGCTGGCAACGGGGTTCCCAGCCCCAATTAATAACTTTCATTAATAATTCTCTTCACATGTTTTGCCCTGATTTATCAGTAAGCAACTTAATTTTGCAATAGACACTCCTCCATGGTATGTGAATGTTGGAAGGCACCCGAGGATTCGGTTAGCCATGGATTGAGAAAGCCAAGGTTGGGGGAGTGTCATCCATAATAAAACTAAAATACATGTGTAAACAAAAGAGAAGATCTACCTTGCTGGTAGAGATGCCGTCCCTCATGGGAGCCGCTCTTGGAAGGTTCGTTTGGCAAGGGGGTTAGAGTGCCCGCTACCATTCGTTGACAACAACAAACACCGCTCAAAATCTTACTTTTATGCTCTTTATATGATTTCAAAACTTGAAAAGCTCTAGCACATGATTTAATCCCTGCTTCCCTCTGCGAAGGGCATATCTTTTACTTTTATGTTGAGTCAGTAAACCTATTTCCCTCTATCTCAAGCAAGCAATTGAGTTGTTGTGAACCAATCATTTATGCTATGATTCAGTTAATCATGTCTTTTATACTTTCTTGTTTAGTACAAATTTTATCTGAATGAATATGACTTTGAAGTTATCAATGATTATGAGGAGATTGTTATGCTTGAATATGAAAGCCCAGCTATAAAATTCTTATATGAAAGCTTTGCTTAGAAGTACAATCCGTTAGTAGTTCTCTGACCAAGAACAAAGTTTGCCATCACCAACTATGATTTCTCATGCACCTTTACTTGTGATTTCTCTTTACTTATTTCAAGATGAGTTATATGAGGAAGTTGTTTACTAGAATGTCTTGTGTGAATGAATATGATGCTTCTTGTCCGTATTTTATTTATCGACTCTTCACTCCATAAACATGTGGTCTTGTTTATCGAGCTCAGTTTCGCTTGGGGACAAGCGAGGTCTAAGCTTGGGGGAGTTGATACGTCCAATTTGCATCACTATTTTGTATCATAATTTGCTGTTATTCATTGATATATTTCATATTGGGACACAATACTTATGTTATTTCATCTATTTTGCATGTTTCATCATTATTGGAGGATCAAACACCGGAGCCAGGATTCTGCTGGAAAAAGCACCGTCGAACGCAATATTTCGGAAGATCAACTGTGGAAGAAATTACACGTAAATTCCTATTTTTCCGATGACGGAGGAGCCGAAGGGGGAGAAGAGGGGACCCAAGGTGGGCCCAGACCAGGGCGGCGCGGCCCATGGCCCGGCCGCGCCACCTTGTGGTCTGGGGGCCCCACAGCCCCTTTCGCCTCCTTTTCTCGCGTACTCCTTCGTCCCGAAAACCTAAGCCACGAGGGAACTCACGAAGAGTTACAACCGCCTCTGCGGGCGGAGGACACCAGAGAGAAAAGAGCTCTCCGGGGCAGGAATCCGCCGGGGAAATTCCTCCCGGAGGGGGAAATTGACGCCATCGCCATCGTCATCGAGCTGGACATCATCTCCATCATCATCATCATCATCATCTCCACCATCTACACCGCCATCACCACCGCTGCACCTCGTCACCGCTGTAACAATTTGAGTTGGATCTTGATTGTTTGATAGGGGAAACTCTCCCGGCATTATTCTCTACCTGTTATTGATGCTATTGAGTGAAACCATTGAACCAAGGTTTATGTTCAGATTGTTATTCATCATCATATCACCTCTGATTGTATTCCATATGATGTCTCGTGAGTAGTTCGTTTAGTTCTTGAGGACATGGGTGAAGTCTAAATGCTAGTAGTGAATTATGGTTGAGTAATATTCAATGTTATGATATTTAAGTTGTGGTGTCATTCTTCTAGTGGTGTCGTGTGAACGTAGACTACACGACACTTCACCATTTATGGGCCTAGGGGAGTGCATCTTGTATTCGGTTGCTAATTGCGGGGTTGCCGGAGTGACAGAAACCTGAGCCCGTTAGTATATCGATGCAAGAGGGATCGCAGGATTTCAGAGTTTAAGGCTGTGGTTAGATTTATCTTAATTACTTTCTTGTAGTTGCGGATGCTTGCAAGGGGTATAATCACAAGTATGTATTAGTCCTAGGAAGGGCGGTGCATTAGCATAGGTTCACCCACACAACACTTATCAAAACAATGAAGATTATTTAGCCACATGAAGCGAAAGCACTAGACTAAAATCCCCGTGTGTCCTCAAGAACGTTTGGTCATTATAAGTAAACAAACCGGCTTGTCCTTTGTGCTAAAAAGGATTGGGCCACTCGCTGCAATTATTTCTCTCGCATTTTACTTACTCGTACTTTATTCATCTATTACATCAAAACCCCTTGAATACTTGTTTGTGAGCATTTACAGTGAATCCGCTTGTCAACACCTTCTGCTCCTCGTTGGGATCGACATTCTTACTTATCGAAGATACTACGATACACCCCTATACTTGTGGGTCATCAGTGCCAAGTCAATATAAATGAATTATTCAGAGGAGGATACCACAATGCCATACTTACTTATGAATAAAACAATGCAAGCAAACATCCATGACATGCTACTCATATTAATAAATTAGAGCTAAACATGAGAGATCATGAACTACTAGATTTTCTCAAATAACATATACCTCACATGAACCAACTAAGCATGCTCACATGGATGAGTATATGTACAAAAATGAAAACAAATAGAGTTCATACCAGCCTCTCACCACAATCCAATTGTCGTAGATCGTCATTATTGCCTTTCACTTGTGTAGCTTGGATAATATGAAATGAAAACCACGCTCCAGCCACCGAAGACCATTGAACTCATGATGAACTTTACAAACCAAAGAAGAACAGCAAATATTTTTGGTGTTTTCGAATTGGAAACAAGAACAAAAGAAAACAAGCAAACAAAGCAAAATCTTTTTGGGTTTTCTCATAACAAACCAACGATAGCAAATAAAGTAAACTAAGAGCAAAGAACCAAATAAACAAATGGTGAAGAGAAACAACAGAAATATTTTTGGTCTTTTTGTGTTTTAGGAAAGAAACAAAGCGAAAACAAAAGAATGCAAACTAACAAAACACAGAAAAGCAGGATGACAGAATCTGCCAAATCCTGACAGCAGTATAGAAATCGAAATTAAAAAAAATCTTCCATTGCTCAGACCAAAAAGTGTTCAACTAATGAAAGTTAGATAACAACCTGGGAACATGTTCAAAAATTGGCAACTCAAAATAACGTTCTGGTTGTGCGTACGAATTTTTTTGGTAACAGCCCAGAATCTGTTTTTGTACAGCACTTCCCCAAATATCATCTCCTTCTCATTAGAAAACCACTCTAAGAAACTAAACAAGTATGTACAAGTATCCAACAACCATAATGTGCAAAGAATGAGTGATGCCGGTATACCTCCCCCAAGATTAGGCTTTTGGCCTAAGTGGAGTTCAATCCCATCGAGGGTCGGAGTTCCCGGTGGATCATACATGGAGTGGTAATAGGGCCCCTGCGCAGAAGAATGTCGTGGAGGTTCCACATGACCATAATGTTGATATGAGGAGCTCGCTGCATCGGATGAAGAGTCGGGGTGCTCCTCGGCCTCCACACCTTCCCTTGCACGATGGCTTTCCCTTTCTATGTATGCGTTTAGCTCATTTTCTGTGATCGACCACCCTTTCCTGGCATCAAGGTTAAACAGAGCAGGTGCAAATCGTACTAGTTTTTCAATTTTCTTAGTTATGCTCCAATTTTTCTTATACAAAGTTATCCTATAATACATGTTGTTCAAATTAGATGCATCTGAAATAAACTCATGTTTAATCATGGAAACAACATCAAGCTTCTCTATAGAAAGCGGAATATCTAAATGGTGAGGTCCCACACCATGCATAGCTAATAAGCGAGAGGCGATAAGACCTCCACAAATTCCTCCTTTCTCACGGTTAGTAGCAAGTCTACAAGCTATTAAAGCACCCAAATTATAAGTCCTATCCTGTTGCAAAGCGGCAGCTAAGAAAGCCAAATCTTGGACAGATAATTTACCTCCATTCTTTCTAGCAAGAACGCACTTTGTAACAAAATAAGCAAAGTAGCGGATAGCTGGTTGTTGAATGCTACTAATCTTACCACCATCATTGGAGAAGCTCCTCCCATTACAAATCATTGTATAAAGATTCGAGAGCTCCCGCGGCGTTCCCCTGATCTTCTCGCAGGATCCCCACCGCGGCACTCTAATTGCTGTACAAAAATCACCGAAAGGCAAGTTGATAGTTTTGTTATAAATCTTGTACCGGACCATGGGGTTAGTTTGAGACCGATGAAATTCGAAATCCTGCACAACCGACACCGTTAGTTTAGCATATTGGTGAGGTTCACCAACAGAAAACATTCCAACCCTGCATTGGAAATCAGTGTTTGAACATCTTGCAGATTCCTGCATTCCGCATAAAATCCGTGCATGGGTAATAAGAGGGGTATACTCCCTCTTCACGATGAACTCTCATGACTTGCTGTACCTCCAACTCTTGTTGGTTAAGTTGGTGCATACTCCCCTCCATTTTCTGAAATTTTCAACAACCATTATAAAATTTGATTTCAAGGTATATAATTGAGGGGAACTACTATAGGAACTTGCTAGAGTACTAAACATGCATCAAAACTAGTTTCTACCACTTAGAACAAGCATGCAAGCTCACTAAACATGTTATCTACAGCAGCAAAATATTCAAGATATACTCAACCAAACGAAATTCTAATTGGACAATCAAAGGAGTCACATACCAAGGAGCAAATGTGCCAAATTTCAGACAGAAATCTGGGCTGAGCAAGGAGATCGAGAAATCGCGAGTTCTTGAGCAGAAACGCGAGTGAGAGGAACTTGGTGCGAGTTTTTTCGGGAGAGAGAAGATGCTGGGAGGAAGAGATGAAGTAGTGGGGCAAGGAGGGGCCCACACCACAGGGTGGCGCGCCCACCTCCTTGGCCGCGCCGGCCTGTGGTGTGGCACCCCGTGGTACCCCAGGTCATCCTCTGGTACTCCAGTGCCTCGTCGAAAAATAGGACCAACGGTGTAATTTTTGTAATTTTTAGAGAACTTAAAAATGCACATTTCTGGGTGTTAAATTAATTATTACCGCAGGAAAATGATTTCCAAAATCTTAACAACTAAAGCATATTGCAAAACAAAAGGTGCTACAGCAAGTAAAACAAATGGAGGGGGAAAGAAAGAAAGAAATGTTGTTTAGCTCTCTTATGCATTAAAATATACTTGTTAACAAGGTTGATCAAGTCTTACTACCAAATAAATTTTATATGACATAAGAAGAAATAAACCTCAAATCAATCATGTTACCTTATATTGAATTGATATGGATCCAATCACAAGAGTTTGATATTCCTCTTTAGGCTCATATATAGGACAATCAATGGATCCCACTTTGATAGTTTTCACATTAAAAATTGTATTAACTCCACATACTTTATCAATCCTCTTGGGAAAATAGACAGTGTGTTCCTTATCATCAACATTGAAAGTAACCATGCCTTTATTGCAATCAATAATAGCCCCTGCAGTATTAAGAAAGGGTCTTCCAAGAATAATGGACATATTATCATCTTCAGGCATTTCCAACACAACAAAATCAGTTAATATCAAGCAATGTTGAGTAACTTGAACAGGAACATTTTCACATACACCAACAGGAATAGCGGTAGATTTATCAGCCATTTGCAAAGATATATCAGTTGGTATCAACTTATCTAAATCAAGTCTCTTATAAAGAGAAAAAGGCATTACACTAACTCCCGCTCCCAAATCACATAGAGCAGTTCTAACATAATTATTCTTAATAGAACAAGGAATAGTAGGTATACCTGGGTCGCCCAACTTCTTTGGAACTTTGCCATTGAAAGAGTAATTAGCAAGCATAGTGGAAATCTCCTCATTGGGAATTTTCCTTTTGTTAGAGACAATATCTTTCATATACTTTGAATAAGGAGGCAATTTAATAGCATCAGTCAAAGGGATTTGCAAAAATAAAGGTTTCATCCAATCACAAAATTTATTATAATGTTCCTCCTCCTTTGATTTTAGTTTCTTAGCAGGAAAAGGCATTTGCTTTTGAACCCAAGGTTCTCTTTCATTACCATGTTTCTCAATAAAATCTTCTTTAGTATACTTTTTATTTTTAGCATGCTTTTCAGGTTCTTTTTCAATTTCTTCTTTATCAGGAGTATCATCCTTATCATTATATGTTCATTACCATTTTCAGTTTCAGCATCAGAAATAGAAATACTATTAGGATCATTAACAGGTTCAGAGGGTTCTACAACATTCTTATGTTTCTTTTTCTTTTTCTTAGATGGAGCACTAGTTTTAGTTAGTTGAGAATCCTGTTCAACTCTTTTGGGATGCCCTTCAGGATATAGAGGATCCTGGGTAGAAACACCACCTCTAGTTGTTACTTCATAAGCATGTTTTTCTTTAGAATTATTTCCCAACAAGTCATTTTGCACTTTAGTAAGTTGATCAATTTGAGTTTGAACCATTTGAAAATGTTTAACAAGTATCTTAACATCATTGGATGTTCTCTCCACAATATCATGCAATTCACTAATAGCTCGAGAATTTTCCATTAAATGATTCTCTACTCTCATATTAAAGTTTTCTTGCTTAACAATATAATTATCAAACTCATCTAAGCATTGAGCAGGAGGTTTTGAATACGGAATATCTTCCCTAGTAAAGCGTTGAAGAGAGTGTACCTCAATCATGGATGAAGGGGGAGTTATCTCACATAAATCTTCTATAGGAGGTAAATTCTTCACATCTTCAGGTTTAATACCCTTCTCTTTAAGAGACTTCTTGGCTTCCCTCATATCTTCATCATTTAATTTAATCATACCCCTCTTCTTCACTATCGGTGTCGGGGTTGGTTCAGGTGTAGACCAATCATCATGATTCCGGCCTATTTTAGCCAATAATTCTTCAGCGTCGTCTGGAGTTCTTTTCCTGAAAACACAACCAGCACAACTATCCAGGTATGCCCTAGACTCAATGGTTAGTCCACTATAAAATATATCAAGTAAATCATGCTTTTCCAAATCATGGTCAGGCTGAGCTCTAATAAGAGAGCAAAATCTCGCCCAAGCCTCAGGCAATTTCTCTCCATCTTCCTGGTCAAAATTATAAATTCTCTGCAAAGCAGCATGTTGAGCACTAGCAGGAAAGTATTTCCGGAAGAAAACATCAAGCAATTCTTTTGGGCTTTTAATAGAACCAGGAGGCAAATTATTATACCAAGTTTTAGCATCGTCCTTTAATGAGAAAGGAAAAATTTTAGCGACAAAATAAGTACGCATCTTGACATTATCAGAAAACAAGCCACTAAGAGTAGATAACTCAGTCATGTGTTCAACATCACTTTCTTTTTCAGTACCACAAAAGGGTGTTTTCTCAACAATAGCTATATGAGATAAATCAAGAGAAAAATCATAATCTTTATCCCTAATGTTTATAGGAGATGTGGCAAATTTAGGATCGGGAGATAGTTTATATCTAACAGCATGTTCTGCAAGCAACTTTTTAATTTTTCTTGCAGTAGTAGCATTGCATTTTTCAATAAAATCATCATCAAGCTCTACATAATCTTCATCAAGATCATCACTAGAATATTCAACAGACTCAGGTGAATTAACAGGTGTAGCAGCATTTTCATTAGGAGTTTCAGATTTTCAATTTGTCTAGACTTAGCAATTGTAGCATCTAGAAAAGATCCTAACGAACCATCATTATCAAGCACAGCAGAAGCATCATCACAATTATGAGAGGAATTTTCAGATTCAGCAGAAGTACCAACATTTGAAGCTTGTGGTGGTGAAACAAGTTTACTTATCACAGATGGTGAATCAAGAGCAGCAGAGGTACTAAGAGTTGTACCTTTTCTTGTAGTGGATGGTAATTTGGCGATCTTAGTATCGCGAGGTTTACCCATGATGGAGAATTTCAGCGAACAATATCAATCCAAGTGAACTTCCAAATAAAGCTATGCTCCCCGGCAACGGCGCCAGAAAATAGTCTTGATAAACCACAATTATAGGGGATCGCAACAGTCTTCGAGGGAAGTATTACCCAATTTATTGATTCGACACAAGGGAGACAAAGAATACTTGTAAGCCTTAACAGCGGAGTTGTCAATTCAGCTGCACCTGGAAACAGACTTGCTCGCAAGAGTTTATCAAGAGTTTTATAGCAAGAGGAATAGTGAAATAACATCGGTGAAATAAAGACAGCAGAGTGATTATAGTAAACAGCAGGATTAAAATACGTAGGTACAGGGACGGATTAACGGGCGTTGCATGGATGAGAGAAACTCATATAACAATCAAAGCAGGGGCATTTGCAGATAATAATAAAATGGTATCCAAGTACTAATCAATCAATAGGCATGTGTTCCATATTTAGTCGTACGTGCTCGCAATGAGAAACTTGCACAACATCTTTTGTCCTACCAGCCGTGGCAGCCGAGCCTCTAGGGAAACTACTGGATATTAAGGTACTCCTTTAATAGAGTACCAGAGCAAAGCATTAACACTCCGTGAACACATGTGATCCTCACATCACCGCCATCCCCTCCGGTTGTCCCGATTCTTGTCACTTCGGGGCCATTGGTTCCGGACAATGACATGTGTATACAACTTGCAGGTAAGATCATAAACAACGAATATCTTCATGAATCAATAACATGTTCAGATCTGAGATCATGGCACTCGGGCCCTAGTGACAAGCATTAAGCATAACAAGTTGCAACAATATCATAAAAGTGACATCTACGGATACTAGGCACTATGCCCTATCAAACTTATGACTATTACATGACCAATCTCATCCAATCCCTACCATCCCCTTCAGCCTACAACGGGGGAATTACTCACACATGGATGGGGGAAACATGGCTGGTCGATGGAGAGGCGTTGGCGGTGATGGCGGTGAAGATCTCCTCCATTCTCCGTCCCTGAGTGCCGAACGAGACTTCTCGGCTCCCGAGACGGAGTTTCGCGATGTGGCGCTCTCTGGAGGGTTTTCGGCGATTTCGACTTCTCCCCATGCGTTTAGGTCGAGGCCAATAAGTAGTCCGAAGGAGAGCGGAGGCCGAGGGGGCCACACCATAGGGCCGCGCCCCCCCTAGGCCGCGCCGCCTATGGTGTGGGGCCCGGGCCTCCACCTTACTTGTCCTTCTGCTCCGTCGATTCGGAAAATAGGGCCTTCGCATAAATTCCGAGGATTTTCCCGAAAGTTGATTTCTGCACAAAAATGAGACACAGAGCAGTTCTGCTGAAAACAACGTTAGTCCGTGTTAGTTGCATCCAAAATACACAAATTAGAGGCAAAACAATAGCAAAAGTGTTGAAAGTAGATACGCTGACGTACGGCGCCCGAGAAGAGTCGTAGGAGAGCAGCACCACGAAGACCCCGAGAATGTCCCGAGAGCAACTGCAGAAGATCCAAGAGCCAGCCGCTGACGATCCCGGAACCGCCGACGAACGGGATCCCGTCCGGCAGGTGGAGGAAGTGTGGCCATCCTTGCCACAGAGGAGCAATGAGGACGAGGGCGAGACTCGGACCGCGAGACTGCTGATGTAAACTAGAATCCCAAGCATCAAGCAGGCAAAGAAGCTGCGCTATCTCATGCGCAGAGAGGGGCGCGACTGGAGAGGTCGGCGTACAATCAGGTGCCGACGAGGAGCTATCACCCACACGCACAGAGGCCACCAAAGGGGGCGACAGAGAGTGATACGTCTCAAACGTATCTATAATAAATGGATGATGTAATTAAGGAAATGCCAGGGGATAGAGCACCTGGACCTGATGGTTTTAATGGTTTATTCCTTAAGAAATGTTGGCACATTGTCAAGCATGACTTTTATAAGTTAGCTACAGATTTCCATGATGAAACTATTCAATTGGGGAATATCAATGGTTCATACATTACTTTAGTACCCAAGAAACCAGTGCCTTCAAGGGTGACTGATTTTCGTCCTATTTCTTTGACCAATGTGTGTGTCAAATTTTTGACAAAATTAGCAGCTAATCGTTTGCAAGGGAAAATTTTGAGTTGTATTCACAAAAATCAATATGGGTTTCTCAGGTCCAGATCTATCCAGGATTGTTTAGCTTGGTCCTTTGAATATCTATATCTCTGTCAGCTCTCAAGAAGACCAATTGTTATTTTGAAATTGGATTTTGCTAAAGCCTTTGACACAATAGAACATGAAGCTATCCTCAAAGTGATGGAGTTTAAGGGTTTTAATTCAAAATGGATTAATTGGGCTAAAGCTATCATGTCCTCTGGTACCTCTTCTATTTTGTTGAATGGAATTCCAGGGAAGCAGTTTCAGTGTAAACGTGGGGTTCGTCAGGGTGATCCAATCTCACCTCTGTTCTACATCTTTGGATCAGATCTGCTTCAGTCTGCAGTAAATGATATGGTGCAGATGGGTACTTTATGTAGACCTATTGAAACCAATGATGAGGATTTCCCAATTGTACAATATGCAGATGACACATTGTTAATTTTACCTGCTGATGAGCAACAGCTGTTGGCCCTTAAGGAAACATTACAGAAGTTCTCTGTTTCTACTGGTTTGAGGATAAACTATGAGAAATCTTATATGCTGCCCATTAATGTGTCTGAGGATAGAATACAGCATTTGTCTCAGGCCTTTGGGTGTCAAGTGGGTAAAATGCCTTTCACTTATCTAGGATTACCCCTGGGTACAACTAAGCCAACAATCACAGAGCTAACTCCACTGGTTTGTCGATTGGAAAGGAAGTTGACAGCTAGCTCTAGTTTCTTATCTCAAGGTGCTCGCTTACAGTTGATAAACTCTGCTCTTGCTTCAATGCCTCTTCATTTTCTCTGCACTTTGCAATTGCCAGTGGGGCTAACTAAGCAATTGGATAGAATCCTGAGACAATGTCTATGGAGAGACAAGGAAGGAGAACCAAAGCAGTCACTAGCAGCTTGGGAAATGGTGTGCAAACCTAAGCTCAAAGGTGGTCTGGGGATTGTAGATTTCCAGAAGCAAAATGCTGCACTGCTCATAAAGTTTCTTGATAAATTCTACAATAAGCAAGATTTGCCTTGGGTGAATTTAGTTTGGGATGCTTATTATCAGGATAAAATTCCACATGCAGAAAATATTTGTGGATCTTTTTGGTGGAAAGATGTTATAAAGCAAGTGGATAATTTCAGAGGGGTGGCTAGAGTTCATCATGGAAGAGGAGACACATTGCTTTTTTGGTCTGATAACTGGGTGATACAGAATTCCTATAGGCCAATGTGTAGAAGATTCCCAAGATTATACTCCTTTGTCATCAATGAAAGTTGTTCAGTGGCCCAGGTGTACCATACTCAGGAAATGGGGAATCTATTTCATACTCCATTGTCAACACAGGCTTATCAGGAATTATTGGAATTGCAAGGTCTTATGCAGAATAATCCTTTAACTGAGGATAGGGACGTTTGGAAGTATTGCTGGGGTGATAAGTATACGTCTAGAAGCTTTTATGAGCACATACATTCACATATACAAGTACCCAGAATATATAAGTGGTTGTGGAAGTCATGTTGTATTATGAAGACGAAGGTATTTGCATGGTTACTGTTAGTGGACAGGCTTAACACAAGAGATTTGTTGCGTAGGAGAAAGTGGAAGGTTACGGATGATACACACTGTGTACTGTGTCCAGGGAGAAATTATGAAGATAGACTACACTTATTCTTTGAGTGTAATTTCAGTGTCAGAATTTGGAATTACTTGCAGATAGATTGGCACCAACATGATCAGATGCAAGATGTGATTGATCAAGCCAGGAGAAGTTTTCAGCATCCTTTCTTTATGGAAGTTATGATGGTGGCATGCTGGAATATTTGGATAATCAGAAATGAGAAGATTTTTAGAAGCGAAAGGAGCTCTTTCACTAAGTGGAGAAGCAAGTTCATCCATGATATTACTTTACTGCAATATAGGATCAAAGCCAAACATAGAGATAGTCTTCTGTCTTGGATTAAGTCTCTACCTTAGAGGCTGTTTTCCTAGGCTTTTAGCTTTTTAGCTTTTTGAGTTTTTCTTAGCTTCTTTTCTTCTTTTGTATATATTGCAAACTTTTTCTATGTTCTAAATAAAGAGAAAATTGCTGTGGGGCTTTTTGCAAAAAAAAAAAAAAAAAAAAAAAAAAAACGTATCTATAATTTCTTATGTTTCATGCTACTTTTATGACAATACTTGAATGTTTTATACATACTTTACAACATTATTACACATTTTCCGGCACTAACCTATTAACAAGATGCCGAAGCGCCGTTCTGTTTCTGTTTTTGGTTTCGAAATCCTAGTAAGGAAATATTCTAATTGGACGAAATCAACGCCCAGGGTCCTATTTTTACACGAAGCTTCCGAAGACGAGGGGGAAAGGAAGTGGGGCCACGAGGCGCCACACAACAGGGCGCGCCCGGCCCCGCCGCGCGGCCCTGGTGTGTGGGGCCCTCGTGTGGCCCCCGCGTGCCCTTCCGCCTACTTAAAGCCTCCGTCGCGAATACCCCTGCACGAGAGCCACGATACGGAAAACCTTCCAGAGACGCCGCCGCCGCCAATCCCATCTCGGGGATTCAGGAGATCGCCTCCGGCACCCTTCCGGAGAGGGGAATCATCACCGGAGGGCTCTACATCATCATGCCCGCCTCCGGATTGATGCGTGAGTAGTTCATCCTTGGACTATGGGTCCATAGCAGTAGCTAGATGGTTGTCTTCTCCGCTTGTGCTATCATTGTTATAGATCTTGTGAGCTGCCTAACATGATCAAGATCATCTATTTGTAATGCTACATGTTGTGTTTGGTGGGATCCGATGAATCTAGAATACTATGTTAAGTTGATTATCAATCTATCATATATGTGTTGTTTATGTTCTTGCATGCTCTCCGTTGCTAGAGGCTCTGGCCAAGTTGATACTTATAACTCCAAGAGGGGTATTTATGCTCGATAGTGAGTTCATGCCTCCATTGAATTTGGGATCGTGATGAGGTTCTAAGGTTGTGGATGTGTTGTTGCTACTAGGGATAAAACATTGATGCTTTGTCTAAGGATATTTGTGTTAATTACATTACGCACCATACTTAATGCAATTATCTCTGTTGTTTACAACTTAATACTGAGGGGGTTCGGATGATAACCTGAAGGTGGATTATTTAGGCATAGATTGGATAGCGGTCTATGTATTTTGTCGTAATGCCCGATTAAATCACATAGTAATCATCGTTGATATGTATTGAATCTTGATTTGTCAATTGCCCACTGTAATTTGTTCACCCAGCATGCTAGTTATCTTATTGGAGAGACACCACTAGTGAACTGTGGACCCCGGTCCATTCTTTACATCTGAATACAATCACTGCAATCATTGTTCTTACTGTTCTTTGCAAACAAACACCATCTTCCACTCGATACGTTTAATCCTTTGTTTTCGCAAGCCGATAAGATTGACAACCTCATTACGTTGGCAATGTGTTGTGCAGGTTCCACGTTGGCGCCGCCACCGGTGTTGCGCCGCACTACATTCCTCCACCAACAACCTTCACGTGCTTCTTGGCTCCTACGGTTCGATAACCTTGGTATCAGGAAACTTGCTTCTATACGCATCATACCTTCCACTTGGGGTTCCGAACGGACGTGTGCTTCGCGCGTATCAGAGAGCAACACGCCGATGAAGACAGAGTCGGCAAGGCGCGGTCATAACCACGTGAAGAGGCCGCGAAAGTCGATGTAGAGCGGCATGCCGACGTAGACGGAGTCTGACGAAGCGCGGCCATAACCGCGGGAAGAGGCCGCAAAAGTCGATGCAGAGCGGCGGGCCGACGTAGACGAAGTCGGTGAAGCGCGGGCAGAGCCACATGAAGAGGCCGCAAACGGCGACGAAGAATAGCTAGCCGTCATACACGGAGACAGCGGACAAATACCAAGTACCGAAGGAAGGCCCAAAGATAAGGCGGGATCAGCGGAAGAACACATCAGGTAACAACAGCCGATGACAGTATTTTTTTTATCTTGTTTTTTTTTTCTTTTTTTTTCAGATGGAAGTCACGGGCAGGGAGATCGATCCGATCGGATCGGCAGCCTCACGGGTCCGATCTCAGAATCGGCAGCCTCACGGGATCAGGCCGGGAGCAGGCAGCGACGAGCGGCCGAATCGAGGCGCGACCAGCGGACGAGCAGCCGAATTGGACCAGCGGGAGAGAAGCAGGCGTCGGGGATCGAGGCGGGCGGGCACGGGAGCAGAGCAGGGCGGGCGTCCTCGCGCGGGGGACCGAATCGAGGCGGGCGACCTCGCGGAGAGACGGGGACCAGCGGAGAGAAGCCAGCGTCGGGGCTGGCGACACGGGAGCAGACGGGCGGGCGGCCTCGCAGAGAGACGGGCGCTGCGGCGGCGGATTTCTTGGACGGCCGGCGGAGAAGATGAAGATAGCGGCGGCGGGACAAGCTCAGACGCACGGACTAGAAGAAAAATAGGACCAAAATTTGCTCTCATACCATGTTAGGGAAATATGCTTGTTGTATTACCAGAGTGCCAAAGGCCATAATATATAGTACATGTACATGTACACATATACAGAAAGCCCCCTAACATATGGAGAAACTGCAATAGACATATATATACATCTAACAAAAATCACCTAAACACGGACTTAGCTTAACTACTAAGCTGAGCTGACCGATCAAAGCCTCGCTGGTCTCCAAAAAGACAAGAAAAAACGCGCAGACAAACAAACCACACACAGTAGGCACACGAACACACTCGCCTTCTCTTCCCGTTTCAAACGCTCTGAACTGAAACCCTCCCACATCCCACAGAAAAAAAGGGGAGAAAAGAAAGAAATTCAAAAGCTCCCAAAACCCTCCTCCAGCCTCCACCGCCGCCATGGACAGGGCCCCGCCGCGCGGCGCCCCCCGCGACGCCGTCGGCCAGCGGTGGCTCGCCGTCTTCGCCTTCCAGGCCGCGCTCTCGGCGGCCGCCTCCGTGATCCACCTCGCGGCCTCCCCGCGCCGCCGCCACGCCAGCCTCGGGGTGCCCGCGGCCCTCCTCCTGGCGCTGCACCCGCTCCTCTCCTGCGCCGCCACGGGCCTCCTCGCGCTCGCCTTCCTCATCTCCGCCTCGCCCCACCCGCGCCCGCCGCCGGTGCCGCTGCGCGCGCTCGCGGCCTTCCTCCTCGCTGCGGCCGGCGCGCTCTGCGTGGCCGCGGCGGCGTCTCTGGCCCCCGAGGACGCCGGGTGGGCCGCCGTCGCCGGGCTGGGGTTCCGCGGCGCTGTGCTGGGCGCGGTGTTCGCCGCTCACTACTTTGGGCGTGGGAGGTGGCTGCTCCAGTTCCCCGTCGTGCAGGTGAGTCGATTGGGGGGAAAGCTAGGGTTTCTAGATGTACTGTTTGGTTCTTCCCAAATTGCAGTTTGGGTTTGACTTGTCACGCTTAGGATTCATATGACTAGGATTAGGGTTAACTGCGTAGGAATGATTGGTTGTGCTGATGACTTCTGTTATCGAGTCATAGGAAGGAATATGTATTGTTATATGTGGCTTCAACCATTGGTATTTTACCCTACTAGGGTGTTTGACCAGAGAGGGGATGGCTGCTAGCATTGTTGCATTATTTGGATCAACATTTATTGGACACACATCTACTTTAAGTTTGAAACTCGAATGAGAGAATTGCTAAGACTAAAATGATCAACATTTAACTAAGTTTTGATCCCTTGATAGTCTTAGACTTGCTTGCTTGTTCACTTGTTCACTTGCTATCTTACAATTCTTCTCAGCAGTTACTTGAGCATGTTGCCAGTTGCTTACTTCTGCCTTTATTAAATTATGCAGCGACCTCTGTTCTATGGACTGAAGATGGGGCTTCTACCATCTATGAAAAGGGCTCTAAAGGTGTCGCTTCAGGCCTTCTGCCTTTCATTTCTCCTGGTTTTTATTCTTCCCCGGCAATTCAGAATTGGAGGATCCATTGGAAGCCAAATTATCACCCAAATCGGTATTTTTATGGTGACCACTGGCGTTTCCTTCTGTTGGGAAATAAGCCATCATTTTGTCCAGGTTCGTTCTCAGCTATTCAAATCAAACAACATCCTGTTAGATGTACAGTTCTTTCTCTATCTGGATTCTGCAGCTTGACTTTTGTTTAACTTGTTTAATACAACTGCTTCCATCAAATTTCAGGTTGTGCATACAAGAAGGTGCAGTTTTACTCCACCTCAGAGCACTGCCGCTGCAGAGACTAATCCTACTGATTATATCCTTGAAACACTGGAACTAAGTGATCCACGGTCGCTCATGCAGTATCTTGCCTTCCAAGATCTGTGTGCAGTATCTGAATGTAACATAGAACCTTGGCGTCGGGGTGCCTTCTTCGAGGAATCTGGTGAAACTTACAAAAGAATTGTGACAGCCTGTTTGAAGCCACTTGAGGACTTCACTTCTAAAATTGCTGAGGCGCTCGAAGGGTTTTCTAGTGATAAGCCAGAACTATTGTCACAACAGTCTAAGCTCTATGGTGCATTTAGTGATGCACAGGTAATTTGACAATCATTTTTCTGCACTTCTTAAGTTGTAGGTTGTTCTATGTTTTTCCAGTTGACAGTATTGTCTTTTTTCCTTCTCTTTTCGTGTAATTAATGAAACCTGCTTGTCATTGAGGACCATCATCCAACTAGTAGTTTGAACCTACTGTTATGTTGGTGCCTTCATCTTCATGTTTTGTTTGACATCCATGATAAATTATTTTGAGGTGAATAAGAATATGTCATGCTTTTAAGATGTTGTATAAATCAAGCATACATGCATACTGATTGGTTAGCCATAGACATACATAATGAACTCAAGATCTACATAAAGGATCACACAAACTGGAAGATTTTGCACTAGGAATCATTACTGATCAGATTATGTTAATAGATTATGGAGTATGAATATACAAGTATGCACGTGTAACCTCTTTCGGGAAGGTTTGATAGCTTAATGTGGAGCGCTCAAGTGTCAAGGCTTTTTCGAACTGATGGTTATTATTGACAGCTGGTATATGTAGACCTAATGTATTCTTCTAGTATGCAGTAATTGGATACTCCCTCCATACCGGTTTACACGGCAATTACGTATTTCGAGAAAAAACTTTGACTACTAATTTAGTCAACAAAATATAAGATATATACTTCCTCCGATTCATATTACTTGGCGCTAATATAGATGTATCTAGACACATTTTAGTGTATCTAGACACATTTTAGTTGTAGATACATCTATTTTAGCAACAAGTAATATGGATCGGAGGGAGTACCACAAAAATTATACTATTGGAAACTTCTTTTGAATATGAATTCACTGGTATAATTTTTGTGACATATATCTTATATTTTGTTTACCAAATTTGTAGTCAAACTTTTTTCTCGAAATACGTAATTTCCCTATAAACCGGTATGGAGGGAGTAATTAGGATTGTGAACTCTAATAAATTCATAGTGTGAAGTTGCACATGAGATGATAGGTATGCATATGGAATTATGGAGCGCCTGCAATGATTTTGGATATTAGCTACGGTGTGTTTTATACAGTTATGGGAAGTTGGTGTGATTGTGGAATATGGCACATGTGGAGATGTCCTAGCATGAATTTATGACCAAATTGGTCTTTTACTCGTACATAGAGGACATGTGTTCTGGTTCATGCAAGTGCTGTTAAATAGTATTAGTAGCTCATTGTTAAGTTGTGGAGCATGCTTTACCTCAGAACCAACAGATAGCATTGTAGCAGAAAAATCAGATCTGCTAGGGGAGAATTATGACGTGACTATTGTGGACCTGTATTGTAACTGGAAAATGATTGGCCGATACCAATATAACTTTTAAGTGAATATGTTTGATTTTCATTCCTACATTTTGGTCATATAAGTTACAATTCGTATTACCTACTACAAGCACCATATGCCAAAAATGGGGGCTGCTTAGCTGAACTGGTGTGTAGAGTCACAATGATTTGTTAATAGTATATCTGGAAGCCAGAAACCGTGAACCATGATGTTCAGTTTAACAGCAGTTTGAATTTGTTTTCACGTTTAGGGTCCACTGCATAGATTGGTATGGCTACTTGTTTCGAGAGTACGGTATGGCTACTTGTAAGAAACATAAATAATGAGTTAACATTTTGAAGATGTAGCTTACTTCCATTTGGATTATGTGATGAATGTAGCTTAACATAAGGACAGATTCTTGTGGTTTGGTAGCATTCAGAAACTTTATTTATGTTATGTTCAGTAAACGTCTTTCAGAACAAGTTCAGTTAAGTACATTCCTAAGCTTTAGTAGCCTTGCCATAAGATTGTTTAAGGCCATGAAATGTTTTGTGCCCGGTGGTGTATCATTTCCATATATTACATGATCCAAATGTTCATGCAGTACTGCCTAACGATGGATTATTTTGTGTGACCTATGAATGTAGATATGCTCATGGTGTGCTCGGACATTGGCGACATTGACTGCACGCTCACGGCGAGAGGATCGGTACGGAGTTGCTCAACTCACTGGCTGCAATGCTGCTGTGATGTCTACGTTGCTGTCTGCGCTAGTTGCGGTTGAAGCATGTTTAGGAAAGAAAACCAACCCGCAACCTGTGCACTCACTGGGTCCAGCAAGCATTAGGTGGGGCAACTTCTCCACAGCAAAAAAGGGCAACGTAACTGCCATTGCAAGCACGCAGAGAGGTGGCCTGCACACGAAAGCTTACTTAATGGCTGATGTTTTCCGGACCTCAATCTATCAGATAGTTTCAGCCTTCCCGGATGATATGCGGGCGAATGCAAAATCTTCGAGTCTGGAGAAGAACTGGATCAGCGAAGGAAGAAAACCGATATTTGGTTCACCTGCTGTGTTGGTTCAGAAGCTGAGCCTGTTCACTGAATACCATGCTGTCTGAACATTGTGTGATGCCTCGCAAATCCTTGCTAGCGGAACAGTCCATACATTTGGTGAAGGAAATTTTGTTTTGGACCGAACTGTTTAAGTAAATTTTGGAACTGTTGGTGCTGCTATCTCATCGAGGTCCAAGAATCTTTGTTTCTGGCACTATGATCTACTGGGGAGAAGGCATTTTTCATTCTCAATCTTTCGGAGGACAAGGACCATGACCTGTTATTGCTGTGAGCTCCTGTGAAACAATCTCACTATTCTTCAATTGTTGGAAGCAAATGGAATGTACCCACTCAATTCTGTATTGTATTCGGAGATGTTAGTTTCTTATAGCCTCGAATAGTTGTCAAATTATGTTGCCATGGTTGGAAGGATGCTGAAATGTTTTGGGCTAGTCAGAATGGTCTCACTTGACACTGTAACTTTGTTACGCACTGGTTCTAGTCAAGTTCGAATGGCTTCCTTTATGCGCTGATAAGTTTTAGTTGTTCGTGTGCGTTGACTGGTGTCCATGCGCATTTACTGTTTCCTGCTGATAACAGTGGGAGTAATTGGACTGAACACCAACGTTTTCATTCGAAACTTGCATGTGAGAGTTCAAGTTATCAAAGCATCCCACTTTCTCAGGAATGGAGCAGTTCCATGTCCGCTATGATCAATGGGAATTCATCAAATGAGTTTATAGCTATTCACATTCAGAATTGAGAATTCATAGGCCCTGAAGTTGTATGGTATCTCCACTAAAGTAACCATCCAAATTCTGCCCTTGATTTCTAGTAGGAGTACATCTATCTAACTAACGAGCAGAGCGTTGCCGGTGATCAGCCTCCCCGCGGCAGCCACCGCCAGCGGCGGCCTCCTGGGCGATCCGCCGCCGCCGAGCACCGAGAGCGCGGCCCTGGCAGCCGCCTTCCTGGCGGCCTTGGGGCAAAGCCGGCGCGGCGAGAGGACCCGGTCCCGGCGCGCGTCCAGGCCGCCCCCGCAGCTCCGGGACGGCTTGATGCGCTTCCTGGCCGGCTTGGCCAGGTCCTCGAGGGAGCCCACCGCCGCCAGCGACGCGAAGGACTGCGACTTGCCGTCGAAGAACCTGGACAGGCCCCTCCTGCACAGCGCAGAAGAAATCATCGCTAGTTAGCACCGCTTCAGATCAAGAACATAAGCGAAGTACACTGGGCATTCCGCGCGGCGGGCACGTACTTGATGGGGAGCTGCGTCATGAGGGCGGACATCTGGAAGAGGTCGTCGGAGGAGGAGGAGGAGGAGGAGGCCGCGTCGTCGGCGAGGTCGGAGGAGGAGGAGGAGGTGGCCTCGGAGTCGGAGTCGGAGGCCGAGCCGATGTCCTCGTCGTCCTGCTCGTCCCCGTAGGCGATCTTGGGCGCCATCCACGCCGCGCGGCCAAGCAGCATGTACGCGTCCATCTGAGTCGTCATGCCGATCAGATCAGATGAGAGAAATGAAGCGGGTAATGGATCAACGGGGGATTATGATTGTGGTCGTGTTGCCGTCGCCGAAGGTAGCTATAAAGGGCAGGGGAAGGAGGAGGAGGGTCGAGGATGGTGAGTCAGTGGGGAAGATAAGAAGGGAGGAGGAGCGCGGCTAGAAATAAGGGGGCGAGCGGAGGGGATAAAAGCGAAAGTAACCCAAATGCTGGTAAGTAGATTCGTCATTATCTCCTTCGTTTTCCTTTGATTACCTTTTGTGGGAGAGGGACGCGGCGGGGTGGGGAGTGGATAAGTCCTCCACATGGTCTCCCTGCGTGCAGCGTTGGAGGCCGTGTGTGCGTTTGCCGTTGGGCTGACTGTGCCTGCCTGCTCTGCGCGGCTGTGCTACGTCGCTTGAAGGTCCACACACACACACACTTGGTTCAACTTGAATCCCTACCCCGCGCCACGCGGGTTTCCCCAGTCCACTTACGATGGCTACCAGCAGGGGTGACTAGCACACTAGCCAGTAGGACTTGTCCGTTTCGGGTGACCTGGAAGCCGTGGCATCCCCATGACCCCATCATGCCTGTACTTTGTTTTATGAAAGCTACTGTGCCTATCGTCCACTCTGCTCTGTACTCTCTCTCCCTCTCTTCTGGTTTGTACTATTGCAGAGTAATTGCATCCACATAAAAAAGATTAGAATTTTTCAAAACTCAAAAACATCATTTTCAAAATTTTAAAATGCTGAAGAAACCGAACTGGGGTACGTGAGCATGAGTGGAAGAGGCGATCAGGAGAGGCGGCGGCCATAACACATCTACGGTTCAATTCTCCTCGCTAGCGACGCCGTCGGTTCGCTCTGCCTCCGGTACCTTTGGGGCCTTGGGGAAGGGTGGCACACCACGGCCCCTCGCCGGCGGGGAATTTTCGTTCCTTTTGGGGCCTTGGGGAAGGATAGCACATGGAGTTGTGTGTCCAGTGGATCTCTTGGGGTACAGTCGGTTTTCCTATTAGTTGGTGTGGTTTTATGTCAGTCTCTTTCGGTCTACGTTGTCATCGTTGACGATGGTTGCTACTCTGGTGCAATTGTCTTTTGGGGTCTTAGCATGACGACTTCATGCATGTCTACTACGACAAGCTTTGTCAATCTTCGGTGATGAAGGGGCGAGGATGGCGGCGCGCCTTCCACTTGTACAAGTGTTTGTGGTCTTTGCTAGGTGTTCCAAGTACCTATATGTAATTTTTATTACTATTGCTGATGATTATTAATAGATCAGTGGAATTTCGCGAAAAAAAGTGCCAAGCTCACTAGAGCTTGGGTGCCATAGACTAGGGTGCCGAGAGCATAGTATGCGCTAATCCTTCTTTAACTATGCTTGAATCCGGTGACACCTTCTGCTATAGCAATTCTTCTTTTGCGGGATATTATGCAGGCACCGCCTGCAACCCTACCGTGAAGTCGTGCCAGTTTGTTGTGACTCATCATAATTCATTTAAATAAAATAAAAGGGAAATCCAAACATGGGAACTTTTAGTCTAGATTTCTAATTTTTACGAAAGTACATATAATCAGCATCAAGTAGGTAGGATACAAATTTTGACCAAGTATATTATCATCTTTCTTACAACCACAAATTCATCTTCTTGTGTAACCTACAATACAACTCTTTTTTTTTTTTTGCAAAATCTTGCAAATGCATAGACAGCATTGTATGTATCCATGTATATATTGTTTTTTGGAATTTCCTCCAAAAGACCATTTTAAAACTTTTTTTTTCAAGTACCGAGCTCAATGGAGCTCGGGTGCCACAAATTGTTGCTCATGTTTCTTGGCTAAAATTTTCCTTGGATTCTTGTATTCTCGGCGGCATTCATATGTATTTTCTTTCATATTTTGATCCGCAAAATACAAGATTTATCGAAGACAAATTTCGTTTTGAAGGATGCGTGACAATCCCTAACATACCTTCTGCATGTAAGACGGACGCACTAATGCAACATCAACATCATTGAGAACATTAAACTTTTGCAAAGTGAAACATGTTCAGTAAAGTTGTTTAATTTTGAAATATATGGAGAAGACAAAAGGAGAATATCATATGACCGTGAGAATGGGACTGGCCTCTATAATTAGCTTATCCGCTTGCTTAAAGGTACAAACTGCCGAGTATATGTGGCTGTGGTTACCTAAAGCTGGAGACAGGCTCCAGTGGGGCTAATCGATTACTCTTATCCGCAGCTACCAGTCAATACACATCCAATATTGCCCTGGATACTGACGGCAAAGGTATGGTTCCTATTATCCTAGTCACGCAAGAAACAGTAGAAGAAAGGGAGGCTTGGTTTAGCGACAGATTTGTAAGCTTGCGGCTTAAACGAACTAGAGAACTAAAGGTGGTATATTCGTTACTCGTTAGTACTATACCAACTGATAACCGTCGATGCATGCTGACAAGCGCAAATGTGATTTCTTAAAGTGGGAGCACTCAGCAATGACAAGAGATTATACTCCGCTTATTCTTCCTCCAATGAATCACCAACCTGGTACTAGAAGAATGAGGAACCAAAGCTTTATTTGTCGGTCACGCTCGACGCTGACCACAACGGAGCCTGCAAGACAATACAGCGAGAATAATGCAAAAAAAAAAAAAAAAAACAATGGTGTGGTTTGACTGGGCCGTCTGGTTTGCAGAAACAGTTAAGTTGGGCCAAGTTTTGGTTAAAACAGAGCTTTGAGCACAGCATTACAGAATGAATTTCAGACATGAACTGAAAAAAATTGCCAACTGTGCTAGCGTCAGTGTTGGCGCTAGTTCTTATACAGAAGAAAAGGACGAAGAATGTGATATCTACTTTTTTTTTACTGTGAAATGTGATATCTACTACTACAGTTACCAGATTGAGATTTTTATTACTTTGACCAGCCACAGATAACAGTATGCAAACAAAATTAGGCATCTCATACATCAGAGCCTAAACAAAACCACAGCCACAATACAACGACCGCATCAAGATCTCAGGACAACAAATACAGCAACTCATTCAACGGAGCCAGAAGGGTATTTAAATTTCTTCGGCACTCTGAATGTAACACTGGACTGCCACAACTCACAATGCAAAGTAGTACTCCACAGTACTAACAGATATCCACACTGAATCTGTAAAAAACACATGCAGAAGGAGCCTTGGCATTTTTGGGATTGGAACTGACTTTTCATTGCAGGCAAAGGAAAGTACAGGAGTTACAACTAGAAGTTGGATCTGCATCCAGAGCTCAAGACATCAAGGGCTTGTTTGGTTTTCGCCCAGAGTTGCCCCGCCAAGACACGGGCCAGCCAATATTTTGGCGAAGCTTTCCGTCGCCCACGATTTGGCCAACTGCGGGCGTAAATTTGTACTACAGAGGAGAAGCCGGCGTGGGCACGCCAAATAATTGGCTTCCATCCAAACGATGACCAGCAACTTAGTCAACGCCAATTTTTTGGTTTGGCAGCCTGGGGCTTTCATCCAAACAGACCCCAAATACAGCAACTCGTTCGACACAGCCAGCAGGGTTATCCATTTCTTGGGCACTCTGAATTTAACCTTGGACTGACAGCATGCACAATATGAATCTGAAAAGAACACACTGCACAAGGAGGACTGAGGAGCCTTGGTATTTTCATGGGATCGAAACTAACTTTTCATTCCAGGCAAAGGAAAGCACAGGAGTTACAACTAGAAGTTGGACCTCACTAGAGACACTACAGAAACCGCCATAGCCAGCACACAAGATTCACTACAGATTCCTGAACTCATACGAGAGAACTAAAGCGACACAACAAGAAACAGCATGGTCCGTTCGCCGGGCGTCCGCCACCAAGGTGCTCACTCAGCCGCCGAAGCCGTAGAGGGTGCGGCCCTGGCGCTTGAGCGCGTAGACGACGTCCATGGCGGTGACGGTCTTGCGTCGCGCGTGCTCGGTGTAGGTGACGGCGTCGCGGATGACGTTCTCGAGGAAGATCTTGAGCACGCCGCGGGTCTCCTCGTAGATGAGCCCGGAGATGCGCTTCACGCCGCCGCGGCGGGCCAGGCGCCGGATCGCCGGCTTGGTGATGCCCTGGATGTTGTCGCGCAGCACCTTGCGGTGGCGCTTCGCGCCGCCCTTGCCAAGGCCCTTGCCTCCCTTGCCGCGGCCGGACATCGTCGGAGGAGATTGGGATGAGAAGGCGAGAGAGGATTTGGAATTTGCTGTGGGAGGAGATCCGGATTTGGGGCGGGATTTATAGTGGTGGGTTTGGGAGGGGAACGGGAAATTTTTGGTTTGGAGTTTGAGCGGGGCGTGGCGGGTTTCGATTTTCGCGGATTGGATGGGAGGGGTGGCGATCCGTGGGAGGTGGACTGGCAGGCGTTCGATTTGGGGTGGATGGTGGGAGATTCGAAACTGCTGTTGGACGGGCCGCGTGACCCACGACTTGTGATTTGTGAACGGGAAATGCGCATTGACTTTGTTCATACAAACTGCTTGTTGGATTATTTTATTTTACCGGTTAGACTACCCACAATGGGAGTATCATAGGTAGTATTATGCATTTCATGCATGCAAAATGCTGATGTGGCAGTGCAATTAAGGATGAGAGAGAGTGTACTAGTATCATAGGTAGATACCGTATCATAGCACATACTACTAGAAAAAATAATGTCAAGTAAATCTTGTACACATATTTGCATTGAGATTCTACAAAACAATTAATATATGGAGACTGATAATAGTATATGATACAATGCATTGTGGAGATAGTAACATGTAGCAGTATCATACGCATGATACTTCTATATGATACTATGCATTGTGACTAGTCTTAGGGCATATCGGGCCCGATGCATTTGAGACTGTAAAAAGTGTCAGCGCGCATCCATTTCCGTCGGCCGCGGTTGAGAAATTAGCATTCGTAATACGAATGATTATTTGTGCCTGAGGGTGCCCCCAGCGGCAAAACGCATTTCACTGTTCCCACATTTTTAAATTTATAAAACAATTTACATAGCGTTAAAACTCAAAGATGAAAATATAAAAAGGCTAGGGCCCGCTAAAACCCTAACCCTACTCTACGCCTCACCGTCGTTGGGCATCTGGGTCAGGTTGACGAGGTTCGGGATCGCCCATGGCCAGTTGGGAACCGGCGGAGCAAATGTCGGTGCAGCCGGTGGCGGAGGTGGAGCGGCCGCTGGTGCCCACGGCGGTAGAGGCGGAGGAGGCGACACTGAGTACTACAGCTCCAAGTTGAAGGCCTCTTCCTCCGACAGGCCCTACCGGCATGTGCTCGACGGCGTACTGGGGCATCAGCAGCGGCGGCTGCGGCATATCCAATATGAGGATGTCGATCCTAGCGGATCGATCTGCCTGCCCTCCTGTTGCACCATCTGGATCGCGTGGAAGACGCTGGTGACAAAGTCCTCCGAATCGTCCCACGGCGGAGGCGATGGAAGTGGCGGCGGAGACCATTTTATCATTCTTGTAGTGGATAGTTGCATTACTATTACTTTTGTCACAATGACGAAGAAGAGAAACATCCAAACTAAAAAAAAAGGGTTAGTGTAGAGGACTCTAAATAATGTTTTTTCAGAGCAATCACGTATTTTATTAATAAAAAATTAAATTAGATGAGTAAACAAAACATGCGAACTAACAAACATACTAGGAGAAAACAAGTGTCCTGAAACTATCTCTATTGTTTAATGCACTCGTCGAAGCTAGTGGTCGTTGTGAAACTCCAACACCGCCTAGACGCGCGGGAAGAGACACCAAGTGTCCAACATTGCCAAATGCAAAAGAGCACCATCTCCAGCGAGTCTTTGTGAGTCGATGAACAACTGCAAGCAGTGAGGCACATGACGCTGTGGCACGTCAATCGGGGACGTCCCCGTGCTATATTGAACCAAGATCCGCCGCATCCTATCGACGAAGTCAAGGAATAATGACAAATCCACCACCTCATGACCAACATCTCTCTCCAGGGCATCCACCTCGTCCCGGACCCCAACATCGTCGTGGATCCTCCGGTTTCCTATCTCTCATCCTGGTTGCCGCACCATCGCGAGAACCGTTCCCTCCATCTCTCTCCACAGGAGGTCGAGGCGACATCTCTCCCGCCCCTAGATCTCCGCCGGCGTGAGAGTTGATCTTCTCTCCCTCCGCTTGCCGCTCTGACGACAGGAGGGAGGGGGCCTCGCTCCTCCGTTCTGGTCTAGTTTTTTTGGGTTAGGGTTTGTTTAATGTAGTACACCCTTGGGGTGGTGGGAGCAGCGTCGAGTGAATAAATCCGCCTTGACTCTACTCCCTCACCAGCGACAACCTTCACGACCACGTCTCGAAGTTGATGACATCGGTTGTTTATTAATCCTTCAGATCAATGGTTTGGTCTTCTCACATTTCTTCAAATCTAGCGAGATGTTTTTGACTACAAATAATGTTGACTAGCAATGAAAGCCGCCGCGCCATATAGTGGCTGGTTGGTAGTATTTTTTAGTGGTGGTAAATATTTTATAAACAATTCGACAAAATATTTTTATAATATAGTAAGTAAAACTTTGTCCAACTGTCTGTGAAAATTGATTGTCTCTCAGGTGTTTAGTGTCAACCTTCAGCCTCGTGGTGCCATCTTGAATAACCGTAATAGGGGATCTCAGTTCTTCCCCTATTCAAATACCACCTGTTTGCACTTCGTTCAAATAACTATACAAACTGCAGCAAAAACCACCATACAAAAAATAGAGTTGACTTTATTCATATCTTGCTCTTCGCTCCTAGGATAAACCCAACAAAAGGGGAGAGGGAATTGGTAACTTGTTAGCTATGGCGAGCAAGTGCAGTCGCAGGTGCCAGCATCACTATTCTCAAGCTGAGCCATGACATCATCAAATACTTAGGAAAAGCATAAGCTCACTGACGGCTAACACAATGAGCTGCACTCGTCGAGGCTAATACGGTAAAAACGAAGTCCTGCACTGACCAAAAGCTATAAGCTGATATATTATTGGTTCAACGGAATTATTTATGGTGAACTCACTGAGAGATTGCTATTGAGGAGCAGCAACTTGCCGTATCCGTGCAGTATCCCATATCCGTGCAGTATCTGATACCGATACGGCGGTAAAACGTATCCGCGCTTCCTTGGCAGCAAGTAGATCAGCTGATAAATATAAGCAAACAAAATGCCGAGGGCTACAGTCCTTTGCTTCATCTAATCTAGGCCTACAAAAATCCAGCTACAGATGACGAACAAAGTATATTGGATGACAAAAAGAAAGTAATTTCAAAGTAGAGCACCATAAGCAAATTGTCACGATCATGCAGTAAACTAAGATAGCAACAAGAATGTGTCTGTAGGAGGACATGTATAAACATGAAAGGCTGAAAAGAATGTAAAAGGTAAACTGCATTCATTCGCATAATCAATTCGAAGCATAGGTTGTATACAATTTAACAGGCATAAGCTGAAAATTATATACAGGCTCATGATCTGTAGTTGTATCTCATGTTGGAAGCACCCCGTAACAGCACAAAACATGCCATATGTCAGTTTCCCTTAAGTACATCTTCTATGGTTTGCATGGTTGTAGATTGGACGGGCTCTAAGGCCGGTATTGATCTAGACAGTTCTTAAAAATAAGCTAAGGTAGGTACTGCCCAAGACCATTCTGGTGTTGTGCAGGAGTACGCCACGTCAGTCACCAACTGAACCCCAAACAAACGAACACACATGTTTGAAACTATTGAACTACATCACTCTGAACTCACTTCCGTTTGCTCACTATACTGAAGGTTCTCTTTGGTTGCCTGATGAATAAATGAACAACTATGACGCTACAACATTCTGAATTCTAGTTCCAGTATGCTCATTGTACTAAAGATTCTCTTTTGCTGCCTGATGAATAAATGAACACCAAAGAGTTAGAGATAAAACAAACTACGCACCGACGCTGGATCATCACCTAATCGGAACGGTAAAAAGCAATATAAAACAGGAAAAAGGAAGAACATGCTTAAGATGGTCTTCAACACAATGACTGGAAAAATACAAAAAACGGAGAAATCTAAGGGGCTGCAATAGCTAATCTAGAATAATCGGCGCTACTTTGAGCTTCTATCATAGACAGGGAAACCACAGTGTGAGAACTTATGATATTTTCTTGATGGTATAATGGTACTGATGAGTAGCCTGAGAACTGAAACCAAATCAACAATGGTGTGTTACGGTGGTTATATCTAGTTAAGCTATGATCTAGAACATAGTATATTTGTGTGTACATAGTCCCAAAGTGTAGTTGTATCACATCCTAGAGCTCAACTTTCTGTTATTCTTCTTAGTTTTTTTGCAGCAAAGTTTGGGTTCTATAATCAATAAATAGGAAGCACAACCTGCTCCTACAAAAGCAGAATGTAAACCCACATCCAAACGCTGTTGACGATTTGCAGCAACCCAGTGAGAAGTCCTGAAAGGAGTAGCACATACTGAAACCAAAAACAAAAAGTAGTCAGTACATAGCGAATAACAGTAAAACAGGTACATCAAAAGCAGAAAATGCACAAACTGTGAAACAACGGATCAACTGGTACGGCAGGATCGAGCACAGCAGGAGCATCAGAATGAGCGGGATCAGAAACCTCAGAACCATATGCAGCAGGCAAATACGACACCCACAGTGGCTGAACTACCTAGGTTGACTGATATACAATCTAATTGTAGCAGCTGACTATTTCAGATAATGATTTGCAAAAATGAGAAAACTAAATTGGAGAGTAAGCCTCTTCGAACTTTCAATAAAATTCAAATACAAATACATGAATGGATAAGCTCATGAAAGAACAAATTATTTCTCTGAGGAGATGAACAGAATTTCCTCCATATTCTTGTAAGCTTGTACTCTCTTGTTTCTATTACAGTAATGCTATGGACCTAATACACTCCTTGTTGAGCTTTACTATCATGAACCCAATTGGTTGAAAAATGAGAAGCAAATTGTGACCGACAAAATACCCCCTTCTCCATTCAGAGGTTACCTTTGAACAAAGTGAAGACATCGTTATAGCCACCGGAGTAGTGGGTCTGGGCATCCCCAAAGTGGAAGATCTAGTTGCTTAGGGTACTGTATATACAGTAGATAGTCAAACAATCGTCTAAAACGTGGAATCACTTCTATACCTCTCTGTAGCTTTCATCCGAAACAAAAAATCACAGCATGCACTGTCAGTACTGGAACATGGAGGGTCTAGGAGGATATCTTATATAACCATCTTCTTCAACCCTGAATAAGAATAGAAGTTCAAATAGTCAATTAAGCAATGAGAAGGCATAGTTGACAGTTCATTTTCTGGATGGGCAGAATGGCTTATGCTTTTTTAAATTGTTTGCAGTAGCAAATACTTAGTTTTTTCTCTATACAGATGTAGCAAATTAATATCAAGTACTTATGGAAAAAAATACTTGTATGTGAGAGTAGTGTCCGTAAGAAATGCATGGTGGAAGCCAGCTGTATGAGTATGAATGAAACCAAATATAAATCGATTGTCCCGAGCAGGAGCACCAAGAATTGACCGAGTATGAAGATTTTTATGTGAGAACTGACAAAGAATTAAAAAATATGGTGTGGACACATCTGACTATTTTCAGGGATTTGCCTGCTTTGTCGCTAAACCTGTGCACTGGTCGTTTAACACATCTGACTATTTTCAGTGAGAGCAGGTAAAGTGAACACACATGGAATCATAGTACTACTATCTCTAACCAATTGGCTTATCAGGCAGTACAGATGTATTATACACTATGGTTTTGAGTATTATGTATAGTAAGGAAAGAGTATGACAACGGTTAGACTACTTTGGTTGATTGATATACAAATAAGATGTAGCAGCTTACTATTTTAGCTAATGATTTGCCAAAATGAGATAACCAAAGTGGAAACATATGAACAACCTTGGCTGATTGATATACAAATAAGATGTAGCAGCTGACTATTTCAGCTAATGATTTTCCAAAATGATATAACCAAGCTGGAAAGTACGCCCCTCATGGACCTTTCAATAAAATATAAAACATAAATCAATAAACTCAGGGAAGATAAAATTATAAAAAGATCACCTCAGATAAACCTAGCCATATATTATGAAATCATCAATTGAAGACCTGTGTGCTCGCCATGACAAATATTATAAAAGAATCACTCCTTGTCAAGTGTTACTTGATATTTAGGCTAACAAACCACATATGCTTGGAGAAGATCCTAGAATTCAATTACATGTAGATTTTTCACTGTTTGAGAGATGATGTACCCGATCAAATGATTTGTCATCAGAAACTCCATCTGCAGATAATCAATATATACCGAGTTATAGATAACGAATAACTGATGTGATGCAAAAAATTACATATCAGGGAGAGAGACCATAATCCATACATACCTCCAAAATCAACATAAAACTGATTATCCAATGCATTTTGTTCAGTTCTCCAAATCTGTACTTACAATATTGCTAATAAGCATTTGGTTGAACACATAGCATGCACGTACAGGAAACATGTACAAACTGAACCATCGTAGCATGAACCACATAAGAAAAGAGAGGAGTCTACCCAGCATGGAACTTGCCCCAACATCAAGCTGAACGCTCTGCCCATGACCAAGCAGCTGGAGGCGCCGTGCGCTCGGCGACCTGGCTCCTCGTTCCATGAATATACCGGCAATAGCAGCATCCGTCACAGAACGGCTGTGTTGTAGGGAGGATGAAATCAACACTTCCTGGTGAGCTCAAGGAGGCACCACGGCCAAAGGGTTGGCAAAGAAGATGACGCCATGGCCCACTCCAAAGTGAGTAGCGTGATGTTTGCGATGGACTCCATCCCTGAGGAGGCGGCCGATTTCGTCGCACTGGAGGCAACTGCAGAACTGGCAGCCCCGTGACTTCAAGGGGCAGCAACCGCGGCGTGGACGTTGGCGATGGTGGCGGCGAGTAGCATCTCGGAGCGGCCGACGAAGAAGGGGTCATGTGGCGGCGAGACGCCTGCTTCTCCTTGGCGATGCCGCGCCTCCCATCTGATCCCCTCTGGTCCGGCACGTGCAGAGGCCGACTCCGCTGGCGTCGACACGCGAGACTTGGCTGGAGGTGTCGGACCTCCACACTGGAGTTCCGCCGTCAAGCCTCGGGCTCCTCCCCCGCGCCGCCACGCGCGTCGATGGCCCCCTCGGGAGGCAGCAAGGCGGGCAGGAAGAGGAACCTCGATCTAGGAGGGGGAGGAGCCGCCTACTCCTGGGCGGAGGATCTGATCAGTACTTCAATCTTCTCACAGAGCCAATAAATACTTTAATCTGAGAGAAGAACAAAGGAACCAAACCAATAGCACATAGTGATTTGGACAGGAACGAAAAGTAGTACCAGAGGAAGAACAATCCGCCACAGTAACCAGTGTATCCAAAATACCAGATGCCGCAGCAGATACAGGACAGGACGAAGGCGGCCGGCGGCGGCGCGAAGAACGGCGGCCCGCACGCGGCGGCAATCGAGAGGCAAGTCGGCGGCGACCAGCCGGCCGACCACCGTGGCGACCAGGAACAGAAGGCAACCCCTCATGGACCGCCTCTCCATGAGCGCGAAGAGAGGCAGAAGGAGGATCAGCAGGCCCTCCATCGGCAAGCGAAACCAGCGGACTATACAACAGGCGGACCATCCCAACGGAGAAGAACAGCAGCCGGAGGGAGCACGGAGAAAAATAGGGGTTAAACGAAGAGGAACCGCGTCGCTCGACCGCTGATAGCGAGACCCCACAGCGTAACAGCGGTTAGACAGCACAGACCTACAGCAGCAGCACGAAAAAGGCTAATCGGAGAAGAAAAAACAGGACATCCCCATACGTGTACACGAAATAAACCGGATGCACTAATCTACACGTGTCAGCAAATGGCTTAATCAACTGAATTAACCAAAAATCTGAGAAAAATCGGATATGTTAAGGTTTAATATAGTAGTTATGTGAATGATGATGTTTGTAAATTTTGTTTTAGGTTTTTCAGTCTCACGCATTGTATCTTGTTCAGCTATCGACAAAAGGATAGAGTCGTTTGCTTAAAAAAAAAAGAGTCCAAAACCAAGACACCCCAGCCCCCAACCGCCGCCAGCCGCACCCGGCACCCCGCCCCCAGCCGCGCCGCCTCCCGTCGGCTCGCCATCTGCAGTACTCATGGCCATGGCCTGCGCTGGCTCCGCGCGGAAGGTGTCGGCCGTGCTGTACCACTACCCGTGCCCGGACGGCGCATTCGCTGCGCTCGCCGCCCACCTCTACTTCTCCGCCGCCGCCCTTCCCGTCCGCTTCTTCCCCAACACCGTCTACGACCCCATCAGGTAGTATTTCCGACCTAAACCTAACGTGCCGTAATATCAATGCGCGAGATCGAATCTGTACCAAGCAAGTTCTTTCAGATGCTCGTTTTATCGAGATATAGGTGTCTCCAAAGTGGAGCGCATGGGCAATGGCATAGCACATGTGTTAGTGTCAGGATCACAGTTAGGTAAAGCAGGGTTTAATGGTACTTTAGGCAATGACGATCCTGAATGTGTGAAGGAGCTAATTCCAAACGATTGTAAGCTGTTACCTATTTAGTAAAGCTCACGCGTTCCTGTAAAAAAAAAAAGTTGACAGTGTCAGGGAAATTCCATAGAGCTTTGCCTTTGCAGTGTTCAGGTGTAGTTTCACTTTCGCGGAAGTATGCATTGTTCTTTGACAAAGGCCCGGCGTTTTTTTCCGTTTGCTTAAGCTACATTTGTGTCATTTTTTTTTTCTTTTGCGCAATCTGTATTCTCTCTGAAGAATCACCTCAAGTTAGGAAATAACATCTCACACAAAAAAGACATGGTATGGAGTCGTATTATCTACGGGAGACAAAGTTTGGCATAGTCTGAATTGGGTGGAGTATTTGTTCAGTATATTATTAGTCGGGACTGGTCTGAATGGACAAAAAAAGTCACCCAGAATATATTAGTGTTGCTGTTCCCATGCCATACAAAAGCCTTGGCAGATCAATTCAGAACGATGATCTTTGTGTTCCTCCTTATTTTTTTTTAGAGGTAAGGCCCTTAGGCCCTGCTTTAACTTAATAAAGCCACACCGGCAGAATTCAAGATACAACCAACCAGCTTACATAACACACACAAAACGGAGAGCTCCCAGTTCATCCGAGCACACACGCACAGCCAATACAAGTCCAAACACAGATACACATATATAAAGAGCAGACTCAGGCTTGGGCTTGCTCCCTTAGGCTGGAATGTAGACGCTTGATCTCCTCCATCGCCGCGTCCAGCAGGCACCTATCCGTCGACTTCACCAGCATCCGCCATTGCTGCATATAGATGAGCATTTTGTAGAGAACGTCAGACGGGTTACTGATAAGCGAGCCGTCAAAGATCATCTTATTCCTAACGTTCCAGAGGGCCCAACATTGCGCAGCGAAAGCAAACCAAACAAGTCTACGATAGCGGCCAGAAAGACCCTGAGCGATCGCTAGGAACTCGCCGGCCCCTGCCGGGTTCCAATCACAATGCAGGATCTCCCTGATCGCTGCCCACATAAATCTGGCAAGGGAGCACCCAAAGAAGATATGGCTACAATCCTCAACCTCGCCACACAGGCCACAATCCCCATTGCTTGGGCCATGCCGCTTAGCAATCTGCTCCGCACTAGGTAGCCGACCTCTGATCAACTGCCAGAGGAAGATCTTGATCCTCGGCGGCACTCGCAGACTCCAAACCTCCTTAAAGTGCGTCACCGCCGCCCCCTGCGATAGACGGACATAAAGGGAACGGGCCGAATACGCGCCAGAGGCCTCCAAACTCCAGGAGACCCCGTCCACCTCCTCAGAGGGCGCAAACCCCTCAATCTCTCTGGTCAGGTTATCCCATTCCACCAACTCGACCATGCTGAAGTTCCTCCTTATTATAACATTGATCGTGTTGGTTTCTTCTTTGTAGGTGCGATGGTCTTCCGTTTGATGAAATCAAAGATGTTTACCTGCTTGACTTCGTAGGGCCTCCTGGTTTTGTTGCTGATATAGCCCCGAAGGTTCAGAGGTCTGCAAACATTCATCTCTGAACATTTTCCATTTATGTTGTGTTATTCACGTTCTTGTTTAATGTGAATTTTTTGGTTAATCTTAGATTCTTCCAGATGTATTCTTCCTAATTTTATGCACAGTAGTAGGGCCTTCTCAATGTTTATCTTAATCTTTAAGTAGTAAGAATAACACATGGTGACATTCAGTCATTTTGGATATCGTTGAACTGTGAAGCTGTGCACTAGAATATTTTCTTTGCAATACCAGGATACTTCTAAGTGTTTATTTTTCCCACCGTAATACTTAGACCATCACAAGGCTGCTTCCAGAAGTTTGTATCAGAATGGCACACTAGGTGGAGACACTAATATAATCGTTTTACCTTTTTCAGCGTAACAATCTTAGACCATCATAAGACTGCCATGGAAAGTCTGTGTGGGAGGGCCACACTTGGGGAAAATGTGAATAAGGTGATTGACATGCAACGCAGTGGAGCAACAATTGCGTTTGACTACTTTAGCAACAAGTTGCTGACAGAAGCTAGTACTTCACGGAACCATGGAAGTGGTAATGCTGTAACTGAAGTGAAATATCTACCTGACAACAAGCTTGAGATGGTACACAAGCTTTTCAAGCTTATTGAGGACGGAGATCTATGGAAGTGGACTATTCCAAATAGCAAGGCCTTTAGCAGTGGCCTTAAAGATCTGGACATTGAATTCAATGTCAATGAAAATGGAAATTTGTTTGATCAGGTAATGACTTGCCACTCTTCCATCCCAATTTATATGTTTCCTCCTATTTCGAGATTCAACTTTGACCATCAATTAGACCATAATATTTCAGTCACGTGCCATAAAAATTATACCATTAGAAAGTTTTTTGATTATGAATTTGCTGATAATTTTTGTGACACACTCCAAATTTCATTGGTCTTATTGATTGTCAAACTTGAACCTCAAAATGTGTGGGCGCCATATAATCTGGAACAGAGAGCATACAAATTGGAACAGAGCGCATACAAATTGAAATAGAGGGAGTAGTATAGTATTTTTTTTCTGCAGTACAACTTCCTCCTTTCACTTGAACATGCATGTTCAACACCTTTTATCACTTTATAGTGTGTTGAGTATTGGTCTTTTGTTCTCTGTTGTATAGTAATCAACTCCAGGCTGCTGCTCCATGAAACAATTGCTTGAGTACTCATTAGCAACTTAAAATCATAGTATGATCAGAAATGGTGCTGTTCCCTGATAATTTAGCTATTAGTTCTTGATGATTACATCATGTACTATACCTTACATACCTATGCCATTTTTGCACTTCCAGATCTTATTTCCAATATTTTTTCTGTAACTGTGTGCTGGTCTTATTGCAGTTGCTGGAGTTGGATCCTGAACAAGTGATTTCTCGGGGACAAGTAACATTATCGCAGAAGCAAACATTGATTGACGATTGTTTAGAGAAGTCCTACGAAATTACACTAGGATGTGGCCAGTTTGGGAATTGTCTGGTAAGGCAAATATGCCTATCCTTTGTTTGTTTTGATTCTTCTCTATGAACTTTGCTCTATGCACGACAAGTTTCCTCCATGTTATGTCAACACTGCATGTTGATGGATGTGAAAAACTGAAAGTGCATAGATGGAGATGTATTGATATTAACCTTGCTTAATCACAGCTGATATAACACTAACTTCCAACTTTTACTAAGCATTGATCTTGAATAATGAAGAGCAGTCTGCTGCGCGATGCTCTCGCTTTGCGTGGGGTCCGGGCAAAGATCGGGCCCACCTTGGGGCCTCTGTACACAGCCTTTCCTTGCAATTTTTGCAAGAGGCTGTTTACACGACTCGAAACCGTGACCTCTTTCTTGTTCACAAGGCGACAGCTGTACCGCTGCACCAAGGCTCCCCTTCATTGATCTTGAATTAAAATATACTCCCTCTGGTCCGGTTTAATTGACGCAGAGTTTGTGCGTATGTAGCTGTTTCCCTCTGGCTAGCTCACGTCAATTTTATCCGAACGGAGGGAGTAATATATATGTTTCTACTTGATTCATGTAGTTATTTTAACTTTTGGTAGAATATTAAAAAAATCTTGTTTGTGATGGTCAGTTTGTTTCGTCCAAATTACATGTTTACCGTATATTTATGTTAGAAGAGATGTTTATATACCTGAGGACTGTAGGAGTTAACTGTTGAGCACATTTTACCCTTGTGCTTAAGATAAATGGGTCTAAGCAATCTGCAGAAGTTGTGGGATGTCAAAGTTGCATTTGGTAGGGAGGGTTCGGCAGATGACACCTGCAGGACTGTTACATATGTACCTGGATAATTTTGACACATCCAGGATTTTTTTTTGTTTCAAGCCATGAATTTAACCTTCACTCCTTCTGTGACCATCTTATTTATTCAAATTAGCCATTTTGTCCCTTAGGCTGTCAATGCCGATGCTATTGCAAAGTTGAGAAGTGAACTCGGAAACCAGCTAGCTGACAAGAGTCGGAATTTGAATCTGAGGCAAGTTTTAGTGTTTTGCGTTTCCCAGTTTTTATATTGATCCATAGCCGTTTTTTTTGCGTCTTCTTTTCATCCATTATCTAAGAATAATTTTGACTTCACTACTACAGCATGATGTCATATTGTGCTCTGTTTTCCTCAGAGCTATTGGCGCGGTGGTATATAAAGTTCCCGAGTTGAATAATGACCAGATGCTAAAAATTAGTCTCAGAAGTTTGGGTCAAGAAGACACAACTTCTATCTCTCAGGTACTTTTCTCGCTCACTTATCTCTTAGGTTGCAGTGCCTTGGCTTGCGAAAAGTCTATGTCAAGACTTGTTGGCTTATAGATTTTTTAATTGTTTTTTCTAGGAATACGGTGGTGGGGGGCATCGAAACGCAAGCTCGTTCCTGTTGAGTGTTGCAGAATTTGAGAGGTGGAAGGTTGGAGCTGAACCTTCCAAAACAGAAACTGCCTAGCCCATCCAGCTTTCTCTATTACCCCATCAATCAAACAAGATGATGGGGGTAAGTAGGTTTTATGTCCGGGGGCTTAGCCCATCATCATGCAAACGAGCACGTAGGAGACATGCCTGGTGACCTTATTCAGCAATGTGCTGTCATGCCATGCCTTGCTGTTTGGCACTCATGAGATGGCTGGGGAGCAGCGCTTGCTTTACGAAGTTCACTGAAACTGTTGGGCATCCATTTGATAACTGTACTTCTTCTTCTGTAAGCTAACCTAGACCGTGGACCCCTAGAACGGACAAGCTTGTACACTTCCTTAAGCAAGGGTATTATTACTGGAATGGTAATTGTCAATGATTTAGATGAACTGCCCTGAAGTTTCTAACATATGAGCCCCATTTGTAATGCCAGAATTTTCTTGTGCACGTAAGTGGTTGGAGCTAAGTTATGTGTAGTTCCTAGGGATTTACTGCACCTTGCAGGTGCCTGAAGTTAACAAGCAGTTTATAATAATCAACAAAGGTGAGCTGCTTCCAAGTCGAATCAAGTTGGCTCCTTGAGAAAGCAAATGGGAGTGGACTGAGCCATAGAGACTGTGGGTTGGGTTGGGACCGAGGTTCCTTGCAATGACGATGATATGGACTTTTTTTATGCTCGAAGGTCACGATTAAAGCATCCTTTATCGACAAAACGAAGGTCACGATTGGAGATGGAAGGAAAGTTTGTTTTTGGAACTCTCCTTGGGCAGATGGTCTTGCCCCTAAGGGTGTGTTTGGTAGCCCGGGTCAACTGAGAATATATATCTCTTATCATACATGCTCACCCTAGCTAAGCTGAGGTCAGACTCATCACATGTTTGGCAGCCTCGGATGTGTTGAGCTAGGCTCATATGGGATGGTGTTTGGTACAATTTGTGGTGAGGTGAGCAGGTCTCATAGCAGTTTTATAGAATGGTCCAACTTTTTAGCAAAAAGGTCCTGAAACAAAGAGAGAGAAAAGCAATCAAGCCCTCAAGATCTCATCTCACGCCATGGACCTGCTGGGCGGCGCGGTGGCCGGAGCTGTGCAGCCTTGGGCGACGGCGGGCAGCGGCGGGCGGTGTTGGACGGCGTTGAGCGGCCCTAGGCGAGCTTCGGCGGCGCTGGCCGAGCTTGGGCAGCGCTGGGCGAGCGGTGTCCAGGGGAGGGGATGAGCGGTGTCCAGGGGAGGGGGCGACGACGGCCAGGAGAGGGAGGAACGGCGGGCGGCGAGCGGTGTCCACGGGAGGAGGCGACGACGGCCAGTGCAGGGGCGACGACGGCCAGAGGAGGTCCATGGGAGCGAGAAGTTCCCTTCGAGAGCGAATGACGGGTTCGGGAGAGTGTCTGAGGGTGCGTTGGTGGGCCCCCGAGGTGGATTGCGGGATCAACTCAGCTTGGCTGGGTTGTGAAGCTCGATTTGAGCTTCACAACCGGGCTAGGCTGAGGGACGTTTTTTGTGCCCATCTCTAGTGACCCGGTCTAACAAACACAGTTTTCTCTGAAAATCTCGGTTGCGATGAGATATTGACAGACACAGGCTACCAAACACACCCTAAGTGTTTGGTGCCCTCCATATTTGCCATCTCCAAGAAGAAGAAATGGGCGGTTCTATTGCTACTCATGCTAACGCTTGGGTTGCCCATTTTGATTCTCCAACGGTCTCACCACTGCCCGCCTTAGGCCTTGTTCGGTTAATCCTCTATTCAGGTTGATTGGAGTGTGTTGGAGTGGATTGGGGTGTATTTTGACTTGTTAGGGATTTGACCCACCTCAATTGAGGCCTTGAGGAATTTATGCGGCTGACACTTCACCTCTAGCATTCTACTCAACGATGAGGTTCGTGACTCCATTATCTTGAAGATTTTTGCTTCGGGCTCCTACTCTTCAGCTTCCGCTTATAAGCCCCACTTTGCCGGATCGACTGCTTCTCCAATGAATAGCACCATTTGGAAAGCTTGGGTGCCCCCAAAGTGCAAATAGATTGTAGTTGCTCATACTGTTAGTAGGTGATGTGATTTTATCAGTGGCTTAGATACTAGTAATAGATTGTGGCTGTAACATCCCAAATTTCAAATCAATGGAGAAGATGTTTTCCAATACTCAAATTTTGGAACCAACAAAAACTTTTATTAATACATGTGCCATGCATAGTGCTCATCCTCAATTCTTTGTGTGATTGCCATGATGAGTGTTTACAATCTTGTACCTTGTACTACAACCTAAAACCCTAATCTTGATCCTTTGAAGATCACAAAGAAAATCAAAAAGGAAGAAAAGAAATAAAATAGGAAAATCCCAAAACCCTCACATATGGTTTATGCCATTTTTGCAAATCTTCAACCTAGACTATTTTGGCTTGCACCATTAGTTGGATAATGTTACTAAACAATTATAAACACTTTTGGAATCAAAGAAACTCAAATCAAATCAAATTTGAAATCAAATTGTGCTCACATACACTAATGGTCAAATCTGCCATTTTTAACCTGATGCCCACTTTGAGCCTCTGTATTAAGAGATTTTCAAACCAAACAAATCCAACTCTTTGCACCTCATCCAAGACCACATCAAGGTGAACAACTTTGGTAAAGCACACCCCTGCAAATTCTTGCTAGATTCAAAACTATGCTCAAGCAAAGTTGGAACTTTTTAACAGATTCAACATCACACCCAATTTGAAAATTTGCAATTCTTTGTAATTTTGAAAACCACCACCACCATTGTGTGTCCTTGATCACATGAATCAACACCACCAAGTTTCATTCAAAATTTTCAAAATTGAATTCATGCGGCCATTTTTGCAAACACCTAGTGAGCAAATCAAACCAAATCCCAAAATCACTATTCTAAATAGTGTTTGGCCCAATTTCTGAAACCAACTTGACTAAACCTTGTCCCCTGGTCCCCTCTCACCCAAACCCCTGCATAGGAACCCTAGCCATGGCAAGACATGGCCTAGCCATGGCCATGCCGGCCATGCTCACCATGTCCCTTGCTCCCTCTCTCTTCTCTCACCCCAAACCCTGGCCACCATGCCATTCTGCCTCTCCTTGATCCCCTGAACGAGCTGGTACCCGCCATTGACGGAGAAGAGCCACACATCGACCAGACAAACGCGCGCCCACGACGTCCAGGACATGCCGACGCTGGCGTGGGCGCCGCCCACGGACACGCCACGGGCACGCGTCGTCAAGACGATGCAGACCACCCCTGGACCCCCTTTTTCGCCCAGCGACGCGCCACTATACCAGGAACCTCGCAGACATCTCCTTGTCGCCGACCCGCGCCCGCCGTCGCCGGAGGAGACAAACCCTTCCGCCGCGGACGCTCAGTACACCGCTTGCCCCCGACCAAGTTCGGCACCGCCCAGCCGCGCCGTTGCCGCCAGGAGGACCGCACGGACACGCTGAACAGAACGCTGCCCTCGCCTACCCCTCTAGCTCGCCGTAACGCTCGCGCCATGGTCGACCTAGCCGCAGCACCCTGCCCCCTTCCGCCATTATAAATAGCGAGCTTCCCTCGCTTCATTCTCCACACCAACTCGCTCCTCTCATCTCCCTCAACCTCCTCGACCACCTCACCTTCTCGATTAGCCACCGTAGCCACGCAATTGCATCGCCGGAGCCGTGAAGCCGCCGCAGACGCCGTCGTCGATTGGAGCCGCCCCAGGACGCGCCGCCGGTACCAGGAGCTTCGCCGTCGTCGACATCGTCCTCGCGCATACTGCCAACCCTTGCTGGAGCACCGGTGAGCTCGCCGGACCCCTAGCCTCGCCGCGCCAGTACCCATTTCTCGCCGGAGACGACGACGTCTCTGAGCCGCTCGATCCCCTTCTAATCGCGCGGCTCAAATTAAACGTACCGTTTCACTGTGTTATGCGTCGTGGAGCCCACCTTGTCAGGCAGCCTGATACGTCTCCGACGTATCGATAATTTCTTATGTTCCATGCCACATTATTGATGATATCTACATGTTATATGCACATTTTATGTCATATTTATGCGTTTTCTGGAACTAACCTATTGACGAGATGCCGAAAGGCCAGTTTCTGCTGTTTTTGGTTTCAGAAATCCTAGTAACGAAATATTCTCGAATTGGACGAAATCAACGCCCAGGTTCCTATTTTCACCGGAAGCATCCAGAACACCCGAGAGCCGCGAGGGGGGGCCACGGGCCCCCAGATGATAGGGTGGCGCAGCCCACCCTGGCCGCACGGCCCTATGGTGTCGTCGCCCTTCGACCTTACGCCGCCTCTTCGCCTATATAAAGGTCGCAGACCTAAAACCTCGAGACGGAAAAGCCACGGACGAGAAACCTTCCGAGCCGCCGCCATCGCGAAGCCAAGATCTGGGGGACAGGAGTCTCTGTTCGGCACGCTGCCGGACGGGGAAGTGCCCCGGAAGGCTTCTCCATCGACACCTCCGCCATCTTCATCAACGCTGCTGTCTCCCATGAGGAGGAGTAGTTCTCCATCGAGGCTCGGGGTTGTACCGGTAGCTATGTGGTTCATCTCTCTCCTATGTACTTCAATACAATAATCTCATGAGCTGCCTTACATGATTGAGATTCATATGATGATGCTTGTAATCTAGATGTCGTTATGCTAGTCAAGTGAATTTTACTTATGTGATCTCCGGAGACTCCTTGTCCCACGTGTGTAAAGGTGACAGTGTGTGCACCGTGTGGGTCTCTTAGGCTATATTTCACAGACTAATTCATTGTTATGAATGGCATAGTGAAGTGCTTATTTATATCCCTTTATGATTGCAATGTGTTTTGTATCACAATTTATCCATGTGCTACTCTAGTGATGTTATTAAAGTAGTTTTATTCCTCCTGCACGGTGTAATGGTGACAGTGTGTGCATCCGTGTTAGTACTTGGCGTAGGCTATGATTATGATCTCTTGTAGATTATGAAGTTAACTGTTGCTATGATGGTATTGATGTGATCTATTCCTCCTACATAGTGTGAAGGTGACAGTGTGCATGCTATGTTAGTACTTGGTTTAGTTGTGTTGATCTGTCATGCACTCTAAGGTTATTTAAATATGAACATTTAATTGTGGAGCTTGTTAACTCCGGCATTGAGGGTTCGTGTAATCCTACGCAATGGTGTTCATCATCCAACAAGAGAGTGTAGAGTATGCATTTATCTATTCTGTTATGTGATCAATGTTGAGAGTGTCCACTAGTGAAAGTATGATCCCTAGGCCTTGTTCCTAAATACGCTATCGCTGCTTGTTTTGTTATCGTTACTACTGCTGCGTTACTGCTTGTTCTTGTCCTGGGCAAAGCACTTCTGGTGCCGTTGCTACTACTTATTTATACCACTGTATTTCACTATCTCTTCGCCGAACTAGTGCACCTATTAGGTGTGTTGGGGACACAAGAGACTTCTTGCTTTGTGGTTGCGGGGTTGCATGAGAGGGATATCTTTGACCTCTTCCTCCCCGAGTTCGATAAACCTTGGGTGATCCACTTAAGGGAAAACTTGCTGTTCTACAAACCTCTGCTCTTGGAGGCCCAACACTGTCTACAAGAATAGAAGCACCCGTAGACATCAAGCTATTTTCTGCGCCGTTGCCGGGAGGAAAGGTAAAAGGTACTCACACTCCGGATCCGGCTACTAAGCTATTTTCCGCGCCGTTGTAAGTACTCGAAGCTATTTCCTTTAGATCCTGCAATTGCATCTTTTTGTTTCTTGTTTACACTAGTAAGGCATAATGGAAAACAACAAAAATATGAGAGATCTTTATTAACTTTATCTTGAATTAGGACATGATGTGTTTGAAGAGAGAATTAAAAAACCCATGGAACTTTATATGCATGCTAATGGGAATGTTATTAATATGAATGCTTTGAACACTATTGTTGCTAATGCTATGGAAAATTCTAAGCTTGGGGAAGCTGGTTTTGATGAGCATGATCTTTTTAGTCCCCCAAGCAATGAGGAGGAAATTTACTTTGATGATACTTTGCCTCCTATTTATGATGATTATAATGATAGTAGTCTTTTGTTACCACTGTTATGGAGGATAAATTTGATTATGATTACAATATGCCTCCTATATTTGATGATGAGAATAATAATGATAGCTACTTTGTTGAATTTGCTCCCACTACAACTAATAAAATTGATTATGCTTATGTGGAGAGTAGTAATTTTATGCATGAGACTCATGATAAGAATGCTTTATGTGATAGTTATATTGTTGAGTTTGCTCATGATGCTACTGGATATTATTATGAGAGAGGAAAATATGGTTGTAGAAATTTTCATGTTACTAAAACACCTCTCTATGTGCTGAAATTTTTGAAGCTACACTTGTTCTATCTTCCTATGCTTGTCACTTTGTTCTTCATGAATTCATTTGTGTACAAGATTCCTTTTCATAGGAAGCATGTTAGGCTTAAATTTGTTTTGAATTTGCCTCTTAATGCTCTCTTTTGCTTCAACTACTATTTTTTTGCGAGTGCATCATTAAAACTGCTGAGCCCATCTTAATGGCTATAAAGAAAGAACTTCTTGGGAGATAACCCATGTGTTATTTTGCTACAGTACTTTGTTTTATATTTGTGTCTTGGAAGTTGTTTACTACTGTAGCAACCTCTCCTTATCTTAGTTTTGTGTTTTGTTGTGCCAAGTAAAGTCGTTGATAGCAAGGTTGATACTAGATTTGGATTACTGCGCAGAAACAGATTTCTTGCTGTCACGAATTTCGACCTGCCTCTCTGTAGGTAACTCAGAAAAATATATGTACGCAACTTTCATTCAATTTGGGCATTTTCATCTGAGCAAGTCTGGTGCCATTTTAAAATTCGTCTTTACGGACTGTTCTGTTTTGACAGATTCTGCCTTTTATTTCGCATTGCTTCTTTCGCTTGTGTTGGGTGGATTTCTTTGTTCCATTACCTTCCAGTAGCTTTGGGCAATGTCCAGAAGTGTTAAGAATGATTGTGTCACCTCTGAACATGTGAGTTTTTGATTATGCACTAACCCTCTAATGAGTTTGTTTCGAGTTTGGTGTGGAGGAAGTTCTCAAGGGTCAAGAGAGGAGGATGATATACTATGATCAAGAAGAGTGAAGAGTCTAAGCTTGGGGATGCCCCGGTGGTTCATCCCTGCATATTTCAAGAGGACTCAAGCATCTAAGCTTGGGGATGCCCAAGGCATCCCCTTCTTCATCGACAAATTATCGTTCCTTCTCTTGAAACTATATTTTTATTCATCACATCTTATGTACTTTACTTGGAGCGTCTGCTTGCTTTTGTTTTTGTTTTTGTTTGAATAAATGCTTGTGTGGGAGAGAGACACGCTCCGCTGGTTCGTATGAACACATGTGTTCTTAGCTCATAATATTCATGGCGAAGTTTCCTCTTCGTTAAATTGTTATATGGTTGGAATTGGAAAATGCTACATGTAGTAATTGCTATAATGTCTTGGGTAATGTGATACTTGGCAATTGTTGTGCTCATGTTTAAGCTCTTGCATCATATACTTTGCACCTATTAGTGAAGAAATACATAGAGCATGCTAAAATTTGGTTTGCATAATTGGTCTCTCTAAGGTCTAGATAATTTCTAGTATTGAGTTTTGAACAACAAGGAAGACGGTGTATAGTCTTATAATGTTTACAATATGTCTTTTATGTGAGTTTTGCTGCACCGGTTCATCCTTGTGTTTGTTTCAAATAGCCTTGCTAGCCTAAACCTTGTATCGAGAGGAATACTTCTCATGCATCCAAAATACTTGAGCCAACCACTATGCCATTTGTGTCCACCATACCTACCTACTACATGGTATTTCTCCGCCATTCCAAAGTAAATTGCTTGAGTGCTATCTTTAAACAATTCAAAAGTTATTACTTCTTATTTGTGTCAATGTTTTATAGCTCATGAGGAAGTATGTGGTGTTTATCTTTCATTCTTGTTGGGCAACTTTCACCAATGGACTAGTGGCTTCATCCGCTTATCCAATAATTTTGCAAAAAGAGCTGGCAATGGGATTCCCAGTCCCAAATTAATTAACCTAAATAGAGACTCCTCCATGGTATGTGATTGTTGGACGGCACCCGAAGGATTCGGTTAGCCATGGCTTGAGAAAGCAAAGGTGGGGAGGAGTGTCATCATAATAAAACTAAAATAAAAAGGCACTCCTTCATGGTATGAGATTGTTGGCAGGCACCCGAGGATTCGGTTAGCCATGGTTTGTGAAAGAAAGGTTGGAAGGAGTGCCACCCAAAATAAAATAAAAGGGGAGCCGCTCTTTGAAAGTTTGTCTGGCAAGGGGGTTAGAGTACCCGCTACCATTCGTTGACAACAACAAACACCTCTCAAAACTTTATTTTTATGCTCTCTTTATGTTTTCAAAATCAAAGCTCTAGCACAAATATAGAAATCGATGCTTTCCTCTTTGAAGGACCATTCTTTTACTTTTATTGTTGAGTCAGTTCACCTATTTCTCTCCACCTCAAGAAGCAAACACTTGTGTGAACTGTGCATTGATTCCTACATACTTGCGTATTGCACTTGTTATATTACTTTACATCGACACTATCCATGAGATATACATGTTATAAGTTGAAAGCAACCGCTGAAACTTAATCTTCCTTTGTGTTGCTTCAATACCTTTACTTTGATTTATTGCTTTATGAGTTAACTCTTATGCAAGACTTATTGATGCTTGTCTTGAAGTACTATTCATGAAAAGTCTTTGCTTTATGATTCATTTGTTTACTCATGTCATTACCATTGTTTTGATCGCTGCATTCATTACATATGCTTACAATAGTATGATCAAGGTTATGATGGCATGTCACTCCAGAAATTATCTTTGTTATCATGCTCGGGACGAGCAGAAACTAAGCTTGGGGATGCTGATACGTCTCCGACGTATCGATAATTTCTTATGTTCCATGCCACATTATTGATGATATCTACATGTTATATGCACATTTTATGTCATATTTATGCGTTTTCTGGAACTAACCTATTGACGAGATGCCGAAAGGCCGTTGCTGTTTTCTGCTGTTTTTGGTTTCGAAATCCTAGTAACGAAATATTCTCGGAATTGGACGAAATCAACGCCCAGGTTCCTATTTTCACCGGAAGCATCCAGAACACCCGAGAGCCGCGGGGGGCCACAGGGCCCCCAGATGATAGGTGGCGCGGCCCACCCTGGCCGCGCGGCCCTATGGTGTCGTCGCCCCTTCGACCTTCGACGCCGCCCTCTTCGCCTATATAAAGGTCCCAGACCTAAAACCTCGAGACGGAAAAGCCACGGTACGAGAAACCTTCCAGAGCCGCCGCCATCGCGAAGCCAAGATCCGGGGACAGAGTCTCTGTTCGGCACGCCGCCGGACGGGGAAGTGCCCCGGAAGGCTTCTCCATCGACACCTCCGCCATCTTCATCAACGCTGCTGTCTCCCATGAGGAGGGAGTAGTTCTCCATCGAGGCTCGGGGCTGTACCGGTAGCTATGTGGTTCATCTCTCTCCTATGTACTTCAATACAATAATCTCATGAGCTGCCTTACATGATTGAGATTCATATGATGATGCTTGTAATCTAGATGTCGTTATGCTAGTCAAGTGAATTTTACTTATGTGATCTCCGGAGACTCCTTGTCCCACGTGTGTAAAGGTGACAGTGTGTGCACCGTGTGGGTCTCTTAGGCTATATTTCACAGAATACTTATTCACTGTTATGAATGGCATAGTGAAGTGCTTATTTATATCCCTTTATGATTGCAATGTGTTTTGTATCACAATTTATCCATGTGCTACTCTAGTGATGTTATTAAAGTAGTTTTATTCCTCCCGCACGGTGTAATGGTGACAGTGTGTGCATCGTGTTAGTACTTGGCGTAGGCTATGATTATGATCTCTTGTAGATTATGAAGTTAACTATTGCTATGATGGTATTGATGTGATCTATTCCTCCTACATAGTGTGAAGGTGACAGTGTGCATGCTATGTTAGTACTTGGTTTAGTTGTGTTGATCTGTCATGCACTCTAAGGTTATTTAAATATGAACATTTAATTGTGGAGCTTGTTAACTCCGGCATTGAGGGTTCGTGTAATCCTACGCAATGGTGTTCATCATCCAACAAGAGAGTGTAGAGTATGCATTTATCTATTGTTATGTGATCAATGTTGAGAGTGTCCACTAGTGAAAGTATGATCCCTAGGCCTTGTTCCTAAATACGCTATCGCTGCTTGTTTCTGTTTTTGCGTTACTACTTGCGTTACTACGCTTGTTTACTGTCCTGGGCAAAGCACTTTTCTGTGCCGTTGCTACTACTTATTTATACCACCTGTATTTCACTATCTCTTCGCCGAACTAGTGCACCTATTAGGTGTGTTGGGGACACAAGAGACTTCTTGCTTTGTGGTTGCAGGGTTGCATGAGAGGGATATCTTTGACCTCTTCCTCCCTGAGTTCGATAAACCTTGGGTGATCCACTTAAGGGAAAACTTGCTGCTGTTCTACAAACCTCTGCTCTTGGAGGCCCAACACTGTCTACAAGAATAGAAGCACCCGTAGACATCACAGCCCACGCGTGCTGGACGCGTGGTGGGCTGGCTTCCGCAGTTTAAATTGTTTCGGCCCATTTAGTTTTCCCGCGCGGCCCAAAAATTCAAATTCGAAATTTAGTTTTAAATCTAAATTGCTTGCAGATGCTTTGTTCAAAATTGAATAGAATCAAATTGGCTAAACCAAATTTGATGAATTTCATATGGTTAGAAAGCTAGGGAAAAGATCTATACAACCCCACTGGCCTCAGTACTAGATTCGTTGTCGAATTAATTTGACAAAAATAACAAGGCAGGGACTTTGCCAACTTCCAACAATTATTAAAAATCAACCAAAAATGCTATTGAGTTGTTTCCAACTCTCATAAATCACATTTCACATACTCTACAGGTTTATGCAAAAATATGCAAAAATATCACATGGTTACTGTGGATGATCATGGGCTAGAATAGAAAATGGCTCTATGGCTATTTCTAGTCGATTGATATTGTCCAAAACTATTTGTTAAATCATATGAGAGGTTTCTCTCATTTAAATCTTGTCCCAAGTACTCAATATGAGGTAGTGACCATGGTCTACATCATCTCATATTGGATTATTTGGTGATATTAAATTATAAGTATGGTAGTGTTAAATGGCATGAGGTACTTTACCTCATTTAAATCATTTTCCACAAATGATGACTATGAATGGTTGACCTTGGTCAACAAGGGTTCATATATTATTTATTTGAGGAGATTAAATCTTAACAAGATTCAATGAGAGGAAATTATTTCCTCAAGGAACTAAATAGAAACCCTAATCCATATTTGTAATGAGAGGAAATTATTTTTCTTAAGAAGAAAACAAAGTCAACCAACATGATGGTAATGTGGTGATGATAGAACCTTGTGTGTGCTTAGACTAGATCTTAAGCTTGTTTGGTGATTGTTATCTCGTATCCGTTTTTAGACGCTAGTACCGAGGAGTATCCAGAGGAGGAGGAGGTCTAATTCCAAGGAGAAGAAGACCACTTTGATCAGTACACCAACCAAGGTAAGCTAATATTCTTGCAAAGTGCAAAGCTCTACTAGAGCCAAGCACACTCATCTTTTCCTTATGCTCATGATCCCATCCCAAGTTTTATTCTTACAAGTTTTTACCTTGATTATTAAAGCTTCCTTTTATAGTTAACTTTGGTCTAAGTATAGAGTACTACAAGAGTATCAAACTTAACCTAAGGTAATGCAAGCTACTTAGCACCCCTCATGACTAGTTGCTAGTGCTAACAAATAAAATTGACTACTCTAGATGGGAACATGTGAAATGAAATGACTTTGAAAGATTTTGAAGGTGAATGTGACTTGAATGACATGATGAATTTGATAAAAACTGATGGTTGGGTTCGGATGCGATACCATTCCAATTTACAAGTACCCCCACAATACCTGATTATGTGTAGGGCTTAACTAGAAGTTTATATGTCTTAGTATGGGTTCCCTCTAAACAAGCGTCATAGGGGTTATGCCGAGCTGCCTCAGTTGAAAGTGAAATGATGTGAACTGACGTGAAATGAGGTGAATGTCCGGCCCAAGCCCTGTGCAGTTCCAGTGACGGTTTGTCTTCACCGGGAGGCCAAGCTCATGGGAAGAGGTGCCTATACTAGGATATGTAAGTGAAAGGTTATGGTTGATGATCCGCGTACTGAGTTACGATTATTCAGGGTTATCCCTGACGGATGTAATCAAATGTTGTGGCACAAGTGTGCAACCTCTGCAGAGTGTAAATCTATTCGAATAGCCGTGCCCACGGTTACAGACGATTGGAAAGGTCCTACTGTTCCGTTGTCAGATGTTTCTTAAAAAGGAAAGGATGAATTGAAATGGTGACTTGACTTGAATCACAACTTGGTTGTGGGAATGACACTAATGTTCCCACTTGAGTTAGTTAGCAAATGAAGAGTCTTTTACTAAATGCTTATGAACTAAAATTGGCTTTATGCAAATAAACCTAGAGCTTAGCACCCCATTACTAAAATTGATAAGTACTTACATTAGTATTAGTTTGCGAGTACTTTGAAAGTACTCACGGCTGTGTCCCTGACTATTCAAATGGCCAGACTATGAAGAGGAGCAGCAGTACGAAGATGACAGCCAGCAGGACGTCTACAACAACTAGGAGTTCTTCTGACGTCAAGCGTTGGCCTGTGGATTAGATAGTCCACTACTACTACGCTTCCGCTATGTATTGTGTTCGTTGATCCTTAGATCAACTATTTGTGTAATATTAGATCATGTGATCTACTTTTGTAAGACGATTATGGTTTGTAATGAATGATGACTTATGATATCAACTGTTATGTCTCGCAACAACAATCTTCCTGGGATTGCGATGTATGGCATAATAGGCATCTGGAGTTAAAAATCCGGGTGTTGACAGTGGCTTAGATACTAATAAATTGTAGTAGATCTCTGCTGTTAAGAATCCAGTTTAACTAAAACATCAGTTGAATTTGCAGCCACAGCCCGTCAAAATTGTGGCAGCAACTAGCAAGCTATCAAAAGGAGTGAAGAAAAATAGTGCGCTATAACAAAATAGCGTCGATCTTAAAATACGCTATTAGCATGCTATAACGCTATTAATAAAGCATTGTACACTGATTAAATTAGCGTGGACTCTCCAGATATATTATAGCGCGCTATTAGCGCTGACATAGCGCGCTATTTTTTTCCATGGAGGAAACAAGCATACACAATTCATTCGTATGGCCACAACATGATTTAAGATTCTACCTCCTACGAACGCATACATGTCAGCCGCCTGTTGAATACCCAATACGTAGTAGTTTCAACGCGATTAATCCGTTTCAATCAGTCTGTCTAGGTCTTCCGCGTCTCCCAGGCGGCGGCGGCGGAAAAAAATTCCTGCTCCAATCTCCGGCGTCTGCGTTGGGCCCTCTCCTTCCGTTTGCCGCTCCGGCGGTAGGAGGGAGGGGGACCCCGTTTTTTTGCATGGTACTTAGGGTTAGGAGTTCTTTGGCATGGCGCGCCGTTGGGGTGGTGGGAGCGGCGCCCGGGCAAATAAATCTGCCTCAACTCTTCTCCCACACCGGCGATGTCCTTCATGGCGACGTCTCGGAGTTGGTGGCACTGTGTGCTTGCCGATCTTTCAGATAGGTGGCTTTAGGGTTCATGGATGGTGTCGGCGAGGCGGCGGCGACGACTCCATCAGGTGGTTTTTTCCTCCTGCTCTGTCCCCGTTGCTGCGGCGTTGTCTCCGACGCCAAGGTGGAGCAGAGAGGATTCGTCCAGGAGTACGTGCAGACGGTGGTCTGCACTGGTGACAGCTGGAAGATGGTGCACCTTGTGGTGGGTTCGTGGTTGAAGGCTGATAGTTCTGGTTCCCTACTCCGACATCGTCGTGCGTGGGTGCCAGTGCTGAAATTCGATGGCGTGTCCAGGGACATGCTGCCCTGGTCTGATTCTTTCAACGGCAATGGTTTGTCCTATGGCAAACTACATTGGAGGTCCGAAAAGCTGATGATCAGCGACGGAGCCGCGTCGAGCTCAGGTGAAGAGATGATATGTCCATTTTTTCCTTGGTGGCTGCTACGGTGATGCCGAAGAAGATGGATAGGCGTTGGTTTGTCACATAGGTTTATCCTATCTTTTCAGATCTGTAAGATCGGTGTATACGTAATTTGTATCTCGTCTTTTATTTATCAATGAGAATCGTATTACCATGAAAAAAAAAAACCGTTTCCACCCCTACTCGTGACGCCGTGATCGGTATCCGAAAAAGTTGAAACGGCCGCGGGCGACAGTAGGAATCTGCATACGTCTCGACCAGCACACGCGGGCTGACGGGAACAGACAGCTCCAATTCATGAAGGCGAGAAGAACTGCTTAAAAGCATCCGCTGCTCCAGTTCCGGTTACTTACTAGATGGACCTGGCGCACTTTGCCGCGCCGTTCTTTGCTATAATCGTTTAATTTTTCCATGTTGCTCTTTGCGTTTAGTTTTTCATATCAACTGCTCATCATAATTATTCATCCTAAAAATGGTATTACTGCCTTCTAATGGGCATTCTTTCTTATATGGTATGCAACGTGATCAGAGATGCATGAGGCTAACATCGTGTTTTACACCAAGTGTTAGGCATGTTCAGTTTGGTGTCCAGGTTTACCATTGCAGGCTAGATACAAATAAACATAGGTGAAATAGAATTCAGTGGCACCGGCCGGCTAGTAAGAACCCTGAGTAAATTCATGGGGGTGACATGCAATTTCTTGACTCAACTGGACGATCCTACACATCCGCATGTCAAGCACAAATACAAAACTAATTCCTTTCAAGAGATCATACACGGAAAATATTCAAAACGCTCTAGTGCTCTACACATGAGTAATCATATTACAATGTTGATCCGATTGCACGTTTTAACATGCACTCAGCAGAAGCAGAAAATGATTCATTTCAAGATATTACATGCCCAATACTATTAGCCCGTGAACAATCATTTAACTTAGTTTTTATGTGCACAAAGTGTTTATCAGTCTGTCTTTAAGGCAGACAAAATGATAGATAAAGATGAAGCAAAATATTACAACTAATCTTTTGAACTGTTCCTGAAAAAAAAAAGAGACATGAAGGAATTGACAGTCTCGATAGACAGACCTTCAATAAGACCAAGCTCTGTTTTAATGTTTCTTCCTCCTCTTGGAGCGATGGCTACACATATTTGAGGATGAACGTGATACCTGCAATACATTGTGCTTATTAGTAATAATAACCTTATGAGATAACCTGAAATGAAATGTCGGCGAGAAGAAGGACGTTTTGTGGCTGTGAATATTCACACAAGGCTGGAAGGTCCAATGCACTCCTTGAAGTTGCTTGGTCCTCATCGGTAATGCTCGGTGCATGATATACTTTCCTCCAAACAATCTTATAATCATGCTTGGACTTGCATAAAATATTTTCAACGGAGTTGTAATTTAATATGTATGGAGATGTGTAACGGACTTCTGCATTACATGCCAGTGAGGGTCCCATGGTAGAGTAGCAAAAGAAAATACTGTAAATGGCAACATAGAATACCTGTCATAATGAAAATTCGAACATACAAATTCACTAATTATGTATGCCATATGGTCAGTACCATGCTCTCGAGCATTCCGATGTAACAAATTAACAGCAGCTCTACAGAATCTTCTGTTTTGGCCTAGCAGAGAGAATCAAGAAAACATATCTGCTCAAAAGGAAGAATTAGGCCAGCTGATTATTTCCTTTCTGAGTTCTTTGCTAATAATGGCATATAAATTAGAAAGCCATATACAAAATCCATTTGTTAACCTACAGACAACAGGTTCCAAAAGAAAAATAGCCCTTCAAGTTTGGAACCGACAATCACAATCGGCAGTTATCTGTCGAAGTAGTTTAGTATTGGATCATAGGTACGCTCACCTAATGGAGATGTATGTTTGAGTTTTAAAAGTGTGACGTTACAGAATTATCTAAACCACTATGTGCTAAGTTTGATAATGTAAGGTATTGATATCTGCACTTCTTCCCAATGTCAAGCACCTGGCTCATTATCTTCCCATGAACCAAGCCTCCCTCCCAAGGAATGTCTGCCAAATCAAGCAACTCTCAGGTCCACTCAAACCTCCACTCCTTATGATCCCATCTCATATTGACCTCCTGATCTGCCTGCTTTCCGTTCTCTCTGTTCTATTCCCTCTCATTTCTCCAATAATGTATTCCTTGAACAATATGTGTTCTTATTGTTCATGTAAATATATTCAATTGGTGTTCATGAGATAAAATTAGTTTTTTGTTAAATTACATGGAAAAATCGATATATAAAATAGATCTTGTTAAACAGCCAACGAATTGGCTTAGAGGGATTTTTTCCTAGTCCCAGTTCAACAAACGAAAGCCAACAAAGGAGGTCTAAATTGCACCATTACTACATGTTAGAGGCTCACACATTAAGCCAAACTTTTTAAGTAGCGGCTCAACACTGAAAAATACATCTTATGAACACATATACTTAAAGGTACCATGCCTCTCCTACTGCAGCATCACCGGCATTTGGTCATGGCAATTCCCTCCAAGCTTGTTTGGTTGCTGATGTAAATTCTTAGCAGCGTAGTCATCCAAAATACACCTGAAAGATCCATCGGGTCTGATCTCATATGCATGCACAGAGTTGCCTAAGTCCCGCCAAGAGCCTTATTGAGAACAGTAGAAACAAACTATTGATTTTGGGTTCACACATTTCCATCCAAGTTTTTATCTGATCCACGACAAAAATACACTTAACATGGGTTAACTCGCAGATACCTTAACCAATTCAACTGAACTTGTGCTTAAACAAAGAAACAAGAAAAAATAAAAAGAGAGAGGGAATTGGGCAGAGGGTTATCATATCCTCTCCAAGTTTCGGTGATAAGACAAGTGGTTCCATTATCTCTCTCTTGCTGCTCTGTCACAAAAATCCAGTTTTTCTATAATGAGAGCATTAAGAAAAAACAAAAAATATTGTACATTTACATTATTGGCAACATTAGAACCAAAATAATCAGTGTAAGATGATTCCTAGACCTCATTGACTGACCTTATTCCTCTATTGACTATATATGGGTTGTATACATAACTTAGGTGCTTCCAATCATTTCCTATTCAAGATTATTCACGAGCTGAGGCATGTACAGAGACTTGGACAAGTAAACAATACATTTGTAGTATTTCTACATGACATCCAGAGCAAGAGCATGATTTTAGTCAAATAAAAAATGATTATGAACATCCATATTGAGCAAATTTCAGGACTCAAGAACTTAATTAACCAACTCGACAAACTGAACTTTGCAATCAAAGAAGGAACAAATAGAACATCAGGTTGAACTTACTGCAGCTCCAGACCTCCAGCTAAATTTGGGCGATTATCTTCTCTGATGCGCTGGAAAACTGCATCTTGGTGTGAGGGTACACAGCCTCTTCACCAAGAGGTTTATATGGCATCCACATTGCGCCATCAAGCAGTCTTGGTGTGAGGTGCTGCACGACACTTGGGCGCTGATGCCAACCTCACAAATCAACCAAGTCAGGGACATTCATGAGACAGAGAGCCTAGGAGGCGCGCAGTGTGGTGGTCATTAGGGGAGGAAAGGAGGCCCGGTTCATCAGAACACAATGGGAGGAGGGTAGCCTGAGGACCGAGGGAGTAAACCACCAAGAATAATCCAGTCATCCTACCGATCTCGATGCAGGTCGGAGGTCTTGCATGACAGGGACGTCATGGCCAGTGTCGGCACTGTCAGTTTGGGAAGAGCTATAGAGATAGCCCACAGTAGGCGAGGAGTAGGCGGAGGAGGCCAACGCAAATGAAGGAGCCAATAAAGGCGGCGGCGCTTAGGGCACACTGAGTTGCAGAGGCGTCCTGCCGGATGCGTTGGGCAAAAGCTCCGGCAAGAAGAGCGGAGGCAAGTGGGGGGGATGGAGCAACGACGCCATCACGCCAATTCAATGGTGGAGAGGAGGAATTCGAGGAGGGGAGAGGATTGATCGAGTTTCTCTTTTCTTGAGATGGGGATTGATCGAGTTGGTTCGCCTGGAGTCGGTTCGGCTGTACTACCTCTGTCCCAAGGAATAAGGCGCACGCGTATTCCAAGACGAACTTTGACCATAAAAATTGAGAAACAAAATCTTAATTATATTATATGTAATTAGTATCATTGGATTCGTATTGAAAAACACTTTCTAATGATGCTAATTTCATACAAATAATCTTTATATATTTGAAGTAATTTTTGGTCAAACGAAAAGCACGTAAAACGAGGGCGCCTTATTCCTTGAATCGGAGGTAGTAGTCGGTAACGAACGTGTAGACAGATGTCTCGTGGAGCAAGGAGGAATTGGGACCCCAGGAAAGCGACGTCCCAATCGACCAGAGGCGCTGCCAACCCTGGAAGTTTAGAGCTCTTAGGAGATTCTTGGAGAAGATGAAGAGATGTGAGGAAGTCCCTAGATCTTTCCTCTTGATTAAACGTGTCAGCGGAATTGTAGAAGATGAAAAGGAACGGTCATATAACAATAGTGGAAGCGATGAGGAGTCAGGCAAGAAAACAGGCGGACGCTGTGAAAAAAATATTCTGACGTGGCTTCACCAGAATATTTGTTTGATGAAAACTAAATCTGCGATGCTAGCTTGGACAACCCTGACCTAGCCGCCGCCCCTCCACCCTCCACCCTCCCGGTGCCGCCGCCGCCCCTCCCTCCCTCCACCACCGCCCCCTCCCATCCCCTCTCATCCCTTCCCACCTTCGCCCCAGGTCATCTCGCGCGAGGTGGCTCCGGGCGACGACCCGAACCCAAGAAGAGGCGGCCCATCTTCCTCCTCCTGGCCGCTGTCACCGTCGGGGTCGGCGGTGGTGGCCGTGTCCGACTGCCAAAGGCAGGGGCGGTGGTGGCGCGTCCATGGACTTCCCTTCGCGCGGGAGGCGAGGTCTTCCAGGGGCGGCGACGGTGGACGGCAGGTCTGGTGGCGGTGGCCTTCGGCTACTTCACCTAGATCATGGCGGGATACGCGGTGGTGTGGCGGAACTCGGCGGGGAAAGGGCGGCAACGGGATCGCTGCTGACCTCCACCGGCCGGGTTGGAGGAGGAAGCTGGACCGCGGTTCCCAGCCATGGCAGCGGCGTGGGCGCCGGCCGTTCCGGATTTCATGGTGGTGGTTCTAGGGTTCTTCTTTCGCGAAGATGAAGACGTTCTGGATGCCGATCTTCCTTCATCTAGCCGGAGTGATGAGTTCCAGAAGGCTCCGACAATGAATGGAACAATGCATCTTTTGCCTGGAGTTCACAAGATCGGGTGGTGTTCGGTTGCGCGCACCCATGTTTTTATTCCGACTGTTTGGTTCTGGAAGGAGCGGCGCGAAGCTCTGTTCTGTGTTGACATCAAGAGACTTTTGGTCCATGGTGAAGTCAGAAGCAGAGAATTGCATGAAGGCGGGATTGGGGGACCAGCTAAAGAAGGTTTAAATCTCCGCGATGTTGAGAAACTTGCTTGGTGTTCTGGGATTCGCAACGGTGGTATGAAAGTGGGGGCGGCAGCACATGTGAAGTTCAGAGTCCTACCTTTCCGGGTGAAAACTCAAGGTCTGGCCTTAACTGGTTGTGTGTGGCAATAACCTTGTTGGGGTTGTGTCTGACAATGACCTTGTTGGAGGCATTGTTTTGAGAGCGGATACTATCTTTAGGGTGAAAACCAAAGATCTTTGAGCGGGCGATGACGACGCTGGTGCATTATTTTCTTCTTGTAGGCGTTGCTTTTGGAGAGTCTGTATTTCAGATGTTGTCTAGGGGGTGGATGTATTACTGTTGCTAGGTCTGGGATACTATAGCGGGACTTTTCTTTCTTAATTCTCCTTTATCTTTTTTAGCTGTGTGCATCTGTACTGTCATTAGGGTATTGCGTTGTTGCAGAGGCTGAATGTAATTAATTTCTTTTGATATTAATATAATCGATTTATCGAAAAAAGCTTGGACAACTAGGTTTAGTGGATTAGTGTGGATGAAATATTTAGTTAAATAGGTTTTGCAGCCTCAGCCATCGAAACTATGGCATCAACAAGGCTATCAAAACGAGAGAGACAAAAGAAGCGTACACAATTCATTCATCTACCTCCTACCAACGGATGCATACACGACGGTTACCCCTTGAATACCAATAATTTCAGCGGTCCTAGTAGTTGTGAAGTGAACATGTCGTAAAGTGAACCTTGACTCCTTGAGACAACTTTCGGGGTAAATTGTACTCCTCTCCGCTTCTGGTACCGTTCCCCATTCGAGCAGCGAGGGTGGCGCGGAGATGTCCAGCCGCCGCCGTACTTTGCCGGCGTTGGGGCCGCTGGACGACGAAGATCTCCTGGCGGAGGTACTCCTGCGCGTGCCCCCGAAGCCCTCCTCTCTCCCCCGGGCCTCCCTGGTCTGCAAGCGTTGGCGGAGCGTCGCCACGGACGCCTTCTTCCGCCGCCGCTTCCGCACCCACCACCGGAGGCCCCCCATCCTGGGTGTATTCGAGGAGCGCGCTATGGAACTCAAGTTCATGCCTCTGCTCCACCCTCCCGACCGCATCCCTTCCGAGCGCTTCTCCCTAGATCTCAGCGCCTACGGGTTTTTCAGCTGGAGCGTGCTCGGGTGCCGCCATGGGCGCGTCCTCCTCCTCAACCGCAAGGAAAATGCGCTCCTCGTGTTTGAGCCTGTCTCGGGGGACGCACACCGCATCATCGTTCCGCCGGTGTTCACCCGAGACGGTTCCACCGACGCCTGCGCGGCGGTGCTCTGCGCTGCCGGCGGCAATCAGGACCACGTGCACGGAGACTGCCACACGAGTCCTGTTGGATAATTAGGCACACTTTCCATGATTAATTCCAGAATATAAAACATGATGACAGCAACTACTAACATGTGAAACTCAAACATACTAGATGCATTAATCAACATGAGTAGCAGCAGCACAAACGATAAAACATCCATCGCCAAACAGATCGAGATATGTCGCACGTACCGATCTGGTGGAGGTGGCGGTGGAGGTGTAGCAGATGATGTCGCAGGTAACGTTGTTGATGACAACGTTGTTGACGACGGGAACGACGGGTCGAAGTAGACGGCGTTGAAGACGACGGTAGGCAGCACCGCCCGACTTGGACGGAAGGCGACCCGTGATGAAGAGTTTGAGCAGTCGCGCAGAGCGCTTCCCAAAAACCTAATTCGCCCTCTCCCGTACAGGATCGCAAGGACGAGCGGTTCCGGAGACCTGCTCTCCCGTTCGCCGATGCACGTCGGCTCACGGGATGGAGTAGGCTACGATGGCGGGCGCAAGCAGAGAGAGGTGGAAACCCTAACTCGTGTATATGATGATATTTCTGCGGTAGCCGGGCAGGAGATTATATAGGCTCGGGAAACCCTAGGCAACGTGGGCCACGCCCACGTCGCACGAACGTTTCGAGTCGGTTACAGATAGCCCACGATCCGGGAGCGACCGAACCGACTAAGCGACGCGTCCGTCTAGGACTGTGTTCGTTTTCCTGAGCTGCAAAAAGTAAGAAAAGTCTCGGCTCGAGGCTCAATCCACTCACCACGAGCGCGGCGCGGCGCGGCGCGGCGCGTCGTGACGTGTCGAGTCGAGACGAGACGAGCGAGGAGGAGGAGGAGCGCGCGTGTAACACTCCTATTCTCACTCACTTACTAGTGGTGGAACAACCCACCTTATAAGGTGGTCTAACTTCCTCCCAACTTTCCATGTGGGACTAAACTTCCCACCTCTTGCCACTCCCTAGTGAGCTGCCATCAACTTGGGCTCAAACTCACATGGCTGCCACTATGTGGGCTTTGAGATTTATAGGAAAAACTGAAATCTAATTTGGGCCACCAAATGTGGGCCCAATATTTCAACAATCCCCCACCAGATCTCAAATCCCCATTTAGAGATTTACCAATACTCGCTGCTTGTTTATATACCAGTGTTTCAGCGGAGACTGTTAAGTTGAACTTCCGCCTAAAACCTTAAGCTACATCCATTCACACTTGAACAATGGACTAAGCCTTGAATTGCAAGTTTTGCGTGAACAGGGTTTCACTCAAAGTCATGACCAGTACATGGCTGCCAGTAGCCTACCCCGCGGGTGAAGCATATGCGTCATACTTCGTGGTCTCTTCATGAGTTTACTAGAGATCACCCAAATCTCATAGATTGCGACGTTTAACAATCGGACTCATATAGGTGTGTTATTTCAAGAATGCTCTGTAGGACAGCACCTTTGCTAAAATAGCCAACATAAACACATTAAGGCTTGTTGCCAACCTGCCTTACAGCAATTGAGAGTTGTGCATCTTCACATAGAGTGGGTTACATAATACTCTCATCAATTAAACCACTAGTTTGTTCTTCCCAGGTCCTAATTCACGGGATCTCCGATCACAAAGGTTGGGTTACCACTATGGCGTAACATCAACGGGTCTCAAACCCATCTCCCTCGATGCACTTTCTATCACATTACGTGATAGTCCCTTTGTAAAGGGATCTGCCAGGTTTTTGTCTGTTTGAATATATGTAACAGTTATTACTCCGGAGTTTCGCAATTTCCTGACAGACTTCAAACGTCTCTTGACGTGTCTTGATGACTTCGCGTTATCCTTAGAATTGTTCACTTTGACAATTACGTTTGATTGTCACAATTCAAAAGGATTGCCGGAACAGGTTTTTCAACCAGGCAAGTCCATCAAGAGCTCACGCAACCATTCTGATTCAACAGTGGTTGTGTCCAAAGCAGTAAGTTCTGCTTCCATAGTTGACCTCGTCAATATGGTTTGCTTGCAAGATCTCCATGATATTGCGCCACCTCCAAAGGTAAATACATACCCACTTGTGGCGTACAGATCAGCTACATCTGAGATCCAATTCGAATCACTATATCCTTCAAGCACAGCTGGGTGCCCTGAATAGTGAATCCCATAACTCATTGTACCACATAGGTAGCGCATGACCCTATCAAGTGCATGCCAATGATCGTACCCGGGTTTGACATGAACCTACTCAACTTGCTAACAGCAAAAGAGATGTCGGATCTAGTCGCGCTCGCTAAGTACATGAGTGAGCCAACGATCTGAGAATATCTCAATTGATCTATGGCAATCCTCCGGTTCTTGCGTAGTGTCACACTGGGATCATAAGGTGTTGAAGAAGACTTGCTATCAATATAGCCGAACCGGCTCAAGATCTTCTCAACAAAATGGGATGCGTTAGAGTAATCCCACTCTCGTTCTTAATCAGCTTGATGTTCAATTACATCAGCTTCTCCCAGATCTTTCATATCAAAACTCTTTGACAAGAAAGACTTGACCTCATGTATTACTTTCATGTTTGTACCAAAGATCAGAATATCATCCACATACAAACATAGTATAACACCTTCGCCCCCACCATGGCGATAGTAAACGCACTTGTCAGCCTCATTGACAACAAAGCCTACAGAAGTTAGAGTTCTGTCAAACTTCTCATGCCATTGCTTAGGTGCTTGTTTCAGGCCATATAAAGATTTCAGCAACTTGCACACCTTTCTTTCTTCACCTTTTACTACAAACCCATCAGGCTGATCCATATAGATTTCCTCTTCCAACTCTCCATTAAGGAAAGTTGTCTTTACGTCCATTTGATGAACGATAAGACCATAGGAGGCAGCCATGGATAGTAGTACTCGAATGGTGGTAAGTCTAGCGACAGGTGAATAGGTGTCGAAGTAATCTTCGCCTTCTCTCTGTGTGTAGCCTTTCGCTACAAGCCGTGCCTTGTACTTTTCAATAGTACCATCAGGTCTTAGCTTCTTCTTGAACACCCATTTGCAGCCCACTGGCTTGCATCCATGGGGTCGTTCTGACAATTCCCAAGTTCCATTAGAAAGAATCGAGTCCATCTCATTATGGACAACTTCTTTCCAGTCATCTGCATCTGTAGATGCATATGCCTCTGCAATGGATGTGGGAGTATCATCCACAAGGTACACAATGAAATCATCACCAAAGGATTTTTCAATCCTTCGTCTCTTGCTCCGTTTAGGAGCTTCATTGTCATCCTTCTCAGTAACATTCTCATGTGATTGTTCAAAATACTCATTAGATGTACTAGACTCAGGAATTATCTCAGTAGAAATTCTAGCAATGCTATGCATATCTTTCATAGGAAACATATTCTCAAAAAATGTTGCATCACGAGATTCCATAATAGTATCAACATGCATATCAGGTACCTCGGATTGAACTACTAAAAATCTATATCCTACACTCCGAGGAGCATAACCTAGAAAGATGCAATCCACTGTCTTTGGTCCAAGTTTGCGCTTCTTAGTAATTGGAATATTGACTTTCGCCAAACATCCCCATGTGCGCAAATACGAAAGTGATGGTTTTCTCCCAGCCCACTCCTCGTAAGGGGTTTTATCTTTATTCTTGTTAGGAACTCTATTCAGGACATGACATGAAGTCAACAAAGCCTTCCCCCCATGCCTTTGATAAACCAGCAGTGGCTAACATGGAATTCACCAAGTCAGTCAGCGTGCGGTTTTTCCTCTCGGCAACCCCGTTTGATTGGGGTGAATAGGGAGGCGTCCTCTCATGAATAATGCCATGTTCCTCACAGAATTCATCAAAGATTTTAGGAAAATATTCGCCACCACGATCCGACCTAAGACGCTTGATCTTTCTCTCTAGTTGATTTTCAACTTCGGCCTTATAAATTTTAAAGTAGTCTAAAGCTTCATCTTTAGTTCGCAACAAATAAACATAGCAAAATCTAGTCGCATCATCAATCAATGTCATGAAATATCTCTTTCCACCTTTTGTCAACACACCATTCATCTCGCATAGATCAGAATGTATGAGTTCTAGAGGTGCCAAGTTTCTCTCCTCGGCCGCCTTGTGAGGCTTCCGAGGTTGCTTTGATTGCACACAACTATGGCACTTAGAACCTTTGGCAATGGTGAAATTCGGAATTAAACTTAAACTGGATAGCCGAGACATTAAACCAAAATTAATGTGACATAAACGAGAATGCCAAACACTGGTATCATCACTAACATTGCCACAAATATGGTTCACAGACTTATTACTGAAATCAGAAAGCGAAAAGCGGAACAAGCCTCCGCACTCATAGCCTTTACCAATAAATTGTCCAAACTTGGAAACAACTACTTTATTCGACTCTAAAACAACCTTAAACCCATCTCTGCATAGAAGGGAGCCGCTAACGAGATTCTTGTTCATAGTAGGGACATGCTGCACGTTCCTCAGCTGCACGATCTTCCCGAAGTGAACTTCAGATCTACCGTGCCAACACCACGAACGAAGCATGTGACCCATTCCCCATCAAGACGGAAGAATCCCGGGCGACCTGGTAAGAAGTGAACATGGATATGTCACACACATGAACATTAGCACTGTATCAATCCACCAACATGGAGATTGAAATACCGAAAGAACAGTAAAGAGATTACCGTACCCATCAGCATTGCTAGCGGTCACCGTGTTGACTTGCCTCCCTTTTTCTTGCGGTCTGCCCTCTCTGGACAGTCCTTAGAAAAGTGGCCAGCCTCTCCACAGGTAAAGCAGCTCAGATCTGCTTTGTTTATCATCTTCTTCTTCTTGAAGGTTGTAGTCTTCATAGGCTTATTGAAGGAGGGCTTGTTATTCCCTTTGTTCTTGTGTAGGGTTTCTTCTGCACCATGTTGGCGCTAGACTGACCCTCTCCTTTCTCAGTATTATCCTTAGCCCGAGCTTTCTCCTCAACATCAAGAGACGCTATCAGATTTTCAACTGATATCTCCTGTCTCTTGTGTTTGAGAGTTGTGGCAAAGTTCCTCCATGAAGGGGGCAATTTAGCGATGATGCATCCAGCCACAAACTTGTCGTAAGGCACACTTAAGGAGTTCGAGCTCTTTCGCAATGCACTGTATCTCATGAGCTTGTTCGACTACAGAACGGTTGTTTACCATCCCGATGTCATGGAAGCTCTCCATGATGTTCACTGCCTGCATCGGTTGCACCGAATTTAGCATTCAGTGCATCCCAGAGCTCTTTACCATCTGTTATGTGCATGTACACATCACACGGACGATCAGCAAGAATACTCAGAACACATCCGACGAAGAGAGTATTGTTTTCCTTGAACTTGTTCTGATCTTGGTCAGATATAGTTCCTTCAGGTAAACCATCACTAACTTCGAACACTTTCAGATGAGTAAGCCAGAGCGTGGCCTTCACTTGCCACCTCTTAAAGTGCACACCGGTAAACTTATCCGGCCTCAGTGCATCAGCAAAACCAGCCATTGTTAACTCAGGAAATTGCCTACAATTAGGTTTTTGGATTGTTGGATAATTAGGCACACTTTCCATGATTAATTCCAGAATATAAAACATGATGGCAGCAACTACTAACATGTGAAACTCAAACATACTAGATGCATTAATCAACATGAGTAGCAGCAGCGCAAACGATAAAACATCCATCGCCAAACAGATCGAGATATGTCGCACGTACCGATCTGGTGGAGGTGGCGGTGGAGGTGTAGCAGATGATGTCGCAGCAGTAACGTTGTTGATGACAACGTTGTTGACGACGGGAACGACGGGTCGAAGTAGACGGCGTTGAAGACGACGGTAGGCAGCACCGCCCGACTTGGACGGAAGGCGACCCGTGATGAAGAGTTTGAGCAGTCGCGCAGAGCTTCCCAAAACCCATTCGCCCTCTCCCGTACAGGATCGGAAGGACGAGCGGTTCCGGAGACCTGCTCTCCCGTTCGCCGATGCACGTCGGCTCACGGGATGGAGTAGGCTACGATGGCGGCGCAAGCAGAGAGAGGTGGAAACCCTAACTCGTGTATATGATGATATTTCTGCGGTAGCCGGGCAGGAGATTATATAGGCTCGGGAAACCCTAGGCAACGTGGGCCACGCCCACGTCGCACGAACGTTTCGAGTCGGTTACAGATAGCCCACGATCCGGGAGCGACCCGAACCGACTAACTGCGACGCGTCCGTCTAGGACTCTGTTTTCCTGAGCTGCAAAAAGTAAGGAAAGTCTCAGCTCGAGGCTCAATCCACTCACCACGAGCGCGTCGTGACGTGTCGAGTCGAGACGAGACGAGCGAGCGTGTAACACTCCTATTCTCACTCACTTACTAGTGGTGGAACAACCCACCTTATAAGGTGGTCTAACTTCCTCCCAACTTTCCATGTGGGACTAAACTTCCCACCTCTTGCCACTCCCTAATGAGCTGCCACCAACTTGGGCTCAAACTCACATGGCTGCCACTATGTGGGCTTTGAGATTTATAGGAAAAACTGAAATCTAATTTGGGCCACCAAATGTGGGCCCAATATTTCAACAAGTCCCTTCATGGTGGTAATGGTAGGCACCGATAGGCGTGCTCAGGTAGCCATTGCCCGGGTGTACTACCAAGAAAGTGGCACCTGGGGAGATGTCATCTCGTCGGCCGAGCCATGTGCGGGTTATGTTGGCTATCGACACTGCACCCTTGTTGGCAATGCTCTTTACTGGTGTCGATATGGAAGTATTGGAACTAGATACATGGCTGATGATGGAATACTCAAGTTTGATTTGGATGGTCAGAGCCTCACTATGATCAATAAGCCTCCTACTGGCTCCATTGATAGCCAAATCCAGATCATTCGGGCAAAGCATGGTGGTCTTGGCCTCGCCATATTGTCGTACCCAAGTTTCCAATTGTGGGACCACATGGTCGATTGTCATGGTGTTGACACATGGGTGCCGCGGAAGACTGTCGAAATGGACAAGATGCTTGGTGGGAAGGCTGATCATACACATATAGCGGGGTATGCCGAGGATGTTGATGCGATTTTTATGTCTATGCACAAACCTTCGGATAGTGACCCCTTCAGACATGTTCTCATCATCGTTCAACTTGAGTCAATGAAGGTCATGAAACATCATGGAACCTGCGATCAGAATGCCACCTATCATCCGTTCACAAACTTCTGTACTGCCGGTAATTGCCTGTCTTTACATTAGAGTAGCATGATTCTATTTATTATTCATATATGGTTGCTGGAGTACTAACTTAGTTATCATTTTCCTGTTTGCTTGATCGATAAAATTAATAGCTGTACTGTTGATTATGTTATAGTTTCACAGTACCTTAGCAAAATATTGTGATTACTTTGTTCTATCATGTTATAGCTACAGAGTTAACATACTTTGTATGTAAAAGCATCGTGAAAGTCAGTAAATTTGGTTAAGATAAATTGTAGTCAAAAGGCACCTTCATGGTAAATCTTGCACCTTAAATCTAAACATACCCTCCTCTAAGGGGGACACGGTTACTTCTGTTTACTCAAGATTTCCTATAGGCAATCAACACTTGAACCCATCCACTGAGGCTGCATTAGGAGTTACTAATAAAATTTTCATATGGCTAAGTTGCTGACAGTTATAAAGAGCAAGATCATCTGTTACCTTAGCTTGTTTCAGGGTCCTATCGCTAATAATGCTTTATCTGTTATTCATGTTGAGTTCGTCCTCTTCCTCCCAATTGTTGCATGTTGACCAATTGGGTTGCAAAAGGTTTAGAAATTTTGACTTGCCAGGCTGACATTTATCTGTTAGGAGTTGCCAAATTTCCATAGAAGTTTAACTCATCTCATTGTGGTTTCATCGTTTGTTGTTTTGGATTGTTCATACCTGTTCAGGATATGGCCATAATACTTGTCTCTTTAGAGTCAATTGGCTGCATGAAAAGATCAAATTACCCTTACCTTCTGGTCCCCTCTCCCTTTGGCTGGCCTGGAGCTAACAAATTGCTCAGATAAATTTGATCATTTGTGTACAGAACTGTTCACAGAAAAAAATGTAACTAACCAATTGCTAACAAAAGTTCGTACTGCCTTGCTGTTAGAATGTAGTGTGGATGCCAGGATGATACTGCTTGAAAGAAAAAAAAAATACAAGGCAGATATCTTTTCTGGTTGAAATTCTTCTACAGTACTTTTATCAGTAGCTTCTGAAGTTCGCAAATGTATAGATAGCTACTAATTATTAAGATTGATCATACTCAGGAATCTGGTGAATATATAAACCAAAGATTGCAACACTTTCATGGGAAAGAACTCAGCACTATATTAGAATCATTTGAAATCACACACCAAGACTGTTATGTTGTGCTTAACCTTAACTGTGTGTTCAGACACCAGTTTCATCTTTTGGGCTCTTTTCTCTTTTCCCAAATGCTATTTTACTGCTGGAATGACCCAATCTTGAAGATTCAGTCATAAATTCCATGACCGTGAAGTTAACATTTTCCTTAATTTTTTGCTATGGCTCGTGCACTCGTGACTAATGAGGTCAGTTGCTTCACAGGCACTGCTAGAGCGTGAAGTACTCCGCCAGCCATTGAGCCACCGAAGCAGCATCGTCTAACTCTATCGTCCTACATCTCCTGAAGCCTCTAATTTTTTTTAATGATCTGCATACTTCCTATAACTTGGTTGATGCAATGAGATCGTTTGACTCGTATCAAGGAGGCAGCGGGGGATTGTGAAAGAGAGTCCCTGCACTTTATATTAGTCTCATGTAATATTCTATGACTAATCTCACTTCAACCTTGCAACTGCAGTGCCTGAGAGTTATGTATTCTTCTTATGTTTTCCTTTTTCTGGAAAAGTTAAGATGTATTTGTGCCATTTCGTACTGCCTGCCGCTCGTAGGAGGTAGAATCTCAAATCATGTGATCGCCATACGAATGAATTTTGTACGCTTGTTTCCTCTCGTTTCGATAGCTTCCTAGTTGCTACCACAGTTTTAACTCAAGGAATCCTGAGAATGGATTTAGAACAGCTGAGATCTACTACTACGATCTATTAGTATCTAAGGCACCAATAAAACCATATCACCTGCTAACAATATGAGCCACTAATCATTTGCCTAAGAATTAGAAGTAGTAGACACTAGGAGCAAGAACAATAGCAGCTAGCTATAATAGTTTACCACATCATCTATAGTCAACTTATAGCTAACATGTACAATAGTAAGCTATAAAAGTGTAGCACTTATATAATACATGATCCACATTTTAGTTTCACATAGTGACCAGGAGCACGTGCTACAGCTGGCTATTGCATAAGAGTCCACTTCCCTCTCTCTCCTAATCTCTCTCCTCCAACTAAGCAAATTTATAATATTTTATTTCTTATAGCTAGCTGATTGCTCTAAGAGCAAACTCAATAGTATAGCCAGCTGCTGGCTATAAGCCAAGTCACATGTTATCTATAGCCAACTTAGAGCCAACATATGCAATAGTGAGCTATAAAAATATAGTACTTTATCAATGTATGACCCACCTTTCACTCTCACAAAGTGCTTAGGAGGATGTGCTAGAGCTGGCTCTTGCATAAGAACATCTCTAGTCACGTCCCTAAAAAACGTCCGGCACGATGATTTTGAATGCATTTGGGGACAGTGCCGGACAAGAAGAGACAAAAAAATCTGTACAAAAAAAGGCCTTTTCCAGCCGTGTCCCTCAAACAGCATCTGAATGCATGCATTTTAATAGAGGGGACCACCCCATGTGGGAAAAGTAGGCGAGAGAAAGTGTAGGAAAAGAGAATAACATATGAGGACTAGGGGCTGCATGCGCGCATCCGGATGCTGTTTTTGTGTCCGGCGTCTCTACCGGGGACGCCGAACACAAAATGAGATGCTATTTAGCTTTGAAGGACGCGACTAGAAAGCATTTTTCTTCATTTCTTGTCCGCCGTCCCCCAAACAACGTTTGGGGATGCGACTGGAGATGCTCTAAGAGCCCACTCCTCTTTCCTCTCTTCCTCTCTTCCTCTCTCTCTCCTCCAACTAAACAATAATATACTATTTTAATTTTTATAGCCATCCGATTAGAACTTATTATACTTACTCTAAAAGATGTAAGTGGAGAAGTAGTACACACTAGGACTAGCTCCCTTGACTAGGGCGCTATCCTATCGAGTGCTCGGATCGGGTCTGTAACGCTGGCAACCATGTAGGCCGTTGTGCATGGTGCTGTGCTGCGGGCATCACTCATTCTTATGCTTTTTTCACCAATCAATATATATACTCATCCTTATTAATACCATCTAGTAGAAGATGATCCATTGTGGAAGATATATATTTTGTAATGAGTAAATACATCCATAATGATATATCCTTACTTATAGTGAATCTCAACATGAATTTTATTGCAGAGTCTGGTCAGTTATAGCAATTGTGCAGAGTAGGGCAAGAATCCAACTTCATTAGTTTGGTTCAACTTTTCTTTTTCAAATCTACACAGAGACAAGCATGCTATCATATAAACCTATGTGTTGCAGCTACTACAACCTATCTCGAAACTAAATGCTTTTGAGGTGATAGATCCGTTTACATGCTTTTACTTATTAAAGATATAAAGTGATTCATGATATTGCTAGGAGGAGCAGGTAGACATGTACGTGAGGCCTTTGTCAAATAGCCGACTATATACTTATGATAATTCCTTTTCTAAATCTTACCATTATATGTTGATATATTTTTCTACTAATGTTTCATGATATCCTTCTTGGCCAAAGTAGTATAATCATGGCCACAATTCCGGAGTAGGAGAGAAACAAGCTGGCAAGAATTCAGTGGCACATGGCCGAGGAGGCAGAAGGGCTCATGCAATGGTTGTTTTGTGTGGGAAAACAAACACCAGGAGTATTGCATACCACATTATTTGTTCGCCAGTGGGGGTGTCAAGCACGCGCCAGGTTTCTTCTTCACGGGATGAACTCAAGAACACATGGGACACACATGTTCTACCTAGGTTCAGGCTGTCCGGGGGCTAACATCCCTATGTCCTGCATGCCTGGTTGTATTGATTGTGGTGGATGAACAAGAATGTGGATTAATCGGAGAGGGGCTTCTTGCCAGGGTTCCTAGGCAAGAGGTGTACTACTGTCTAGCTCGCTCCGCCATGGAAGCTACTCTAACGCTACCTCTCGTAGGCGATCTCCCTCACTCCTTTCTTCGGAATCCTCTTCCGATCTCTCGTTATCTTCTCCCTTGGGCATCCTTCTCCTCTTGTACGCCACGTTCCTCCTTTTATACCTCAAGGGGATAGCACAATGGCCTCGGATCCTCTTGGCAATGATGCCCGTCTGCCCGGGCATGACGCGAATGGGGGGTTGATGACCCACAAGTATAGGGGATCGCAACATTCTTCGCGGGAAGTAAAACCCAATTTATTGATTCGACACAAGGGGAGACAAAGAATACTTGAAAGCCTTAACAGCGGAGTTGTCAATTCAGCTGCACTGGAAACAGACTTGCTCGCAAGAGTTTATCAGTAGTAACAGTTTATAGCAGTAGCAGTAGTGAAATAACAGCAGCAGAGTAACAAAGACAACAGTAGTGATTATAGTAAACAGCAGGATTAAAATACTGTAGGCACAGGGATGGATGACGGGCGTTGCATGGATGAGAGAAACTCATGTAACAATCAAAGCAGGGCATTTGCAGATAATAATAAAACGGTATCCAAGTACTAATCAATCAATAGGCATGTGTTCCATATATAGTCGTACGTGCTCGCAATGAGAAACTTGCACAACATCTTTTGTCCTACCAGCCGGTGGCAGGCCTCTAGGGAATCTACTGGATATTAAGGTACTCCTTTTAATAGAGTACCGGAGCAAAGCATTAACACTGCGTGAACACATGTGATCCTCACATCACCGCCTTCCCCTCCGGTTGTCCCAATTTCTTTCACTTTGGGGCCTCGGGTCCGGACAGCAACATGTGTATACAACTTGCAGGTAAGATCATAAACAACGAATATCTTCATGAATCAATAACATGTTCAGATCTGAAATCATGGCACTCGGGCCCTAGTGACAAGCATTAAGCATAACAAGTTGCAACAATATCATAAAAGTACCAACAACGGATACTAGGCACTATGCCCTAACAATCTTATGCTATTACATGACCAATCTCATCCAATCCCTACCATCCCCTTCAGCCTACAGCGGGGGAATTACTCACACATGGATGGGGGAAACATGGCTGGTCGATGGAGAGGCGTCGGTGGTGATGATGGCGATGATCTCCTCCAATTCCCCGTCCCGCGAGTGCCGAACGGAGTTTCGGTCCCGAGACGGAGTTTGCGATGGTGGCGGCGCATGGATGTCTTCGGCGATTTCGTCTACCCCCATGCGTTTTTAGGTCGAAGGCGTTAAGTAGTACAAAGGAGGGCGTCGGAGGCCAGCCGAGGGGGCCACACGCAGGGCCGCGCGCCCCTCCGGGCCGCGCGGCCTAGTGTGTGGGGCCTCGGCCCCCACCGCTTGCCCTTCTCTCCGTCAATATTCTGGGAAAATAGGACCTTTCGCATAAATGATTTTCCTGAAAGTTGGATTTCTGCACAAAAACGAGACACCAGAGCAATTCTGCTGAAAACAGCGTTAGTCCGTGTTAGTTGTATCCAAAATACACAAATTAGAGGCAAAACAATAGCAAAAGTATTCGGGAAAGTAGATACGTTTTGGACGTATCAACTCCCCCAAGCTTAGCTTATTGCTTGTCCTCAAGCAATTCAGTTAACAACTGAGTGCGATAAAAGAACTTTCACGAACACATTTGCTCATATGATGTAAATATTCTCATGATATGGCAAGTACTTAAGCAATTCATAATAAGATACATGCAAATAAAATCATCTAATAGCTATATCAATCATGGAAAAGGTACCAACAAATTAATAAAAAGCATCATGAATCATGTCTATCAGCAGGATTGCAATGTTCATAAAAGGATATGATAAAGTGGTATCTCGCTTGCCCGTATTTGTACAGCAAAACATAAATGCCCGGGCACCTTCGAAGTTCATGGAAAGACTATAAGTAGAGATTATCAAAGATAAAAGCATCAAAGTTATACCACAAATTAATCATATTTTGGGACAAGCATATTATACTAAGAATGACATGCTCTCAAGAAAGTACTCAAAGAAAGGATGGAGACTCAATGTAAAAGTAAAAGATTGACCCTTCGCAGAGGGAAGCAGGGATTAACATGTGCTAGAGCTTTTCATTTTTCTAAAGACAGAAGTAAAATGGTTTTGAGAGGTGTTTGTTGTTGTCAACGAATGGTAATGGGTACTCTAACTACCTCATCAACCGGACTTCCAAGAGCGGCTCCCATGAAATTTTATTTTTGGGTGGCACTCCTTCCAACCTTGCTTTCACAAACCATGGCTAACCGAATCCTCGGGTGCCTGCCAACAATCTCATACCATGAAGGAGTGCCTTTTTTATTTTAGTTTTATTTAGATGACACTCCTCCCCACCTTTGCTTTCTCAAGCCATGGCTAACCGAATCCTCGGGTGCCGACCAATAATCACATACCATGGAGGAGTGTCTATTTGTAAATTCATGAAAGTTAGTTAATTGGGGCTGGGAACCCCGTTGCCAGCTCTTTTTGCAAAATTATTGGATAAGCGGATGTGCCACTAGTCCATTGTGAAAGTCCGTCCGGAGTAAATGACAAGATTGAAAGATAAACACCACATACTTCCTCATGAGCTATAAAATATAAACACAAATTGAGAAGCATTTTGAAGGTTTTAAAGGTAGCACATGAGAATTTACTTGGAATGGTTTGAAATGCCATGCATAGGTATTTATGGTGGACACTATGGAATAACTTGGTTTTCAGGGGTTTGGAAGCACGAGCAGCGTTCCCGTACAAGTGAAGGCTAGCAATAGAGGAAGCGACAATCAAGAGAGCAGTAACTGTCATAATCATGCTTGCGGCAAAATAAATTAATGGAGGCATAAAAGTGATACAAGAACTCTGAGGTGAAGTAAATCATCGAGGCTTAATTGACTTTGGTTCAGTCATATGCATGCGTGAGCATGTGCCAAGTTGATTCAAATGAATTATTCAGAGGAGGATACCACAATGTCATATCTATTTATGAATAAAGTAATGCAAGCTAATATTTATGACATGCTACTCATATTAATAAATTGGAGCTAATCATGAGAGACCATGAACTACTAGACTTTCTTAAATGACATATACCTCACATGAACCAACTAAGCACGCTCACATGGATGAGTATATGTACAAAAATGAAAACAAATAGAGTTCATACCAGCCTCTCACCACAGTCAAATTGTTGTAGATCGTCATTATTGCCTTTTCACTTGTGTAGCTTGAATAGTATGGAATGGAAGCACGCTCCAGCCACCGAAAACCATTGAACTCCATAATGAACTTTACAAAACCAAAGAAGAACAGCAAATATTTTTGGTGTTTTCGAATTAGAAACAAGAACAAAAGGAAACAAGCAAACAAAGCAAAATCTTTTTGGATTTTCTTATAGCAAACCAACGATAGCAAATAAAGCAAAATGGGAATAAGAAACCAAGATAAACAAATGGCGAAGAGAAACAACAGAAATATTTTTGGTCTTTTTGTGTTTTAGGAAAGAAACAAAGCAAAAACAAGAGAATGAAAACTAGAAGAAACACAAAAGCGGTGGCGAAATCTGCCAAAACCCGACAGCAGTACAGAAATCGATTTTTACAAAAATCTTCCGTTCAGTTCGAAAAGTGTTCAACTAATGAAAGTTAGATAACAACCTGGGGAACATGCACAAAAATTTGCAACTCAAAATAACGTTCTGGCTGTGCGCACAATTTTTTTAGTAACAGCCCAGAATCTGTTTTCGGGCAGCACTTCCCCAAATATCATCTCCCTCTTATTAGAAAACCACTTCAAGAAGCTAAACAAGTATATACAAGTATCCAGCAACCATAATATGCAAATAATGAGTGATGCCGGTATACCTCCCCCCAAGCTTAGGCTTTTGGCCTAAGTGGAGATCAACCCCAGCGAGGGTCTGGGTTCCACGCCGGTGGATCATACATGGCGTAGTCATAGTAAGGTCCCGATGCAGAAGAAAAGCGTGAAGGCTCCTCATGCCCAACTTGTTGATGCGAAGAACTTGCTGCATCGGATGACGAATCGAGGTGTTCCTCGGCCTCCTCCGTGTTGTCTCTTGCACGATGGCCTCCTCCCTCTATGTATGCATTCAGTGCACCTTCCGTGACTGACCAATCCTCCCTGGAATCAAGGTTAAATAGAACAGGTGCAGGCAATCCTACTAGTTTTTCAGTTTTCTTAGTTGTTCTCCAAGTTTTCTTGTAAAATGTTATTCTGTAAGACAGGTTACTCAAATTGGATGAGTCAGAAACAAATTCATGCTTAATCATGGAGACTATGTCAAGTTTCTCTATGGGAAGCTGAATATCGAGATGGTGAGGTTCTACACCATGCATAGCTAATAAACGGGAGGCGATGAGACCTCCACAAATTCCGCCCTTCTCACGGTTAGTGGCAAGTCTAGAAGCTATCAAAGCACCCAAATTATAGGTCTTATTACCTTGCAATGCAGCAGCTAGAAAAGCTAAATCCTGGATAGATAATTTACTTCCATTCTTTCTAGCTAGAACGCACTTGGTGATGAAATAAGCAAAGTAGCGAATAGCTGGGAGTTGAATGCTACTGATTTTACCACCATCCTTTGAGAAGCTTCTTCCATGACAAATCATCTTGAAGAGGTCCAAGAACTCTTGCGGCGATCCCCTTATCTTCTCGCATGATCCCCATTGCGGCACTCTAATTGCTGCACAAAAATCATTGAATGGCAAGTTGACAGTTTTATTATGAATTTTGTACCGAACCATGGGGTTAGATCGCGACCAATTGAATTCAAAATCCTGCACTACAGACATAGTCAATTTTGCATATTGGCATGGTTCACCAACAACAAAATCATCCAACCCTGCACGACAGATTAGACTTTGAACATCTTGCAAGATTCCTGCACTTCTCATAAAATCAACGCACGGATAGTAAGAGGGGTATACTCCTTCTTCGCGGTGAACTCTCATAACCTGTTGAACCTCCAATTCTTGTTGGTTGAGTTGGTGCCTACTCCTTTCCATTTTCTGAAATTTTTCAACAAACAATATAAAATTTGATTTGGTGACATATAATTGAGGGAAACTATCATAGGAACTTGCTAGAGTACTAATCATGCATCAAAACTAGTTTTTACCACTTAGAACAAGCATGCAAGCTCACTAAACATGTTACCTACAGCAGCAAAATATTCAAGATATACTCCACCAAACAAAATTCTACTTGGATAATCGGAGGAGTCACATACCGGAGAGCAAATGTGCCAAATTTCAGAAATCTGGGCTGAGCAAAGAGATCAAGAAATCTGGAGCTCTTGAGCAAAAACGCGAGTGAGAGGAACCTGGTGCGAGTTTTTTCGGGAGAGAGAGTGCAATGGGTGAAAGAGATGAAGAAGTGGGGCAAGGAGGGGCCCACACAACAGGGTGGCGCGCCCCCTTCCAGGCCGCGCCGGCCTGTGGGGTGCCACCCTGGGGTGCCCCACTGGTCATCCCAGTGTTCCAGTGCCTTGTCGAAAAATAGGACCAATGGTATAATTTTTGTGAATTTTTGAAAACTTTGAAAAATGCACATTTGTTAAATTTATTATTACTGGGCAGAAAAAGATTTTGAAATCTCTAATTAACTAAAGAACTTTGCAAAACAAAAGTGCTACAGCAAATAGATCAAGTGGAGGAAGAAAGAGATGTTGTTTAGCTCTTCTATGCATATAAAATGAATTTGTTAACAAGGGTGATCAAGTCTTGCCACCAAATAAATTTTACATAACATAAGAAGAATTAAACCTCAAATCAATCATGTTACCTTGAATTGTATTGACATTGATACAATCATAATATTTTGATATCCTTGTTCAGGCTCATATATAGGACAATCAATGGTTCCCACTTTGATAGTTCTCACATTAGAAATTGTATTAACTCCACATGCTTTCTCAATCCTCTTGGGAAAATAAACGGTATGCTCCTTGTCATCAACATTGAAAGTAACTTTTCCTTTATTGCAATCAATAACAGCCCCTGCGGTGTTGAGAAAAGGTCTCCCAAGAATAATAGACATATTATCATCTTCAGGCATTTCCAACACAACAAAATCAGTTAATATCAAGCAGTTATTAGTAACTTGAACAGGAACATCCTCACATATACCAACAGGAATAGCAGTAGATTTATCAGCCATTTGCAAAGATATATCGGTATCAACTTATCTAAATAAAGTCTCTTATAAAGAGAAAAAGGCATAACACTAACTCCCGCTCCCAAATCACATAGAGCAGTTCTAACATAATTATTCTTGATGGAACAAGGAATAGTTGGAATACCTGGGTCGCCAAGCTTCTTTGGAACCTTACCATTGAAAGAGTAATTAGCAAGCATAGTGGAAATCTCCTCATTAGGAATTTTCCTTTTGTTAGAGACAATATCTTTCATATACTTTGAATAAGGAGGCAATTTAATAGCATCAGTCAAAGGGATTTGCAGGAATAAAGGTTTCATCCAATCACAAAATTTATTATAGTGTTCTTCTTCCTTTGATTTTAGTTTCTTAGCAGGAAAAGGCATTTGCTTTTGAACCCAAGGTTCTCTTTCATTACCATGTTTCTTAGCAATAAAATCTTCTTTAGTATACTTTTTATTTTTAGCATGCTTTTCAGGTTCATCTTCAACCTCTTCTTTATCAGAAGCATCATTCTTATCATTATCTTTATCATGTTCATTACCACTTTCAGCATCAGAAATAGAAATACTATTAGGATCATTAACAGCTCAGAGGATTCTACAACATTCTTATGTTTCTTTTTCTTTTTCTTAGATGGAGCACTAATTTTAGTTCGTTGAGAATCTTGTTCAACTCTTTTGGGATGCCCTCAGGATATAGAGGATCCTGAGTAGAAACACCACCTCTAGTTGTTACTTCATAAGCATGTTTTTCTTTAGAACTATTTTCCAACAAGTCATTTTGAACTTTAGTGAGTTGATCAAATTGAGTTTGAACCATATGAAAATGTTTAACAAGCATCTTAACATCATTGGAGGTTCTCTCCACAATACCATGCAATTCACTAATAGCACGATAGTTTTCCATTAAATGATTCTCTACTCTCATATTAAAATTATTTTGCTTAACAATATAATTATCAAACTCATCTAAGCATTGTGCAGGAGGTTTTGAATACGGAATATCTTCTCTAGTAAAGCGTTGAAGAGAGTGTACCTCAATCATGGATGAAGGGGGGTTATCTTACATAAATCTTCTATGGGAGGTAAATTCTTCACATCTTCGGATTTAATACCCTTCTCTTTAAGAGATTTCTTGGCTTCCCTCATATCTTCATCATTTAATTTAATCACACCCCTCTTCTTCAATATCGGTGTCGGGGTTGGTTCAGGTGTAGACAAATCATCATGATTCCGGCCTATTTTAGCCAATAATTCTTCAGCTTCGTCTGGAGTTCTTTTCCTGAAAACACAACCAGCACAACTATCCAGGTATGCCCTAGACTCAATGGTTAGTCCACTATAGAATATATCAAGTAAATCATGCTTTTCCAAATCATGTTCAGGCCGAGCTCTAATAAGAGAGCAAAATCTCGCCCAAGCCTCTGGTAATTTCTCTCCATCTTCCTGGTCAAAATTATAAATTCTCTGCAAAGCAATATGTTGAGCACTAGCAGGAAAGTATTTCCGGAAGAAAATATCAAGCAATTCTTTTGGACTATTAATAGAATCAGGTGGCAAACTGTTATACCAAGTTTTAGCGTCATCCTTTAATGAGAATGGAAAGATTTTAGCAACAAAGTAAGTACGCTTCTTAACATCATCAGAAAACAAGCTACTCAGAGTAGATAGCTCAATCATGTGTTCTACAAGCACTTTCTTTTTCAGTACCACAAAAGGGTGTTTTCTCAACAATAGCTATATGAGATAGATCAAGAGAAAAATCATAATCTTTATCCTTAATGTTTATAGGAGATGTGGCAAATTTAGGATCAGGAGACAGTTTATATCTAACAGTATGTTCTGCAAGTAACTTTTTAATTTTTCTTGCATCAGTAGTAGCATTGCATTTTTCAATAAAATCATCACCAAGTTCCACATAATCTTCATCAAGATCATCACTAGAGTATTCAACAGACTCAGGTGAATTAACAGGTGTAGCAGCATTTTCATTAGGAGTTTCAGTATTTTCAATTTGTCTAGACATAGCAATTGTAGCATCTAGAAAAGATCCTAACGAACCATCATTATCAAGCACCAGAAGCATCATCAAAATTATAAGAGGAATTTTCAGATTCAGCAGAAGTACCAGCATTTGAAGCTTGTGGTGGTGAAACAAGTTTACTTATCACAGATGGTGAATCAAGAGCAGAGGTACTCAGAGTTGTACCTTTTCTTGTAGTGGATGGTAATATGGCGACCTTAGTATCGCGAGGTTTACCCATGATGGGGAATTTGCAGCGAACAATATCAATCCAAGTGAACTTCAAAATAAAGCTATGCTCCCCGGCAACGGCGCCAGAAAATAGTCTTGATGACCCACAAGTATAGGGGATCGTAACAGTCTTCGGGAAAAACCCAATTTATTGATTCGACACAAGGGGAGACAAAGAATACTTGAAAGCCTTAACAGCGGAGTTGTCAATTCAGCTGCACCTGAAAAAGACTTGCTCGCAAGAGTTTATCGTAGTAATAGTTTTATAGCAGTAGCGTAATGAAATAACAAGGAGTAACAAAGACAGTAGTGATTATAGTAAACGAGATTAAAATACGTAGGCACGGGGATGGATGACGGGCGTTGCATGGATGAGAGAAACTCATGTAACAATCAAAGGGGGCATTTGCAGATAATAATAAAACGGTATCCAAGTACTAATCAATCAATAGGCATGTGTTCCATATATAGTCGTACGTGCTCGCAATGAGAAACTTGCACAACATCTTTTGTCCTACCAGCCGGTCCTCTAGGGAATCTACTGGATATTAAGGTAATCCTTTTAATAGAGTACCGGAGCAAAGCATTAACACTCCGTGAACACATGTGATCCTCACATCACCGCCTTCCCTCCGGTTGTCCCAATTTCTGTCACTTTGGGGCCTCGGGTTCGGACAACAACATGTGTATACAACTTGGGTAAGATCATAAACAACGAATATCTTCATGAATCAATAACATGTTCAGATCTGAAATCATGGCACTCGGGCCCTAGTGACAAGCATTAAGCATAACAAGTTGCAACAATATCATAAAAGTACCAACAACGGATACTAGGCACTATGCCCTAACAATCTTATGCTATTACATGACCAATCTCATCCAATCCCTACCATCCCCTTCAGCCTACAGCGGGGGAATTACTCACACATGGATGGGGAAACATGGCTGGTCGATGGAGAGGCGTCGGTGGTGATGATGGCGATGATCTCCTCCAATTCCCCGTCCGGCGAGGTGCCGGAGTTTCTGGTCCCGAGACGGAGTTTCGCGATGGTGGCGGCGTACTGGATGTCTTCTGGCGATTTCGTCTATCCCCCGTGCGTTTTTAGGTCGAAGGCGTTAAGTAGTCCAAAGGAGGGCGTCGGAGGCCAGCCGAGGGGGCCACACGCTAGGGCCGCGCGCCCCCCTCCTGGGCCGCGCCGGCCTAGTGTGTGGGGCCCTCGGGCCTCCACCTGCTTGCCCTTCGCTCCGTCAATATTCTGGGAAAATAGGACCTTTCGCATAAATTCCGAGGATTTTCCTGAAAGTTGGATTTCTGCACAAAAACGAGACACAAGAGCAATTCTGCTGAAAACAGCGTTAGTCCGTGTTAGTTGTATCCAAAATACACAAATTAGAGGCAAAACAATAGCAAAAGTATTCGGGAAAGTAGATACGTTTTGGACGTATCAGGGGTACACGACCAGGCTGCTCTGATACTCCGTCCTACTCGTGGTCTTGGTCTTTTTAATTTTACACCTTTCTGTTCCTGGGTTTTTTCCGTCTCTGGCATGGAAGGATGCTTGGGGCCACTTTGTACCGGCCTATGCTTAGGCCCCTTACCGTTGTTGCTGGGATAAAAAAGTCTTTATCTCGCTCTTTCCCTCCTTTATACACCGCAGAAGGAAAGGTTGCATGGTGGCTCTGGTGGTGGTACCCACACCTGAGTGGGCTCAACGCAAACCCCACCCGACAAACGAAGATGGTCCTAGCCATAAAGTGGCTCTTGGCTGAGTCATTGATGACGTATCCTTCTCAGGTCACGATGTGAAATTTCATGGCTGACGTTTCCTTCCCGCGAAAAGGGTAGGTCGGCGCTAGCCTGGGATCCGTCGAGGATCCCAGGTATGGAAAGCAGGATCCTTGGCGGGTTCCTCAGAAGGGTATGTGTGGCACCCTTGGCGGGTACAACTGGCACTAGGCCCACACTTAGTTGAACGGGGAACCCCTTGTTTCCCCGGCGACGACAGAAGCCCCCGGGAATGACACCGGTGAAGGCATCTAAGGAAAGGGGAAACTCGTCGGTTTCACTTAAATCTTTCAACAACTCTCATATCAATGTCGTGGTCCAAAATGATCTGGCCAGAGAAGGGGAGTGGAGATTCACATGTTTGTAAGGAGATCCATTGAGATCAATTAAGAAGAAGAGGCTAGGAACTAATGAAATACTTGAGAAGAGAATTTGACAACCTTTTTTTCATGAAAGGGGAACACAAGCCCGGCATATGCATCAGTTGATGCACATTACCTTTTATTGCAGCTTTTTATGCAGACAACCTTTTAACAACCCATGGTTGTGTGTAGAGGATTACATCGAAGCGTCGTGTGCATCTGAACAGCTTGGGGAAGTGATCGGGAAAATTGGATGATGGAGGGATTTCGAGATTTTTTTTCGAAACGGGAGCTTAGCTCCAGCCTCTACTTCAAAATGATGCACACGTCTTTACTTTTATTGCATAGTTTGAAGAAGTAACAGGAATTTACAACTTAAGAATCACACAAAGTGGTGGCATAAATCATCCATCTAGACATGGAACACAAAAAGCCTCTATTCATATTGAAGTCGTTTAGTATGCATCCAACCACCTTGGTTGAAGATAGCCCGAACGACTGCCATCAGCCGATTGCATCCAATATCCACAGGCCCTCGCTACTCCATAGGAAGGAGGTAGGACCACATGTGAATTGATGAAGCAGGTCTATGGATAACCTGCAAGAAATTTGGTTTGGCAGCTCTTTAAAAACCACATCATTTCGATAATTCCAAATTTCCCAAACTAAAGCACAAACTCCCACACAAATTTGAGCCTTAGTTTTCTTTTCAACTCCATTAAGCCAATTACCAAACAAGTTAGTTACATTTGACAGAGGAAGAATATTATATGTAAAATGTACAACTCTCCAAACAAGATGGGAAAACAAACAAGTAATACAAAGATGGTCAATTGTTTCTTGCGAACCACAAAAGGCACCTTTAGTACATCCGTTCCAACGTCTCTTAGCAAGATTATCCTTAGTTAAAAGCACCTTTTTATATAGGAATAACATGAAGATCCTAATCTTTAGTGGAACCTTAATACACCACAAGTATTTTTTAAGAAATATAGTATGCCCATTCATAAAATCTGCATACATATACTTCACTGAAAAAACACATGTCGTGGTTAGGCACCATTTGAAACTATCCGGTTCATCATTTACCGTTACCCCCATAAATTTTCGGACCATGCTTATCCAAGAGTCCCATTTGTCTCCTATTAAAGCCCATGAGAATCTTAATTCAAAGGCCTATGCGATAAAACATCAGCAACTGTAACGTCTTTACTCCTAACAATGTTAAATAAAGACGGATTGCTAAGGGGGAGGGGGATCACCTAGCCACTTGTTTTCCCATAACCGGGTTTTTGTTCCATCGCCTACTGCCATACACCTTCTTCAGAGAGAATCTTAAATAGCCATTTGCTAAGTAAGCATATGTTTTTTGTATCGAGTACCTCAACACCTAGACCCCCTTGGTCCTTAGGACGACAAATAATGTTCCACTTTGTATGTCTATATTTCTTCTTCATCTCATCACTTTGCCAGGAGAAACGGGACCTATAAAAATTCTATCTTTTTTGTACCCCCTTTGGTATCTCAAAGAAAGACAAGAGGAACATTGGAAGGCTTATGAGAACAAAATTAATTAAGACAAGACGATCTCCATATGAGAGCATATTGTCTAGCCAAGATGTAAGTTTTTGTTCAAAACGATCCTCAACTGGCTTCCATTCTTTATTAAGCGGCTTCCTATAGTGAATAAGTATGCCTAAATATTTAAAAGGAAGGGAACCCACTTCACATCCAAAGATGTTTCTGTAGTCATTCTCAACCTCTTTAGCCTTACCGAAGCAAAAAATCTCGCTCTTATGAAAGTTAATTTTCAAACCAGATAGTTGTTAAAAAAAGATAGGATCAACTTCATATTTTCAACCACATAGTTGTTAAAAAATATCGAGATTTGTTCATAAGGATCATGACATCTTTTAGCACTCTTGTTTGCAACAGCAGTGAGTAAATTTTCTTTCACCCTGTTCGGATATGGAGGAGATTCCACATATTCTTCAATAAGAACCGATGAAGTTTGTTGAACCTGTTTCTCAACTTTAGCAATATATGGCGAAGTATTTGTAGGTTCAGTAAATACCTTAAATCCTTTCTTAGGAACATTCAAATGATTAGCAAAAGATTTAGTAACTTCTACTAAAATATGAGGATCAAGGCCAAACCTATCCTTCAGTTCTTCAAACAATATATTAGTAGAGAAATCCTCTACACATTCATATTCAAAATCACGAGGCTTGATAACCCCCAAGTGCAGGGGATCATCGTAGTAAAATTCGATAAGTATTTGAGTGTCGAACCCACGAGGAGCTGAAGGTAAACTATCTATTCTCTAAAGCCCTATAACCCACTTATATGGCCTTCTATGCAAAGCTAGGAGACATGGTGTGTGTGTAGAGGTTTCTACTATAAACTATATGTGCTGAAATTAAAATGAAAGAAGTAAAACTAATGCAAGAATAAGTAAATTAAGTGGAATTAAGTAAAATTCAATGAGATGAAGTGAAGTGAAGTGAAGTGGAGTAACTCAAGAGAGAAAGTGTTCATCATCAACATAGAAAAGTAAGGAGGGAATGTATGTGCTAAACCTCCAACAAAATAAAAAGTAAAGAGCATAAAACATGGTTTTGAGCTATGCAATTCATGTCAACAATAATAATAAGGATGGGGTACCAAGTATCTCATGTATAAAGATATCTATGTGTCATGAGTTTGACCTCTTATGAGTAAGTGTTGCCTCACTTTCTTGAATGCTAAGGACTACACCTCTTGTTAGTCAACTCCGGGTTACCAAGAATTTTTGACATACATGTTTTAACCAAGTATCGCAATGGGGTACATTCATGCCACCTGTACAAAGGACGAAAGGAGACGTGCATCTCAACTATAGGTCAACCATATCGGGACAACATGAACAACATATGTTGAGCATCCTCTCTAACTCTCTCTCACTTTTTTCTCAAACTCTTTTTGTTTCTTTTCTCACACTCTTTTTTTGCAACTCTTTATTCACAACTCTTTTTTTCACTCTTCCTATTGATGATGCTCGTTGCTGAAACTTCCACCATGATTATACTCTTCTCTAACAATGCATGCTTACTTGCTTAAATAACCTCTACTTATTTCACAAGAGATAGCCATCAACAAAACAAAATGAATGATGATCAACACAGGGTATAATATCCCAAGAGTGCAATGTTGAAAGACTTCCCCAGTAAACGTGGTTACGATCTAGCTCATCACTCATAATCAGTCAAACCAACAACATGCATAGTGGTATTTCCTACCAAACCTTACCTTCTTATGAGTTTTAAATTACACAAAAATGATATTTTGAAAAGGTTGGAGGCAAAACACACACATTATACTTGGAATAGAAAGTGCTATATAGGTAGGTATGATAGACATTGGATTTGAGTTGTGCTTGGAAACAAGTCTATGCTTGTGTAAGAATTCAAATCTTTTGGCTAGCAATAGGTCTAAAAGCATGCAATAGTATCCATAGACTATTCATTCATCATCAAACAATGATACTTAAAATTAAACATCTATGTATACTAGCAAGAAGTAGCATTGAATAAGGAACATAATAAATCATCACTCAATATATCATGTGAAAATAATAGTACTATGGACAATATAAAATTTCAGCTTTTTAATGCATCCGTCTTCATCTTTTTAACATGCAACTCTCTTTTATGGAGGCATTGAAGAATATCATAATTTGTTTCAGTAGCTCTATAATAAGAATTCAAGGAATTTTTCATGATGGTAATATTTATTTCAAAGCAAAACTAGACAAAAAAACTAATAAAGGACGCTCCAAGTTTTTGCGAGAATTCTATGTTGCTCAAAAAACAAAGTTTAGACGTGTGCAAACCAAGAGTTTTAATACGAATCCAGTGGGGTGACTTGGGCATCCCCAAGATTATGATATTCACCATTCTTGGATTTCTCTTGGTGTGGCGTTCTTTCATTCCCTGTGAAAAAATTCAACCCAAAACTTTCTTCCCATTTTTTTCTATAGGGTGACATTAGAGGTACAAAGAAATAATGCTTGCTGCTATTTTACTCAAGAGTAAAATTATATCTTCATGAACCAGAGACAAAAATAATATTCTACTCATTCTTAAATTATCAAAATTTTCTATTAAAAATCATGTTGATACTCAAAAGAATGGATCTAACAAAGTAAGGCAGAATTTATCTAGAATTTTTGCTGCAGAAAAACTAAATTTTTAGTACGACTTAGACACCTCAAAATATTAAGGAAATTTACGTGAATATAGAGGATGAAAAGTTACAGCTACTGTATTTTTATCTAGATTTTAGGAGCTACCAGTAGGAAGACACAAATCGTGCACTAAAAAGTGCAGCGCAGAAATCTGCAACTCCATATTATGTTTGCAACTTTAAACATCCAAATGGGTAAAAACTTGGTACTTTATTTAGAAACCGGAAAGTAAACAAAAAATAAAACTAACATGCTACAGAAAGCATGCATAGCAAAAACAAAAAAAACAAAGATAAATAAAGACATGGTCCCCGCAAAGATTCAAAAGGATCATGAAGATAAAACTAGAACATGAGTTTGAAATGATTTACTTGAGATACTTGAAAGAAGAGGGGGATGCATGGACATTCCCAAGCTTATGATCTTGCTACCTCTGGTCCTCTACTTATTTCTCATCGTATCATGTTACTCATCTCAATCAAAGAAATATTTTCATCTCCATGATACTCCAATGCCTACAAAATTGTTAGTTCTCCAAACAAATGACATGATGATTTCTACCAAGATGGGAACTATAGGAATCATTAGGAAACCATTTTATTCAAGAATCTAACATATATAAATAAAATGAAACACTATTTTATTTTGTTTTACTATAGGAAGAGTTTTAATGATATAGACTTTGCAATGATTACATTGGCATGAACAACACATGCTCAAGGTCGACCCCAATATCTTCATTGCTCATCCTTCTCATTTACTCTTCCATACTTTATTTTTTCTTTTATTAAAACTTATAAACTCACTAATATGTAATAATAAGTAAAGCTATTTAACAAGGATATAAAGGTGTGGTCAAATTAAAAGTTACTTGAAAGCATATGGAGCACCCCACAAGATTTGATACCGTTAGCTTTTAAGTCTCACCCTCTTCCTATGCATTGGCATTTTGTATATGAATAAATAACACCAAATAAATGGTAGTCAATGCATATAATGACCAGTAGCTTGCATTTTAAATAACATAGAAATATAAAGAGGGCTCTTATATCTTCCTTTTTCATAAAATTTGCAAGCATCAAGAGTAAACTCAATAACATAGTTGTGAATAGAATCACCACATATAGACATATCATCTATTGAGCATATGGTATCATATATTTATTCTAAATTATCATGATCCTCCTATAAATTAGAAAATCTTAAATCACATAGAGGATCATCATCAATATTATAAGAAGGGGTGTTTTGTGTGTTACCATTTTTGGGAGTTAGAGATGGGTAGCTACTCCATTCTTTCTCCTCTTGTTCTTCTTCGTGCTCTTCTTGTGGTTGCATGGGCATCTCCAAGATTATGCTTTTGTCATCCTCCTTCTCTTGTTCTTCCTTGACACTCTTAAAATAATTTCTTGAATTCAAAATATTAGTAGGCAAGGGAATATTCAAGCTTCTAACATAGACATCTAGCAAATCCTTCAGATATTTGCGAGAATTTCGAGTAAGCATCTTTAATATTTTTATGGTTTTAATTTTATATGCAATGTACTGAAAGTAAACTAGCAATGCAAACAAGAATAAAATTCTAGCGCTACGCTCCCCGGCAATGGTGCCAAAAAAGTATCTTGATAACCCCCAAGTGCAGGGGATCACCGCAGTACAATTCGATAAGTATTTGAGTGTCAAACCCACGAGGAGTTGAAGGTAAACTATCTATTCTCTAAATCTCTATAACCCACTTATATGGCCTTCTATGCAAAGCTAGGAGATATGGTGTGTGTGTGTGTAGAGGTTTCTACTATAAACTATATGCGCTGAAATTAAAATGAAAGAAGTAAAACTATGCAAGAATAAGTAAAGTGCAATTAAGTAAAATGCAATGAGATGAAGTGAAGTGAAGTGAAGTGGAGTAACTCAAGAGAGAAAGTGTTCAGGAAAAATGCTATTTCATTTGTGTTCAGGCAAATGCAATGAGAAGATCTTGACCCCTACGGTGGCGACGGGCCAATCCTGAGATTATGCTGCCAACCATGTTGGGTAATAAACACGCTCGACGTGTCCTCCAACCGTGTAGATACACCTCCATAAATAGGTCTCAGTTCTCCATACGCTAAAGAGACGACCGTGAACGGAGCAAAACACTGCATGCTAAATAACCTGCATAAGATAAAAAAATTATATCATTAAACACTTTATCATGTTTACGTAGCCAAAGAGACCAAATAACTGCAAGCGGTTCCACCCAAATAAGTATATTAAACCTATGATCCACCCCATTAAGCCAATTACCAAAAATATTGGCAATATTTCGTGGTGGGTATAATTTAGAACCTATTTGGATGATTGACCATATAGATTTTGCAAAATGGCATTAGAAAAATAAGTGTTTAATTGTCTCATCGTATGACAAAATGCACACTTGCTTCCATGCCAATTGCATTTGCAAGGTTATCCTTAGCAAGTATTACCCCACAACGAAGGTACCATGCGAAAACCTTTGTTTTCAAAGGATCATCATTTTCCATTTTTTATATTAATTACCGGCTATAAAGGCTGGATCAACACTTTATACAAGGGATACTAGTAAATTTCCATTCGTTGTTAGGCTCCAACGAAACTCATCTGCCTCTTGTGACAATTGGACAAAAGCCAACCGATGTAGCAATTTCTTCCATGCCGTCAGCCCGGGCCCCATAAGATCTCTCCTGAACGTCACATTAGGTGGGATATTGTAATATCCCAGAACATAGGAACAACGAAGGGTAGATTTAGAAATGGGATGTGCATTTCATCGCAAAACGAGGAATTTTTTTGCGCCTTATTGCATAAAAACCTAAGAGGGATCGAGGTTTCTCTCTCGTTGCTATTAGGGTTAGAGCAATGTGAGTGTTAGGAATTTCGACATGACCTCTTTTGAAACTTGATGATTTTGGGAGATTATTTGAATTTACTATTCATATTTGATTTTAAAACAAAAGAAGTAATAGATAAACAATATATAAATGAATTATGAATTCATAATTCAAATCACATTATATATACACAAATAATTCATAAGTGAATGATAAATTTTCATAAAATCTCTTAATTAACCAAAAAACTTGAGCTTTATTGACCATACACACACATTACATTGTCTTTACAATATTTATCATACAAGAATTGTATGGAATAATAAACAAAAAACAAAATAAGATTACAAGAATTGGATTCTATACAAGATCCTAAACTAAATGTCTTGGAAGGTTTTGTCCTTGGATCACATTGAGCTTGAAACCTGCAAAATAGAAGTGGAACTAGACAGGGGGTTAATCCAAGTGTCAATGACACTTGTCATTGTCCAAAACTTGGCCAGAAGCAAGATAGACACCAGCAGACCAAAACTGAAGCCATCATGAGCTCAAGTTTCACCACAACACACACACATCTGACCAGCTGCTGTGCATGCTCAACAGCAAGCCAAACCATGGCTTAGTCACCAAGCTTGGCACAGGCTTGTATGTCACAGCCAGAGAGAACCATCTGACAGTATAAAAGGGTAGAACCAGCAGAATAATTTACAAGTCGACCAAATAAGCATTCACCAAGCAACCAGCAATGAACAGTTCTTAGTTCATCTCTGTTCTTGCTCAAGAACAACCACAAAAACCATTCATCCATCCAAAACCAACCAACCAAAACCAACCAGAGAGATGGGGTCTTAAGCAAGATCATCTAGGAGCTAGGAGGAGCAGGGCAAGTAATCAAAACCAACAAGCATAAGCTCAACAACAACTAAGCATAGCATCTAGGAGCTGGAACAAGGTATAACATATACCTGGAGAGGATCCAATGAATCCAATCCATTTTATAGCATGCTTGACATCAGGCATAAGAATGAGCAGATGCTAGCTCATGGGGTTGTCATCACTTGGTATTAACCAAGAATTACTGGCAGAAGTGGAGCAGCTAGATACCAAGATCATATAGATACTATTAAGTGAAAATAGACAAGTATAGATGCACAGATAGCAACCAGTAGAGGATATACAGGTACTAGAAGCTACCAAAAGACCACCTAGTAAGATCCTAGCCAAGAAACCATCAGATTAAACCTTTATTTCTTCACATGTAAACACAGTGGCATTCATATTAAGTATGATTCCCTACTGAATGTACAAGGACATCGCCTAGAGGGGGGTGAATAGGCGCGCGGGTTATAAAAACGTCTACTTGAGTGCTAAACAAGGTGGAATAAAACTACACAAGGTTTACTTGTTTATCACAAAGTCTATCAACTAGGGGTTTGCCTATGTGCACCAACAACCTATGCTAAGCATGATGAGCAACAAGGTGATAACAAGCTAGGTATAGAACATCAAGCATGACAGATATCATAATGTAAAGCGCATAGGTAAAGGAGCTCGGATTGAGAAGTAACCGGTGCACGAGGAGACGACGATGTATCCTGAAGTTCACACCCAAAGGTGCTACATCTCTCTTGGAGCGGTGTGGAGGCACGAGGCACTCCAATGAGCCTCTAGGGCCACCGTATTCTCCTCGAGCCTTTCCACCAAGGGGAAAGCCTCGATCCACTAAGGGACCCTTGAGGGTGGTCACCGAACCCGTACAAGCTTGGGGCAAACACCCAAGTATCAAGCTTGAGGCAACTCCACAACACGGAGACTCTCAAGTACAAGGCCTCAAAGGCTACAACACGCCACACCGGCGACAAGGCCACAAAGACTCCAACGCGCCACAACCGGCTCCAAAACCACAAAGGCTACCACACTCCACAAAGGCAACAACGCCACAAAGGCTACCACGCCACAAAGACGACACAGCCACAAAGGCTACCACGCCACAAAGACGACAAGGCCACAAAGTCTACCACGCCACAAAGACGATAAGGCCACAAAGGCTACAAGGCCACAAAGGCAACAAACACCACTAAGGTCAACAAGCCCTCTACGAGACCGAAACCCCAGAGAGAACCCAAACCGATGCACCTAATGCAATGGCTAAGAACACCACTAAGATGCCCAAGTTCTTCTCTACCAAATTCCAACAAAGGTACAAAAGCTATTGGGGAAATAATGGAGGAAGAACAAAATAGGAGGAGGAACACCAAATTACTCCAAGATCTAGATCTAGCAAGATCCCCTCACTTGGAGAGGGATTCAATTGATGAAGCACTAGATCTAGATCTCCTCTCTCCTTTCCCCCAAAAATATGCAAGCAATAGTGGGGGGATCAAGAGGAGGATCAAACTCTTCAAGGTCAACAATGGAGGAGAGAGAATAGGTGGAAAGAAGTGGTTGGGTCGGAGGTGGAAGAGAGGTATAAATAGGGGGCCCAAAAATATGACTGTTGGGGCTGAAAACGGTCAGATTCACGCCCGAGCGGTACTACCGCTTGTCAAATCGGTACTACAGCTCGCGCGGAAAACTGTGCAAAAGTCAGGTAAAAAGTTGGCCCAATACGGTAGTACCGCTGTACGGAGCGGTACTACCGCTTGTGCCAAAACTGAAGCAAATCCAAATCATGAAGGAGAGAGAGAGAGAGAGAAAAAGGCGGGGCAGCGTGCAGGGAGCAGGGTGGCAGGTGGTAGGCAGCAAGCGGCAGCGCAGCGTGAGCAGGGCGCGCGCGTGTGAACGCTGCAGCAGCGAGCGCTGCAGGCAGGCTAGGTCAACGCACGCACGGAGGATCAGCCGATCGAGGCGCGGTATCGAGGCGAGCGATGCACGCGGCCACGCGGAGGAGCTGGGTCAGCTAGGAAGCTGGGCCCCAAGGCGAGGCGGGCCAGTGCGGCGGGAGGCGCAGGCCTGGCAGCAGCTGGCTGGGCGGTGGCCAGCTGCGGGCCGCACGGTGCGGAATGTGGGCCGCGAACTGGGTGGTGGCTGGCTGGAGGTGGAAGAAGATGCTGGGCCGGTAGTACCGGCCCGATACCGGTCTGGTACCGTATATGTTACGGTAGTACCGGCCCGGTACCGGCCTGGTACCGGCCTGGGTTCGAGGGGCCTGCAGAGATTGTTACGGTATTGGGCCGGTACCTCCAGCGGTGGTACCGCCCGGCCCAAAAACGATTTTTCTTTTCTTTTTCCAAATATGATGCACTGTAAAAATCATAACTTGAGCTAAGAAACTCCGATTGCGGTGAAACCATTTTTTCTAGAAAGAGGATGACGAGAGCTACCTCTCCACAACGTGAAAACATGGAAAAGAGTGGATGATGATTTTCTCATGGTCATAGAGGTGTAACCTCTCAATATGGTATATTGGGAAAATCATCACCCTCGCACATGCAACATGCGATGCATCCGAAATCCGTTTCCGATGAGCTAGAGCTTGTCATGAGAATGAACACAAGCTGTAAAACATCTCATGGATAAGAACCAAGAACAACCAAGAAACACGATGCAATGCATGCAAGGTTTGAGCTCTCTCCGATGATGCGACCCACTATCCTATCGAGCACAAACCTTATCCTTGCGCGTTCCTCTCGAGTCGGCAAGCTCCGTCTTCATCCTCTTCAACCTTGTACATGCCACTGTCTTCCTCCAACATACACACCACCATCTTCATCCATCTTCTACGCACGCCAGCGTCTTCATCTCTTCTACACCGTCTTCGTCTCTCTTCATCTTCTACACCGTCTTCATCTCTCTTCGACACCGTCTTCATTCGTCTTCTTCATTGTACTCGATCTTCTCCATCTTGCAACCTTGAGACCAACACATGGCTATGGACACGACCTAAGATAGATTCTCAATACAACCGTTAGTCCATAGGGATTGTCATCAATTACCAAAACCACACATGTGGGCTCCATGTTCTTTCACCTACTGTGCAAGCAAATATGAGTAGCCAACAAGAATTAAGCCAACTGTGAGAGCAACCAAGCAGTAGCCAGGCTACTGTGGTCACATCAACCACAAATCCATCCATTAAAAAAAATTACAAGTTATCATCATCAAGAAATGGATTCAGACTTCATTTATTTCCAAATTGGTCATGGAGATATCAATTCATACAAATGAATGCATTTAATCAACACTGCATAAGAAGTTCATCCATAAATAATCCACCAAGGCATGAATACAAAGTAATCCATGCATTAACAAGTAATAGCATCACTGAGAGGCAACAACAGCATGAACCATTGCATCCTAGCCATTGGATCTTGTCCAATGTGCTATGGACAACAACAACAACAACACACACACACACACACACACACACTTGAGCATAAGCTAGAGCAAGCCATGCAATTAGCCAAGAATCAACCAGTAACTAGCCACTAGCATCTGTTGATCAAATGGATCAATTAGATCAAGCACAAGGCACATCACATCACCACAAGCATGCAGTGATCCAGAAATGGATCAATTGGATCATACACAGGGCACAAGAGAGCATCACTTGCACCACAAGTGTCAGAAGTGCTAGTCTATGTCAACAACAAGGCCACGAGCAAGCATTTGCATAGCACAGAAGCATAAATGGATAGGATAGGATGAAACAAGCTCCAGTAAGCATATGAGCAGCACAAGGACATGAACAAATAGGGTAAGCCTAGCACAGTGGACCAGTGAAAATTATACATGCATAAGCATAGCACCAGTAGACATGGATAGGAAAGAACATGTCATCAGTAGGCTTAGGCGGAGCAGACAACAAGCATAGCAAGCTCAATAGCAGTAGTAGCATACGCATGAGAGGATCAGTAGGCAGAGCTCGAGCAGATGGAGCAGAAGGAGTAGAGAGAGGTAGAAGAGGGGATAGGATTACCTGGCGTGTCCATGGCGGCACGGTGGCGCCAAACCGCGGCCAGGACGGTGCCAAACCACACACCGCCAGCGTAGAAGGCGGCGAAAGCATAGGAGTGTCCACGAGATGCAGATCGACGGAGTTTGTCGAGGAACTCATCGGCGTCTGGCACGGGAGTGCACGCACACGACCCACCACAGAGGAGGGGGAAAACCATATCGACGCGGATGAAGATGAGCGCCATCGCACGCTGCGTCAAAAGCGACCAACATCGAGCCCCAGAACCGCCGGAGACGGCCGGAGCAAGGCGGCGACCGTGGCGGCGACGCCATCGCCACAGGAATCGCTAGTTAGGGTTAGGCTTTGCGCGAGAGAGAGGGGCGAGTGAGTGAAGTGGGCTGACTAGGTCGATTCCCACCGAACCGTTTTGGTCTGGCCCAAGTGGGCTGACCAAATGGGCTGCCCTAGTGGGCTGGCCAAATGGGCCAAGGGCAATTTAGTCTTTTCATTTTTTAAATAACCCTTGGACTTTACCAAATTCCAAATAATTGTAAATACCTCAAAAAATTCAAGAAAAATTGGATTAGAGTATAAAAAATTATTCTTAATCAGAAAAAATAAGAAATTGAATTTATAACAAAAGTTCAAATTTTGAAATTTTGAATTTAATTATAAAATTGGAATTTTAAATTTGCAATTTTCCTTTGATATAAAAATCATGGAAAATTCCAAATGAATTCAAATATTTGTTATTCAAATATTTTAAAGAAGTTCTATTATTCCAAGTCATTCTTTAAAGAATAAATATTTTCTAAAAGGGAAATATTCTAATATTCCAAAAAAAAAATCTAAAAGAGAAAATTCTATTATTTCAAATTATTTATTTGAAATAAATATTTTCCAAAGGAAAATTATATTACTCTTATATCCTTTTCTTTTTAAAGAAAACTTGTTGAAGGATTTAAAGGACTTATAAATTACTGCCAAAGGAATAAATATTTAACTCAACCTTATATCTTAAATAAATATTTCGGGGTAAGGGATTCAAGAGGAAATAATACATCCATGCATGCATCATTTGGATTTTATAACATTGTCCTTACCGGAAAATGATGCTTCTTTATAGAACCCGAGGTCCAGGTTCCATCCAACAGATCGAACTGCATTATCTCGCAGTCACCAGGCAAGTTCACCCTTGCTCATGTCATCTTGATTATTTTATATCAGTTTAACCGTAAAAGTACTATACTTATCATTCCTGCATTGAAAATAAAATGTTACTTTTCCAATTATGAATATGACTATGTGGTGGGAAATGGAACCATGGTATGTGTTGATATGGTGGCGGATCCATTGCAAGGGTTCTACTCATATAGGACTAATCACCAATGTCGTCTAGTGATTCTAGCGCTGTACATTTCGCGTTAACCATGAGATCTATAATGGATCTGGGGAAGTCAGTTGTATCTTTTCCCTTCTGCATATCAACGGACTTGATAGAGCCTGGCTGGGTGTTGGGATAACACCGTGGTAGGTTGGGAAATCCTTTTAAATCCCCATCCATGTGGATGAGAGTGCTCTACCGTCTATGAGGGATTGTCCATAGTACATCGTGGGTAAAGCCGTATGATCGGGAGATGTCTACCGGGGATGTACGGATGGACAAAGGGTGGGTATGCAGGGTCGCGGAGAAGGCAGTGATTGGCTTGGATCTTACACCTGGCCCCACACCAAGGAAGTGTGGACGAGAAACGCGTCTCGGTTGGTATCAAGGATAAGTTATCTTATGGGAAAAGTAACGCACATCTGTAGAGTGTATCATATTGTGGCTGTCACTCCCTGTTTCGGGAAGGGAACTATGAACGCGGCAGGAAAGGAACTCCATGAAGTTCTGGTCAACCTGTGAAGACTGGCGGGCATAGTTTTCAGAATAAAATAAACCTTTTGAAGAAATATTTTCGAAACATGCATTGACCTGAGATTTTCTGATCAATGGTCGTAGCTAGTGCATCAAACACCTTTCTCTTTTGAACTTGCTGAGTACCTCTGTACTCACTTTCTTTCGACACCCTTGCTAGACTGACAATGAAGTGGAGGCCAACGATGGAGCACCAGAAGGAGACTACGAGCTGGTCTACGAGGAACCTGATCTGTCTTGAGGAGTGGAAGGCGTGGACTATGGAATAGTCTACGGAGCTGACAACAATGAGGCGGAGGAGTAGTGTCTTACCTAGACATCTTAGAGCCGAGCAGCATAGTAGCTTACCTAAATAAGCTGCTGAGCCCAGTTTAATCTTTATGTTGAGTTGTAATAGTACTTCAGTAGTATCTGGGGTGTTCTCATCGGACCTGCGAGAATACCAACTTGTTAAGACCATGATTGTAATATAATCTAGAGTGTTATGAACTGCAATGTTTCTGTTGTACCACTCTGAGGGATGTGATATTTGTGAAGAAGTCTCTTCATGAAGATCATATCAACGACTTGTATACTACAACATGCAGTGGTATGCTGGGTCACCGCAGATATCCCATCCCTTAGCTAAGGTATCAACCTTGTGGTGCACAATATTATATAAAGTTGGATAATGTTCTCGGAGCGAGGTATTACCCAACCATTTGTCCTCTTAGAACCTAACCTCCGATCCATCCTTAATGGAGAAAGAGGCAAAAGGGAAGAAGTTCCTTTTCGTTGCCATCAAACCAACCCAAAAGTGAGAGCCCGCGGGTTTCCAAAATACCTGAGAAATTGAACGTGAGCCAACATACTTTCTCCTAAGTATTGTTTGTCAGACTTCATCCTCGGTTAGCAGGTTTGCAAACATACTTTATCCTAAGTATTGTCTGTCAGACTTCATCCTCGGTTAGCAGTTTTGCAAACATACTTTCTCCTAAGTATTGTCTGTCAGACTTCATCCTCGGTTAGCAGCTTTACCCGATAAGGTTGTGTTCTTAACCTCAAGGTCATGAACATCAAGCCCACATTGATCCTTTGGCCGGCAGACAACAATGCTTGTGGGATTATTTTACCAGTCAGGGCATCTCCAGCGGTCCAACGCATTTCAGACGCTAAAAAGTGACCGTGTGCCTCCGTTTGCGTCCGACGCGGACGCGAAATGGGCCTCCGTACCACGACTGGTCGTTTGCGTCTAAGTGTGCCCCCATCGGCAAGAAGCATTTCAATGTTCCCACATTTTTTCATTTATAAAATAATTTACATAGTGTTAAAAATAAAAATAAAAACATGAAAACATAAAAAGTCCATGGCCAGCTAAAACCCTAACCCTAGCCTGCTCCTCGACGTCGTTGGGCGCCTAGGTCACGTCAACGAGGTTAGGGTTCACCCACGGAGCAAATGTCGGCGCGGGCTGTGGCGGAAGTGGATGTGAAGCGGTTGCTGGTGCCTACGATGGTAGAGGCGGCATCGTGCACCGAGTACTGCATCGCCAGGTTGGAGGCCTCTTCCTCCGACAGGCCCGCCGACATGTGCTCGACGATGTACCGGGGCATCAGCGGTACCGAATGAGGATGCCGAGACTCGTCGCATCGTCCTTGGCCAGTTCCTCCGGCAGCTCGATCTGCCTGCCCTCCTTCTGCGCCATCTAGCTCACGCTGGCGACAAAGTCCTCCGAGTTGTCCCACGACAAAGGCGATGGAGGTGGCGGCGTACGCTGCCGCCGTTGCCATGACGGCTGGTCGAAATTGAAGTACTTGTCGCCAAAGAAGCCTTCCGCCGCTTGTCGAGCACTACGTGCCGGTGGTGGTAGTTGTCCCACAAGGGGGTGTCAACCGTCGAAGTCAGGGTCGTAGGGGTTCGGCGGGAGGATGGCGCGCCTGCTCGATCTCTGCGTCCTGCTCCGGGCTGGAATGTATGGGCACCCGCGCCATGCTAAGGTGCTACCCGCCTGATAGGTGCATGACTACACGTCGCTCCAGCCGTCGCACAACATCCAATTTTCGTAGAACATCCTGGCGATAGAGGAGGAATGAAGGGGGTCCCTCTGTCGTGTTTTCTCCTCCTTCGCCGCCTGCGACGGTCCTGACTCGTGATCGTTACTCTTCTTTCCCATGGCGTTGCAGCGGTGCGCTATGGTTGTCGGTGTGTTTGGGTGCAAGCTTGCCCAGGGAGGTGTGGGCGATGTCAGGATGTTTTCGGTGCCCATTTAAGGATGGGTGCGGGATACAAAGGCGCATGTCATTGATGGTGGCGCAGGAGGCCAGCCGCCGCTTGCCATACCTGACACATCCTCTGAAGATAAGGCGCCATTGATGGCAAAGGCTACGGCACGTGATATGCAAATTGGTGTTTCCACTCCACGTGATATGCAAATCTTACAGAGAAAACTGGCCCGTTCTAGTCTAAGGCCATAAAATCATCAAAGGCGCCAACATTCAGGTATCTCAAGAATCCTATTAACATCCACTAGATTTAGAAGGCTTCGAAGCAGCTGTTCGTCCCATTGTTCAGTCACATGATTTATAAGATCCTCTACCCGTGTATATCCAACATCCCCTCGGCTAGATATAACCTTAGCGATCAGTACTTGATGGTATCTAAGGGTCATTCCATATGTTTATGTTTGCTTCATTACCCACTCTCCACACACAACCTTTTTTTAAAGTTTGTATTCCAACATGAATACTTTGCCATGTAAAAGGCGCTCCCTTCTTTAAGCTGGCATTGAGGATATCCCCATGCATCTGGGTAATATTTGGCTCGCAACACTCGAGCACAAAGAGAGTCAGGTGCATTCATCAATTTCCAACACTGTTTGCCAGCATAGCTAGATTAAAGGAGTGGAGATCTCGGAACCCCATACCGCCTTGATGTTTAGGAAAACTTAGTTTCCACCATGCATACCAATGCATCTTTCTATTCTCCTCCTCATCTCCCTCCAGAACTTTGCAATTACATCACATATTCTTTTGCAAACACCTATCGGTATTTTGAACACCGACATCGCATAGACAGGGATACATTGGGCCACTGGCTTTATCAACATCTCCTTCCCTCCAATAGACAACAACTTTTCCTTCCAACCAGAGATACGTTGAATTACCTGGTCTATGAAGTGTAGGAAGCAGTCCGACCTGTCTGCACCCACAAGTGTGGGTAAACCCAAGTACTTACCCGAAATGGCCTCAGTATCAGTGTGTAATTCCGTACAAATATCCGCTCTCACTAGGGCATTTGTATTTGGGCTAAAGAAAATACTCGACTTCGCCAAACTAACCAATTGCCCTAAATTTTTGTAGTAGGAGTCCAACACCCGTTGCAAGGAAGTTGTATTATCCATATTCCCCTTCATAAGGATTAGAGAATCATCGGCAAAGAGTAAATGGGACACCGATGGTGCATTCCTGAACACACTTACTCCTTCAATAACACCAACTTCTTCTTCATGTAACAAGGTACTAGATAAACCTTCTGTGCATAGGAGGAACAAGTAAGGGGACAGGGGATCCCCTTGTCTTAAGCCTCTTGAAGGTACAAAGCTACCTGTCTCCGTTGAGTCAAACCTCACTTTATAGGACACCGATGTAACTGTAAGGGTACATTTTGGTAACTAATGACAACCCATATGGACTAATGTTTTCATTGAGTTTATCTGAAGGAATATTCCATAGGTACTACTTGTAGTCCATGTGTTGGATTCAAGTATGGATGCCATGAAGATAAAGATATACCTTGAGTATTGGTATCAAGATCTTCGATTTAAAGACATATATGTGATATGATCAAGAAGAAGAAATGAAGATGGAGTTCTTATGTGGAACTCAATATTAGCCATGCTCTAGCTTATGTGATAAGCAATGAATGATCAAGATCTTGAGTGCTTGATTCCAAGTGAAGAATTCAAGTTATGGCTCTAAGTCGGTGTCATGTGTCATGATAGTCTCATGAGTTGAGCTATGGTTGACTAAGATTTATAGCATGCAAACAAATGAAGAATTCTTTATACACCTCAAGATAGTATGATAGAGCATGAGAAGATACAAGGTTGACCAATACAAAGAGTGAAGAATAGATTCAAGTTTGGTCAACACATGAAGCATGAAGAATGTGCCACGAGAAGTCATGTGGTATGGTAAGCCGTGTCAATTATGCTTTATGAACTAACCCATCATATATGTTCCCTTGTGTTGTCTATGTGGGTTAGGTATATTTCCATGGGCATGCATCAAAAGTGAGATCTCATATAGCCCATGAGAGGATGACGTCAAGTGGTGATCGTCATCAAGGTTGAGTTGGGCAAGTTCAAGTTGAGCATCTCAAGAGGATCATATGCTTGAAGGTTGCCGTCCATTTGGTGATAATGGACATGTGAAGATGTGCATCAATGGAGCTTTCCCATCATGGTGTATGGGGGAGCATTTGTGAGTCTTCACGAAGTAACGATGATCAATTAAGGCATTCCGACTTGAGTGGAGCTTGAAGAGTTATCATCAAGATCAAGCGGGATGCACAAGGCAAAGGTATGGTCTTGCTAGGTTTTCCTTTTACCGGTCTCAAGGTGGTTGTTGGGAGACCGGATTATAGGATAGATAGCCGCACTATCAAGAGGAGCTTTCGGTTAGGTAACTTGATCACATCGTCTTAGGGAGCTCAACCCTTTGCATACTTTGCATATCCCTTTTACTTCTTGGTGTTTCTCTGTGAGAGGTTCTTGAGCTTGTTGCTAGCTTTACAACAAGCCCAAGTTCATCGAAAACGGAATCCGCATGCATCTTCTATTGCGTTTTCGAGTTTGGACGTCTTCACCATTTCTTGACGGTAGGAGACCCCCTCTCTAGAATCATCTAAAAATATCATGTGGGTTCTATTCGTCGTTATCTTTTCAACAAAATTGGTTTCATGTCAATCGGAAATCGGGAGCATTTTCTATTTTAAAGGAAAAGAAAAGGTCTTCACGGGTCCTGCGTATTCCGGCTCCACGCCCGGCGTATGGTCCGGTTTGGACCGGTCCAGCCTCACGCCCGGCCACGCTGGCCTGTGGACCAGCCTCCCCGGCGCGGACCGGCTCCTGCTCCGGTGACAACCAGGGACATGTTCTGTATGTCCCCGATCCGCCCCGGTCACGGCCTGGCGCCCGGTCCGGTTTGGACCGGATGGTCCGGTCTATGGCCCGGCCCCAGGCCCGGCCCTCACACCAGGCGGCCCGGTCCCTGGCCCGGTTTGCCATGCTACATGAAAAACGTCCAGATCTGCCCCAAACAGTCATATTTCGTTTGGCCATAAAAGGTGCTTCTTCCCCATCAGTTTTCTAGGGTTCTTGAGCATCTTTTTTACCACCATTCTTGAACCTCTTGAGCTTTCTTCCTCTCCCTTCCCTCCTATGATTGAAAGAGGAGATCTAGATCTACAACCTCATCCAATCCATTCCTTCTCTAAGTGAGGGGAACTCTTGGGATCTAGATCTTGGAGTCATTTGTTGAGTTCCTCCATTGTTCTTCCTCTCTAATCTCATCCTAGCATTTGTTGCTTGGGTGGGATTTGAGTGTGAACGATCTGAACACCTTTGGTGTTCTTGCTTTGCATCATTGCATAGTGTTGAGCTCTCCACCACGATTAGTTCGAGTGAGAGACCGTGAGCTTGTTACTCTAGGACGGAGACCTCCTAGTTGGCTTGGCGGTTGGTGCTCCGGTGATCTCTTCAAGGAAGATTGTGAAGAGGTTTTGGAGCTTGCCATCTCCGGAGTGGAGGTTATGAAGTGGTTTTGGAGCTTGCCATCTCCGGAGTGGAGGAAAAGCTAACCATAAGGAAAAGGCCATTATCCTTCGTGGGTTTGGCTCGGAGAAGAAGGTGAGCCTTCGTGGCGTTGGGAAATCCTTCGTGTGACCCCCACCTCTCCAAACGTGATGTACCTTCTTGCAAAGGAAGGGAACACGGGAATACATCTTCGTCTCTGCGTGCCTCGATTATTTCTATACCCGAGTTTACTTTCCTTGTGATAGCCATCGAGCTTGAAGTATCTATTATATCTTGCTATCACTTGTTGTTCATATATATTGTGCCTATCTTGCTTAGCTCTAGTTGTTGTTGTTGTTGCACTTAGTTGAGCCTAGCTTATTTATGATTTGTGCTTGTGAAATAAACGTTAGTTTAATTCCGCATTCTTACAAGTCAAATCCGTAAGAGTTTTAAACGCCTATTCACCCCCTCCCCCTCTAGGTGACATCTCGTTCTTTCAATTGGTATCAGAGCAAGCACCGCCTTAAGAGTAAAGATGTCGGCTAGTAATATAGTGCACAATGACACAATTATCCTTGATGACACAAATTATCTTTTATGGAGAAATCGCTTGCTTTATAATCTTCGTACCTTGTGTCCGAATATAGAGCGATTTCTAGATGTAGGTTTTTCTTCTCCGATGGATCCTCAAAATCTATCTTTAGAGGATGCGAAAAACTCACATCTTGAAGGTCAAGTATCTAATGAGCTTTTATTCTCTTTGACCAGATTTTCGTAGGTTCTTGATATTTATAAAGCGAAAATCGTCTCATGAGATGTGGATCAAACTTAAGAAAATGTTTGGTAGATTCATTTCTCATTTGGTCGGTGGTGTCCTCAAGGAGTTCTCTTCCCCTTCACATCGAAACTCTGGTAGCAACTAGCAAAGCTATTAAAACGAGAGGAACACAAGTACAAAATTCATTCGTATGGCCATCATATGATTTGAGATTCTACCTCCTACGAGTGGCAGGCAGTACGAAATGGCACACATACATCTTAATTTTTCCAGAAAAAAGAAAACAGAAGAAGAATACATAACTCACAGGCACTCCAGTTGCAAGGTTCAAGTGAGATTAGTCATAGATATTACATGAGACTAGTATAAAGTGTCATAGAATATTACGTGGGACTAGTATAAAGTGTCATAGAATATTACGTGGGACTAGTATAAAGTGTCATAGAATATTACATGGGACTAGTATAAAGTGCAGAGACTCTTTCACAGTAATCCCCGGCTGCCTCCTTGATACGAGTCAAACAATCTCATTGCATCAACCAAGTTATAAGAAGTATGCAGATCATAAGAAATTAGAGGCTTCAGGAGATGTAGGACGATAGAGTTAGCCCATGCTGCTTCAGTGGCTCAATGGCTGGCGGAGTACTTCACGCTCTAGCAGTGCCTGTGAAGCAACCGACCACATTAGTCACGAGTGCACGAGCCATAGTTGAGAAGGTAAGGAAATGTTAACTTCACGGTCATGGAATTTATGACTGAATCTTCAAGGTTGGGTCATTCTAGCAGTAAAATAGCATTTCGAAAAAAGAGAGAAGAGTATAAAAGATGAAACTGGTGTCTGAACACACAATTAAGGTTCAGCACAACAAAACAGCCTTGATGCGTGATTTCAAATTATTCTAATATATAATGCCAAGTTCTTTCCGATAAAAGTGTCGCATTCTTTGGTTTATATATACACCAGATTCCCGAGTATGATCAATCATAATAATTAATAGTTACCTATCCATTTGCAAACTTCAGAAGCTGCTGATAAAAGTACAAACGTAGAAGAACTTCGACCAGAATAGATATCTGCCTTGCTTTTTTTTCTTCTTTTCTTTCAAGCAGTATCATCCTGGCATCCACACTACATTCTAACAGCAAGGCAATACGAACTTTTGTTAGCAATTGGTTAATTACATTTTTTCTGCGGACAGTTCTGTACACGAATGATCAAATTCATCTGCGCAGTTTGCTACCTCCAGGCCAGAGCAAAGGGAGAAGGGACATGAAGGTTAGGGTAATTTGATCTTTTCATGCAGGCAATTGACTCTAAAGAGACGAGCGTTATGGCCATATCCAGAACAGGTATGAACAATCCAAAACAACAAAATATGAAACCCCAATGAGATGAGTTAAACTTAACAGATGAACATCAGCCTGACAAGTCAAAATTTATAAACCTTTTGCAACCCAATTGGTCGACATGCAAAAATGGGGAGGAAGAAGATGAACTCAGCATGAATAACAAACAAAGAATTATCAGCGATATGACCTCGAAACAAGCTAAGGTTTGACCTATGATCTTTACTCTTTATAACTGTCAACAACTTAGCCATATGAAAATTCTATCAGTAACTCCTAATGTAGCCTCAGTTGCTGGGTTCAAGTGTTGATTGCCGATAAGGAAATCCTGAGTAAAAAGAAGTAACTATGTCCCCCTTAGAGCAGGATATGTTTAGATTTAAGGTGCAAGATTTACCATGAAGGTGCCCTTTGACTACAATTTATCTTAAACACTTTCACAATGGTTTTACATACAAAGTATGTTAACTCTGCAGCTATAATATTGTTGAGTAAAGTACAGTGAAACTAGTATGACATAAAAAAACAGCACAACTATTAATTCTATCGATCAAGCAAAGAGGAAAATGATAACTAGTTACTACTCCAGCAACCATATATATGAATAATACACAGAATCATGCTACTCTAATGTAAAGAGAGGCAAATACCGGCAGTATAGAAGTTTGTGAACGGATGATAGTCGGTATTCTGATCGCAGGTTCCATGATGATTCTTGACTTTCATTGACTCAAGTTGAACGATGACGAGGACGCGTCTGAAGGGGTCACTGTCCAAAGGTTTGTGCATAGACATAAAAATTGCATCGGCATCCTCAGCATACCCCACTATATGTGTATGATCAGCCTTCCGACCAAGCATCTCGTCCATTTCAACGGTCTTCCGTGGCACCCATGTGTCATTACCGTGACAATCGACCATGTGCTCCCACAATTGGAAACTCGGGTACGACAATATGGCAAGGCCAAGACCACCATCCTCTCCCCGGATGATCTGGATTTGGCTATCAATGGGGCCAGTAGGAGGCTTGCTGATCACAGTGAGGCTCTGATGATCCAAATCGAACTTGAGTATTCCATCGTCAGCCGTATCCCTGGTTCCATATAGGCACCAGTAAAGAGCATTGCCGACGAGTGTGCAGTGTCGATGGCCAACATAGCCGGCACATGGCTCGGCCGACGAGATGAGGTCTCCCCACATGCCACTTTCTCGGTAGTACACCCGGGCGACGGCTACCTGAGCACGCCTATTGGTGCCTACCATGACCACCATGAAGGGGCTGGTGTGGCAGTCTCCGTGCACGTGGTCCTGGTCGTCGCCGGCAGCGCAGAGCACCGCCGCAGAGGCGCCGGTGGAACCATCTCGGGTGAACACCGGCGGAACGAGGATGCGGTGTGTGTCTCCCGAGACAGGCTCAAACACGAGGAGAGCATTTTCCGTCCGGTTGAGGAGGAGGACGCGTCCATGGCGGCACCCGAGGACGCTCCAGCTGAAAAACCCGTAGGCGCTGAGATCTAGGGAGAAGCGGTCCGAAGGGATGCGGTCGGGAGGGTCGAGCAGAGGCCTGAACTTGAGTTTCCTGGCGCACTCCTCGAAGACGCCCAGGATGGGGGGCCTCCGGTGGTGGGTGCGGAAGCGGCGGCGGAAGGCGGCGTCCGTGGCGAAGCTCCGCCAGCGCCTGCAGACGAGGGATGCCCGGGGGAGAGAGGAGGGCTTCGGGGGCAGGCGGATCAGTATCTCGGCCAGGAGATCTTCGTCGTCCAGCGGCCCCAACGCCGGCGAAGTACGGCGGCGGCCGGCCATCTCGGCGCCGCCCTCGCTGCTCGAATGGGGAATTATTTTGGAACGGTACTCATAGCTCGCGTTCTAGCTATTTCCCTTTTATGTACTGGTTAGAGCATCTCGGACAGCATTGCTGTATCTTGCTAGGATCGCTAAAAACTGCAAATATAACAATTTGCTTTAAAAAGTGTGCTCCAACAACATTTGTATAAGTGGTCCTCCTCCACAAAATTATACCAAGCTTGCAATATTTGCCTCTCCACTTTGTAAATATACAAAGTCTGGAAGCACTTCGTATAACTTGTGATGCGAGGAGAAAAGCAACTGACGAGCCGTAGGCCTCCACTCACGCCCAACCGCCCTTGTCCCCGCCGTCTCCAGCCATCGCCGCATAGCCACCACCGTCCCGCCTCCGCTGCCATCTCCCGCGCCGTACCGAACATCCCGCCGCCCAACCATCTCCTCCCGTGCCACATCGGAGCCCCCAACCTTGAGCACGTGCTGCGCCGCCTAGGGTTGATTCCGGCCGGATTTACCAGCACGGTATCCATCGATTTTGGTTGAATTCCGTCTGGATTTGTCCCTCCCGCGGCCGTCGGGAGCCTCCCTCCTCCGCACCGCTTGCCAGGTGTGGGTTGCTCATGGCGACCGTGGCGGGCACCGCGCCACTGCTGGCTTCGGCAAGCGGGCGGCTAGCACGGGCAAGAGACATGGGCGGCCGAAGGGCATGTGGCTGGTGGGAGGGTAGCGTGCAGGTTTCTCATGGTGTCCGGTCGTGCGGGGAAGAAAGAAGAGAAAAAGAGGAAAGGGTGAAAAAAAAGAGAAAATAGTTTGGACAGGCAAGTGTGCAATTTTGGATTGCTATTATACAAAGGCTAGGAAAGCAAAATTTGGTGTGGATTGCTATACCTTCTCCGAAAACTGCGAAGTACGCCCGAGCTAGGGTGCTCCTTTTATCAATTACACATCAGGCCATTCATTTCTTTGACTGACGTCATATCCCGTGTGGTATAATCTCCCGTAAAACAATGGGCCAATACAGAGCATGTACAAGCCAACCACTTCAATCGTATGCATCATAGCTAAAGCGAAGGCAAAAGGCAACAGTGCGAGTTTGGTTGCTCGGTCCTGTACCAGTACTCTGGCATCGGCCGATGTGACCAGACCTGCACCGCTCAAACGTGGAGGCTCACACCCAAAATTTTACACTACGAAACATAAAGTGAACTCTATGTGGAATTTAGGTGGGATTTCATTTGGTATGTTAGATGGAGTCGCTGCTAAAACCCCAGCATTCATAAAAACTCGCATTTTGAATTTTGAATTACAAACCGGAGGCCTTTATGACCACCTCACACCATCAGACATCTACAAGATGCAGCTCCCAATTCTTGGTGGAGATATTTAATCTGGTAGATGAATCCGCATATCAGTCCCTTGGTGAACGTGTAGGTCATTTTGACATAAAATTAGGACATCTTCAACGGGGTGACGCAAATGAACGGCATCCGCGGAGACCGAAAATGCGTCTGGGTTCTGCTCAAGCGGGGCAACGCAAAGTGACCGGACCGTCCGCGACGACGCAAACCTGGTACAAATATGCACCAGGTTTGCGTCTCCGTGGATGCTGCGCGGTCGCACTGAGCGTCCTCCTTTTCTTACCCGGTCCCGTATGTCAGAGACAGCGAAATCAACCGCTTCAATTTGCTTATTTTTCCCTTCTTTGATGTCCCAGTGCGACGCTACCACCCCAACCTCACCCGCCGCCGCCACGCCGCACCGCCGTAGTACACGTCGTCGGCTCGGTCCTCGCTGCGCTAGACAGCAGGATCTGAGTCGCGTAGGCTCTGGCGCGCACCTATCGCCTGGTAGGGGGCCAAACTTTGCCGGTTGCGCCGCTCGGCCTCGCCACTCACGACCTGTTTGGTCAATTGCGTCGGTATCTTACTCGTGTTTTCGGCGCTATTGTGCGCGGCAATTGATCCGCAGTTCGTACCCACGCAGATGGACATGTGGCACATGCTGGACAAGTTCCGCGCGGAGGTCGTTGACTCCTCTTCCGACGAGGAGTCCGATCAGTCGACGCATACATTGGCTACTGTTGCGGCCTCCATCCTCCACGAGTACAATTCAAGCCAGACGGCGGTGCACCGGGGCTCTGTCAAGGGCCGCTCAAAAAACCTGTCGCGCAACAGACGGCACCTCCGCTCCACAAGGACTACTTCCACCGCACCGATCCGGTGTACAGGATGTCAACGGACCTGTTCATGGTTATTCTACGGGGCGTCAGAAACTAGGACCCCTACTTCCAATGCAGACCCGATGCAACAGGTGCGCTAGGCTTCACCTCCTACCAAAAATTCTCTGCAGCTATTCGCATGCTATCATATGGAATGGTTGCTGATATATTCGATGAGTATCTTCGAATGGGTAAGAGTCTGTGCAGCGTTGCGGCTCGTAACCGAGCAGGGGAAGCCGGAGTGGCGGCTCCGGGCACGGATGTGTTTGTTTTGTGCAATGGTGGCTTTGTGTCGTGTGGGCGACGAGGCTCTATTGTTTGTGCGGTTTTTCGACCATTTTTTCCCTCAAAAATGGGGTCATTTTGTACGATTTTTTGGCCCGGTTTTCCTCATAAACTGGGTCAACGGGTCGTCTTGACCTTCTCATCTATTGCCATGAATATAACAGTTCTCCTAATGTTATTCAAAAAAAAAAAATCGTAACTCAACCGTAGCGTTTCAGGCAGTGTGTAATTGATTACTGCCCATGCCAGTCGGTACAGGATGGGGCAGATCAAGATGAACCTAGCCACGTCCTGTCCTGGTCTGAACCTGTGTAGAAATTGATGCCGCACGCCTCCCAGCCACCCATAATTAAATTCGTACTCGTTGTATACATACGATTTGGTGCCTTCGTATTGCATTTTTACCAGTTCTGACAATGCTTCATTTATTGCACCTGCATGCCCGCATCACCATTCATTACCACGCACGATAAACGGACCACCCAAGCTCGGGAGCTATTCGTCCGCACTCTACCTTCTCTCCCTTTCTTATAGCAAAATTTTACCAATCCATTATAGCAATGCTATTGGAGATGCTCTTAAGTAGTTGAGCTCCTATATTGTCCTAACGTAGAACATCTCTAGCAGATCTCTTAAACCGCAAACCCTAAACACGTGGTTTCATGCAATGGAGCGGAGCGAGGCCTTTTTCATCTAAAAAGGGAAAAGCCTCCGCAAAAAACATGGACTATAAATTTTTAAAAATATCGCGGGAGATATTGAGCATTACAATTCAACCTTGATAATCCAAAATGCGGCAAAATTCGACATTGCAACTCATATTACATTGCAATTCATATTCCTAAACTAACAAAATGTGCTGCCATGACATGTTACATAGAAAAATTTGGCTCTGGGATGCTCATCGGAGCCTAATGTCGTGGCGGCGACGTTGTGGATGCGACGACGTGACCTTCACTCGTCATCGCTGACGAGGTCCTCGTACGACTGCTCCTTCGCAATCTGCTGCCTCTCTGCCTTCTTCTCGGCTTCGTGGCGGATCGCCGCCTCAACGAGACAGACGATGGAGGGGAGTTCCGCGTCGGCGATGAAATCTTCGTGCGAAAGGGCCGGCTTGTCATCCAGCGTGGCGAGGAGGGTAGGAAGGTCCGCTCCATCGACGTAGTCGCTGGCGAAACGCGGCACTGGCGTCGTCAACCTCCATCTGCAGCGCTAGCGGCGATGCGCGCGACGGCCGTGCCCGCTGCAGGAGAAACACAGGCGGCGACATCATGCCATGCTTGAGGTAGAAGTAGGAGCCGTGGAGGCGGGCTATGTCCGATGCGACCTTCTGCGCCTTCGCCTTCTTGCTCGAGCCGCCGCCACTTGAGCTCTTGCTGCGGCCGTGTGAGGACCTTCCGCGGCCAATCAGGCCACCCCCGCAGCCGCTCGAGGACCTCCTAGACACCATTTTAGCGCAGGGTGTGCCAATCTGGTGACGGCCGGTGACATGGGTATGCCTTATTTGCTATGCAGCTTGTGTAACCCTAATGTATATTCGGGTGAAGCCCATGAGACCAAAGGACGGAAGTAACTAAGCCCAGAAGCCAAGGTGTGCCACTAGCGCACCTCTTTTCCCCGATACCCTAAGTCCATCACCCATGGACATTTCCGAGATCACCCCTCGTCAACTGGCGCCGTTTTTGGGAAATCTAGGCGCTGGAGCCATGCATTCGGCGTTTTTTTACTTCACCAAGCAGCAGCTCGACGGTTGTTGGTGTCTAAATCAAGTTCGGCTCCATTGAATTTCTTCCACACCCACCCGCTCTTCTCCCGGTCTTCAACAACCTTGATCACGGGATGGATCTGACGATCGGAAGTCTAAGCTTCCGCGTCGGGTCGAGAGGCTCAACTCGCCTATTGACATAGGCATCCCCAATGGGCCTGCCAATGATGGTACCCGGGGTTTACTGAAGGCCCACTACCCGAAGAATAAGAAGATCCAGAAGCCCAAGATATTGTTAAGGAAAGCTAGAGTTGTAATAGGAAGCATTAATTGTAATCTTGCGGGAGTTAAAAACCTACCCGGACTCTGTAATTTGTACAATACGAACCCTCGGCTCCGCCTCCTATATAAGGGGGAGTCGAGGGACGCAGAAAGGATCGAATCGTTGTCTCTCAAACCCTAGTTTTTACACCGTCGAGTACTTTTCGGCTGAAACCTTCGAGATCTACTTGCCCACTACATCTAACGAAACCCTAGTCTACAATCCGTAGGCATTGACAAGTTAATCCCTTGTCAATTGGCGCTGTCTGTGGGATCTAGAGGTTGCAAGGAGCTGATCTCGATGGCACGTCAGAATCGTCGACTTCGCCGGTAGCAAGCAATGCGATGGATCGATGTAAACAGGAAAAACCGATCTAGTCGATTTTATTCCTCACCCGCCCTCCCGTTTGGATGCATGTGCGTATCTGGAGGAGGCCATCGTCATGACGTTCGGAGAATTCCGATTTAGCGTCAACAAGGAAGGATCTTATCGTCTCGAAGTTCCGATCTCGTCGGAATTTTCAGCGATCGATTCTAACTTTTCGACAAGTGATGAAGAGTTTTCGTCGCCACGTTTCATCTACACCAAGGCAAGCGAAAAACTCGCCAAGATCTTCAGCGACACGTCCTTCGGGTCGACTGCGGACTCCTTTATAAGCAGCGACTCCGACAGCGTCGACAGCTTCATCGACAAATCTGTTGCCATTGGAAAGGTCTTCACCAATCTCAATGATGGTGTCACCAATCCTGATAAACATCAACACCCAAAATATCATCAAGTCTATGCAATCGAGGAGGCAAGTCGAGCAGAACCAGAGACGTCAGAGGCTTTCGACGACTTGGGAAATCCATACGTCGATCCCGCTGATCTCACAAGAGGCTTAGGCACTAAATACGTCGGGTCCTCACCTCGCGAAAGAGTTCAACTCCCGCAAGCAGCGTGGGATAGAGCCGCAAGAGCCATGAACGGTACGAACCAATGACTACAACCGCTACTGTCGAAGAATTACAGGCCTATCAATATAGACTTGCTCGGGTGAGTAGGGAGCTGGAAAACAAACAGCTTCCCTAAACAAGAAAGGAGGCAGCCTTCGGCTAGGCGAAGAGCGAACTAAGCCGACAATCAGAACAACGGGAGACAGTCATAGAGAAGCTCGAAGGAGAGCAAGATCTCGACCGCAAAATATACCCGAAGAAAGGGAAATCTGGTACAAAATCTCGACATGTCCTTCATGACGATTGATACCAGGGGAAATATTATCCCTAAAACACCGTAAGTGGGTACATGGCTACGCAAGCTTATCCTCGCGTCCGGACCACCCCCGGAGATCCGAGAGAAGCGCTATTCAACATGGCAATGGCGGGAGTTGGAGTCATGGGAACAGCATTCACAGCTACACCTCCCGAAAGAACTGCAAGGCAAAATAGTCCACGACCTGCCGGGCTCAAGATCCACCAAGAACAAGTGGGGCAAGAGATACGGCAACTCAAGCAAGGGTAGACAGAGCACGATAGGAAAGAAGAGAACATCGGCATTCACCAGAAGTTGCCGATGAAGATCTGTGCGGGCTTCCGTGCTTTACGAGACGAGTCCGAAAAACTCGAGTACCATCAGGATTCAAGCTACCGGAAAATTTCAAGAAATTCGACGGTCTACAAGATCCAGAAGATTGGCTTGTGGACTATCTCGAGATGGTGAAGTTAATAGGAGGAACCAGGGCAACAGCCATGCAGAGCATCCAAGTACATCTAAGTGGAGCAGCACGTTTGGATAAAGAAACTTCCACTGTGTTCCATCGACAACCGGGATAGTTTCGAGGACTCTTCGTGAGAAATTTTCGATCTACCTGCAAAAAACCAGCATCATTGGAAGAGTTGAGGGCGTGTCGAAGAAACATGATGAATCTATGAGAAAATATATACAGAGGTGGAACATCATCAAAAACTCGGCAGAAGATATATCCGACGAGAGAGCAATAGATGCGTTCGTGGCAGAATTCGACGAGCAGATTTTGTCGAGGACCTAGGAAGAACCAACCCAAGAACAATATCAGCATTGATGGAAATAGCAAACAAGTGGGCAGATGGAGAAGATGCTATACATAACAAGCGACACAGGTCGCCAGGAGGATACCTAAATTTTCAAAATAGAAGGCGATTTTCTCGCCAGTTCTACAATAATGATGCTCCTGGCCATATATCACTGGGTTCCGAGGAAACCCTGGAGGAAGCAATCAAGATAACTACCAAAGAGGTAACGAGCAACAAGGTGATAACAGAAGTGACTACCGCGGTAATAGGCAAAATAATGGACCAAGGTTTCAGAGACCATTTGTGTCTCCCGAAGAAATGATGAACGGACCATGTCAGATGCATTTTTTCCTTGATAGTAATGGGAAGAGGCAATCGGGACATTTGCAGAAGGATTGTCGAAATTTTCAAGCAATGCTGCGAGCCGCAGGAATGGCCAATGCCCAAGCGATGCATAGAAATCCCCAGGGGCCAAGGAGCGAGATACACCTTCCACCTCCTCCCGCAATTACAGATGAGAATCGGCACCGCCGAATAGCGGCAGCACCACAACCACCTCCGTATGTTGATCCTAATTCTAATGGCAGCCTTGATGATTCAGAAAGCTAAGCCATCTAACTGGCCAGAAGTAATTCGCGGCAAGTATTTATGGCAAAAGATGCCTCCACCAACAACAGTATCTAAATTGGTGACAGATATCTACACAATTGCGATCACCCGCAGCAGGTTCCTCGACCAGGGCAATCCGCACTTATCTTACCCGCAGTAATTGCTGGCTTCGACGTATCGAGAGTCTTCATAGATGGCGGCAACAGCTTAAACCTTATGTATGCAGATACATTAAGGAAGATGAACATATCCCTGGCAAATTTAGCACCAACCGATACACGCTTCGATCACGCCAGAGAAACCAAGTTATCCGCGGGCAAGATTAATCTCGACGTTCGCTTTGGAACTCGAGAAAATTACAGGATAGAGAAATTTGAGTTTGAAGTCGTGGATTTCGTCACAATATCATGCTTTGTTGACGACGGCAGATGCCGTGTTTATGGCAGTACCTCATTACACGTACTTACTGTGGAGGTTGCCCGGACCCAAGGGACCAATCACAGTTAAAGGAAGCTTTGCGTTCGCTGACAAGTGCGACAGAGATTTTCATCAACTATCGGAAACCTTCGGGATGCAAGCAGAATATATGGCGCCAAGGCAAACTGATTACGATGTTTTGCAGCATACGGGAGGCCACTCAGGGAACCAACCTTTAACGCAGCGAAGGATTCAAAAGAAGTACAAATCCACCCGACGGACCCGAAGAAAACGACGTCCATTGCAACAAATATGGACTCGCATAGGAAAGCGCGCTCGCCGAGTTCCTCCGTGAGCACCGAAAATCTTCGCATGGTGTCCAATGACATGCCAGGAGTACCCAGGGAACTTGCCGAGCACCACCTCAACTTGGATCCTCTCGCGAGACCAATCAAACAACCCTTGCGGCGTTTTTCGGAACCAAACCGCAAAGCTATGCTATCAGAAATAGATCGACTCAAGGATGGTTTTATCAAAGAGATATCTACAGAAGCCACGTGGGTAGCTAACCCAGTGATGGTGCCGAAAACACACAAAGTCCTTCGCATGTGCGTTGACTTTACGTGTCTCAATAAACACTGTCCTAAGGATCACTTCCCTCCCAAGGATCGATCAAATCATCGACCCCACGGCAGGATGTGAACGTTTCCTTCTTGGATGCATACTCTGGTTATAACCAGATCATATTAAAAGAAGATGATGAGGCCAAGACAGCGTTCATAACACCTTACGGCGTGTTTTGTTACAAAACAATGCCCTTTGGTTTGAAAACGCGGAGCAACATATCGATGATGCAGAATGCCTTGCAACACGATTGGGAAAATGTACAAGTCTACATCGACGATGTCGTGATAACATCAAAGAAAGGGTCAACACTGATCGAAGATTTGAAGGAAACCTTCGACAACCTTGACAAGTTTTGCCTTAAGTTGAACCTGACAAAATGTTCCTTTGCGTTCCTGCAGGAGAACTTCTGGATTCTTAGTATCAGCAAGAGGGATTGAAGCTAATCCCAAAAAATACAGCCATCGTAACTATGAGGAAGCCAACAAAGTTGAAAGAAATAACACAACGTGGCGAGCAGCTTTGCGATTCGTCGCCAGTTAGGAGAAAAGGCGCCGTTCTACGCATTGATCAAACAAGGGGAGAAATTTCAATGGAACGAGGAAGGAGATAGAGCCTTCGAGAACCTCAAGCGACAATTTCGACACCACCAATTTGGTAGCGCCTAAAGAGAAAGAACCCTCCTTCTATACATTGCACCCACACCCCAAGTGGTTAGCACGGTTTGGTAGAGAGAGAGGAAGAAGGAAAGCTCCACTGAGTTCAAAGGCCGATATTTCATCAAGCAACGTCTTTCAAAACAACGGTACTTCGATCGTAACCCGCGTATGGAGTATTTACGATAAAGAAGAAAATTGCGACACTATTTTTTGGCGCACCCGATAATAGTGGTCAATGAAGCTCCTCCACAAATATATTGAACAACCTGAAGCTACGGGTCGTGTTCCCTTTGGGGAATAGAACTTTCCCTGGACATCACGTATGAAAAAAGAAAGGCAATAAAATCGCAGGTCTTACCGGATTTCATCGCAATGGATGGAGCTACAAAATACGGGCCTCCAGATTTATCGAGAACCTGGACTATGAACTTTGATGGGTCCAAAGGTTAGAAGGCGCTGGAGCAGGCGTGATATTGGTATCACCTGAAGGTGACAAGTTGAAGTATGTCTTGCGAATGACGTTCCCAAACGCGTCTAACAATGAAGCAATATGAAGCTCTCATACACGGGATGAAGATGGCAAAGGCTTTGCAACCCGACTGAAAATTTTGGCGACTCACAGTTGGTAGCACAACAAGTTATGAACCAATGCGATTAATGAGAGCATGATATCATACAAGGAGATGTATAATGAGCTGGAAAACTGTTTGATGGATGCGAGGTAAACCACATCAGCATTGAGCAATGATGAAGCCGATGTCCTTGCAAACATCGGGTCACAATGTCTCGCGATCCCTCGAGGCGTGTTTTGGGAAGAAATAAGCGAGAGATCAACAAAGCCAATGAAAACAAAGAAGAAGAAGGAAGAAAAACCTTCAGACGTCACCAAAAAATCACCGAAGAAGAAGAAGAGGAACAGAGCTAGTCATGATGGTGCAAATTCCATGGATGCAGCATACATATCATACATCCTAAGGAAAACAATACCCGACGATCCAATTGAAGCAAGGCGAATAATTAGGCGATCTAAAGCTTTTACCGTGGTAAAAGGGGAGTTGTATAAGCGAAGTATCTGGTGTGCTGCAGAGATGTGTCACACCCGAAGAAGGACGGATCATCCCGAAAGATGTACACGAAGGAATATGGCACCACGCAAGCCAGCTATCGCTGCCAAAGTCTTTAGAGCGGGATTTTATTGGTTAACAGCAATTGAGGACGCGAAGGAAATAGTGCGAACTTGCGACGCGTGTCAAAGATTCGCCGCCAAACCTCATTCTCCGGCAGCAGAATTGATGCCAATCCCATTGTCTTGGCCCTTTGCTCAATGGGGTCTCGATATGGTGAAAACTACACAAAGCTTCGCCAGGTGGATATGAGTATATGCTCGTTGCTGTCGACAAATTTACTAAATGGATAGAAGCAAAGCCGATAAATTCACCGGACGGCGCGTCGCAATCAAGTTTGTGAAAAGCATCGTCTTTCGATTTGGAGTACTCACAAGATCGTCACGTATAACGGCAGTAACTTTACTCCAAGGAGTTCAAAGCATATTGTGCAAGTAGGCATCAAACCGAGTTTGCGTGTGTCGCACATCCACGCACCAATGGTCAAGTCGAGAAGGCCAACGGCATTATCCAATGGTATCAAGAAGCGCTTGTTGGGACCATTGGAAAGCTCGACATACTTGGCCGCAGGAGTGCCAAGTGTGTTGTGGAGTATTCGAACAACACCAAACACGCAAGAGACGCCGTTTTTCTTGGTCCATGGAGCTGAAGCAAGATTGCCGATAGAAATAGAACATGATGCTCCAAGAGTTACAGAATACAATGAAGAAACTTCGAGAAAGCCTTAGAAGATGATGTCGACGCACTTGATGAAGCTCGAGATGAAGTCCGTCACGAGTTGCCAAGTATCAACAGACCTGAAAAATTACCATAGTCGACGACTACGACCGAGGTCTTTCCAAGTTGGCGACTTGGTTTTGCGACTAAATCAAAAAGTCATGAAAAACTCGAGTCACCATGGCTTGGACCTTACATCGTCACAGAGGTAATCGAAGGAGGAGCATACAGACTCAAGGACAAGAAGACGGGGATTGCTGAGCCAAATCCTTGGAACGTGGCACAGCTCAGGCGTTTCTACGCTTAGATGCCGAAATATAGTCTCCTCTGTAAACATACAATGTACCGAAACGCCCGCGAGTTTTCATACGCACTCTTTTCCTTTTTCGGCACCGAGTGGGCCGGAAAGGTTTTTAATGAGGCGGGCTCATGTGCTGCAATATAATAAAGATAGTGGAATTATATATCTTTTCGACAGCTCGGGGCTCTTACCCAGAAGATACAATATATATATCTCGCTTTGGTATAAAGTACCTCGCCAAATAAAACTACGTCGCAAAATAGCAATCAACAGAAAAGCTCAGGGTTTGCACCCGCAAAAATAGTGTACAAATATAAATTATCTTGCCTTGGGACAACCTCGCATTATAAAAAGAGAAAAATATCGCCATCAAAACGCCCGGGGGCTTGGCACTGAAAAACAAAAAAATAGTAACTTTACAGTATAGATTATGTTTACTACACACAAGATACAATCCTTGGAGCAACAAAACTTCAAGAGCTACCCAGTATATTATCTATCGTCAGCCGTTCATTATTTATAGCGCGAGTACTATGTTCCGCATAACTGCCTTTACGAAGAATTCAGCGTCCACAAGAAGTTCATCCATCATATCTTCGGCAACAGGAGTCACAACGTCATCATATTTGCCGAAGTTCCTTTTCCTCTTCGCCATCTTCGCCAGACATTTCGGAACAATTTGACTCATATCTAATTTCGGACAGCAGATTTTTATCATAATCATGGCGAACCTTGCGCCAGCAGCTAATTGGGCTCGCACAAATCCATGGATCCAAGGAGCATCTCGAAATTGTTCCATCAGAGCGGGAGCGTCTCTGGCATCTTATTACGTGGAAACATGGTCCCGTAAACTAAAGACAAGGTCCTCGTGCAAAAGTCGAGAAAATCGCGGACCTGAAGAGCACGATCTTGAAATCTGACGATTTGGCGAGTCCGTTCAGGTGTGCCCCAAAAATTTGAACCATGATCACGTGCAAGCCTCAGAAGAACATTGGAACGAGCTTCAACACGCTCATCTTCCGTAGCAGCATTCAAAAAGGCACCTATTTCGACAAAATCAGCGGGCAACAAGAAGAGAAGTAAAAAAGAAAGATAAAGTGTGACAAAGATACCGAAGCATACCTGCCATATCCAAGCTAGCATCTGTTAGCAGTTGAAGCATGAAATTTTCTCGAGACATAGCTACAGCAGCTTCAGCAATGGCGGCATCTTTCGATTATAGCATCTTGAGCTTGTTGGAGTGCTACTTTTTCCCTCTCGAGGATTTCCGAGATTGTTCCATAAGCATAAGTGATTGCTTCTTCATAGACTGGAGCTGTTGTTGAAGCTCTTTCAAATCTTCTGCCAAGTCTTACTCGCAGAATCTTCGACAAAATTAACAGCGACAGGGGTTTTCTTCGAAGGAGGCGAAAGAAAAACCTCGGAAGGACCAGGAGTTGACATATAGTTGTCAAAAATTAACTGGAAAAAGAGAAATTTCGACATCAATCATTGAGTAAAGATTGATTTCCATTCATTCCCATAATATGTACATGTCTATTACAAAAGAAGGACCTCTAGAGACCTACTGAAGCAGTCATCGCCAAGAACACTATGGCAACAGTGCCAAAAGAAGGAGATAAGCTAAAAGAAAAAAGCAAAGGGGCATTCAACTAGACCTCCGGCTTTGATGAGCTAGGAGTCGAAGATGGCTTGATCCCGAGATAGGACAAGATTTTCTTCGTATTGGGCTTTGCCGCCTTGATCAGCGATCGCCATTTTGGCTGTTCTATTCGCTCCGTATCGCTCTACTTTCGCCTGGGATAGTTTGTCGACTATCGAAACCAAGGCAACAAGAGTTTTCGACCTTCATATTTTCCCGCGCATCTTCAGCCCAAGATCTTCCGGTGGATTAAAGCACTTAGCCAGAGCAAGGAAAGGCGGGTTCCTCTTTCTTCGGAAGAAGTAGGGGAAGAGTCGCGACAACCCCGCTTTAGCTTGATCAATGCCCTCACGCTTCTGTTCCATGAAATTCAAGGAACGAAACGGCGTCAAGAAGAGGATCATTGTCGGGGTCTTCAAGTTCAAATTCTTGAGATGTTCTATCTGTCAAGATAAAAACTTAATGATCAACAAACGAGCGAAAGAAAGAAAGTTCAAGGGATATGAAGTGGTTCAGATACTTACTGACAAAGCGACGATTTTGCGTCCTTATGCGCTTAAGGACCGTTTCCTAGAGATTGTGCAGCTATGTGCTCACTTAGCGAAGTCTCGGCATCATGAAGTCTTTTCCTAAGATCTTCGACACCAGCAGATCAGCCTTGGCTTTGTCACTTCCTCTAGCTTGAACAAGATCTGATTCGGCCTTCTTACGAGCCTCTTCACTTTGCTCTAATTTTTGAGCAAGATTATTTGCACGCTCGTTGACCTCCGCCAGTTTTTCTGCCAAGAAAGCAAAATTTAGTTAAAAACATCGACAGCAAGGGAGTAAGAAGGCAGTGTGCAAAAAGAAGCAGTAAGGCTTTACCTTCAGTCTTACTGGCATATTCACGGTACCCAATGAATTGGGCACCGATACGAATAAGTTCTTTGATCATAGGCTGTTAAAAAAGAAAGGGACAAAGAAAGAAAATGTCGGTACAAGAAAAATATAATGGCACACAGAAGCAAACAGAGGAAGTATAGATAGTGACAAAAAAATTAAGAACTTACATCATCCAAGAGAGGGTTAGAGGAGCTACTCAATTGAGAGTAGGCTCCAGGATTGTTTCAGTCCTTGCCCTTTTCGGTGAAGGGGCAAGAGGACTTGGAGGAGGAGTAGAAGCACCGACGTTTTGTTGAGGAGGCAACGATTCCTCTCCTTCAAATGGCGGCTCCGAAACAACTAGAGTATGTGACGTACTCGTTCGAGCAGCCACATCAGTAGCTGGTACTTCTTCCTCATCATCACTACGGTAAAATGTTGGTAGCATAAAAGGCAAGATAGACAAAAATCTTCGAGTACAAAAATAAAATAAAATAAAAAGAGAGAAAGAGAGGGGACTTACGAACTGATGAGGCTCTCAAGTAGGAGGAGGAGATTGTGCCGATGCAGTGCCTTCAGAGGCAGCCTCCTTTTCAACAGATCCCGCAGACTTTCGAGAATCTGCGGGTTCATTCGCAAAAGAGGGGGCATCTTGGTTGTCATCGGTGACAACGGCCCTTTCCTCGACTTCTCCACCCTCGGGAAGGGGAGGAAGTGAGACAAGATTTGGATGTTTCTATACAAACACAGGGGAAGATGTCAAAAAAGGAGTTAAGAAAAAATAGCAAGGCAATAACAAATCAATCGACAAAGTTTACCTTAGGAAGCGCATTGGTGGCGCTGTATGGTTTTACACGACAAGAAGAAGGAACAGAATCTTTTTTTGAGAGAGGAAATTTTCGGACAAGCTTTTCTAAATCCTTGACCTCCAAATCCACCGACAACCGATCCGCATCCTCGTCGCCGCATACTTCCAGAGATTTTTGCGAGCCTCGAAGAGGCTGCACTCGATTCTAAGAAAATACGCTCGTGATTTGGATACCCGACAATTCTTCGCCGCGAGTATTTTGCAACTCATGGATGCGAGTCATCAAGGCCTGTCGATGTTTTTTCTTCATCGGTAGCCTCTCGCATCCCAAGAACGGCGGCGAAGGATTTTCTCGGCACCATCGAAAGGAGGGATGTTGTCTTCAACACATCCATGATTCTCCTCCCGAATGTACAACCACTTCTTGCGCCACCCTTGAACTGAGTCAGGGAGTTTGACGTCGAAGTAATCGACCGTGGGGCGATCAGAATAACAACGCCTATATTATAGGCGACATTGGGAGAACCATTGCGGCGATAAAGAAAATGCGCTTCCATAGCGCCCAGTTAGGCGAGACGCCAAGGAAGGCCTCACAGAGGGTGATGAAAATGGAGATATGGAGGATAGAGTTCGGCGTGAGGTGGTGAAGTTGAAGACCATATACAAAAAGCAATCCACGGAAGAAAGGATGAATGGGGGCGGAAAGACCGCGGATGAGATGGTCGATGAAACTTACCCGATACCCCATTGGAGGGGTTGGGTAACTTTCTTCACTAGGGAAGCACAGCGCCTTAGGCTTCTTGTTAATCCCCAGCTTCTTGAGATTGGGTGGAAATTTTGGACCTTTCCCACTCCGCGCTTCCCAGATCTGCAGCAGCCATTGACGATTCAGGCGTGCTGCGCTTGATCAACCGACGCGGTGGCATCAACAATGGCGCAGGAATGCAGCTTGGAGAGAATGAGCTTAGGAAGTTGTGGGGCGCAGGAGAAGGTTTTGCAAAGAAGAGCAGGAGAGCGGCGCGAGCGGAAGTGCTCGAGGAAGAAGAAGGAGATCTTATATAGAGGTGCGGCGAAGCGGCGGACCGTTGGATGGAAAAATGTGTGACAGAGGATAGCCACATGGAAACAAGGGTAAAAAAGTATTTTAACATTGGAGAAGTTATGGTACGTGCGCCAGGAAAAGTGGAGGACGTGTGTCCCCCACCTACACGACGTGTCAAGACAATGGATAATTTGGGCCCGCAAGGCAGTGGGAGAAAACTTCTCGCCATTTTCGGATTCGCAATCGTGGCTATCGTCAGTAATAATGTCACCTTGTCAGAGAGAAAAAGTCGACTCGACAGCGGTATAAAAAGGCGACATGAAAAAAATATCGGAGAGCCTTTGATCAAATACAAGTTTTTGATCAAATGCTCGGGGCTACTTTGAAAAAAATGAAAAGATCAAGAAAAGCAAAATAAAAATGGCATGAGCCTATGATCAAATACAAATATTTGTTCATAGCCTCGGGTTACTCCCATCGGGAGCGCTGTTCGCGCACCCGAGAAATTATAAAACTTCGGGAGAGAAAGAAAATATAGTGGCATAAGGCGTGGAGCCTACAACCAAGCACAAGTCCTTGGTGTAGCCTCGTTACTCCCATCGGGAACGCTGTTCGTGTCCCGATGAAATCATAAAAAAGAAAAGACAAAGAACAACAGAGTATATTTCGAGTTAAAAGTAACTCTGCATATACTCCCATCGGGAAAGCAATATAAGTCATCTTTGACTCAATAAAATGTGCCATTCCAACAGCCGAATAAGCACTCGACAATATATTCTCAGAACGCCAAAGTTGCGATTAATTTCTGAATGCTGCAAAACTTTGCAAAGGTAAGACCCAGATCCGTCGTAGGCGTGGCGCCGTCTCTCGACGTCGGTTTGTTACTTTTATCCGTATCAACAGATACGAAGAAAAATCCTAACGGACGCGTTAGGTACTCGATAAATATAACTGGGACTCGGCGAATGGTAAGACCTTAAGCGGCACCCGTCGAAGTTTACACCCGTATCCCGAGATCATGTCCAGGGACGTGATTTTGAAGTAGGTTTTTGCGGATTGCCACTAGAGCAGTTAACTAGTACCTGATCCGTCAGATGAACTAGCCCCAACTACCATTATCCCTGTACAATATAGAAATTTATGTGAAGAAATATAGAAAAGGTTTTGAATTGTCAAGTAAAATAAACAGTGGAGATTTTCCCCGATTTCGCGATTCAAGCAAAATCTCGGGGCACCGACATAGGCATCCCCAATGGGCCTGCCAATGATGGTACCCGGGGTTTACGAAGGCCCACTACCCGAAGAATAAGAAGATCCGAAGCCCAAGATATTGTTAAGGAAAGCTAGAGTTGTAATAGGAAGCATTAATTGTAATCTTGCGGAGGAGTTAAAACCTACCCGGACTCTGTAACTTGTACAATACGAAACCCTCGGCTCCGCCTCCTATATAAGGGGGAGTCGAGGGACGCAGAAAGGATCGAATCGTTGTCTCTCAAACCCTAGTTTTTACACCGTCGAGTACTTTTCGGCTGAAACCTTCGAGATCTACTTGCCCTCTACATCTAACGAAACCCTAGTCTACAATCCGTAGGCATTGACAAGTTAATCCCTTGTCACCTATCTAATCTAATATGTTCAGATTCTTGGGCGGCAACTGCAACACCAACAACGACAACATCATTTGTCGGCTCATCCAGCGAGGTAAACTCGTTGATCGACTATGTTAGCAACATTAACTCCACCTCAAGTTGGGGGATCTCGCCGATCTATTCGACGATGTCTCCTCCTCTGACGAAAGCAAGTTGCCATCATATCAACCACTCTAGGATGCAGACTCGACGGACGTCATCAACCACGATCTACACGACTACACCGACTCCGATATTAGGGAAGCCAACTCGAACTCAGAAATTTTTACTAACGATGTTTATCGAGCACATCATCAGGTGTACGCAATCATCACGGGGGACTCCGGGGAAGGTTATGAGGATTTAGATTCACTTGGCAACCCGCTCGTCAACTCCGGTGACCTCACTCGCGGTAGCAAGTACCAGACACCACCCGAAGGGAAATCAGGGTGATCAAGGTAACGATGGCCAGAACGTGGCCCGAGAGGAGCCCATGGCGTATCATTACCTGCTTCATCGTCAGAAAAGAGAGTTACTAAGGATGCAACGACAACTCGAGGAACGGAGGGTGCGACCTGATCAATCAAGCCAGCAACTCGACGAGCGAAGGAGGCAAGCCGACCTATCGAGTGAGTGTCGTGCGAACTTGAGTTCGACTGAAGGTGCAAGCGCTGGGGCCAGAGCACGCTAGAATAGGGCTGGCTCTCGATTAAGTCTATCCCTTCTAATGACAGAAACAACCTGATACAAGACCTTGATCTATCCTTCATGTCGGTAAATTCAAGAGGAAACATACTACCCAAAACACCTGAAGCAGCCCTCGTAGAAGCGCGAACTTATATAATGGCCACCAAACTAGCATCCAACGATCCACATGCGGCTTTGCACCGTTCCACCTTGGCAGGTCTTGGCATTGTGGGAGCCTCACTTGTCGGCCCCGAAGTTGGACCACAACCCGACAAGTCACCGTGCCATCGCAATGGCCCTCGACAGGAAGTGGTGGCTCGCATGCCCAAATTCGCCACGATAGTTACACACCAACGCAAGGGGAAGAAGATGCCAGACACAACATCACTCAGCGACGAGTCAATAGATCCCAAAGAGAACGTGAGGAGCACAATGAAGATGATGATCGCGAGTTGCGCAGTGCAACTTGCTTTACCTAGAGGGTTCGCAAAACCCCCGTACCGAAAGAACTCAAGCTCACAATGACAAAAGTTTGATGGCCTCCAGAAACCCGAATCATGGCTAGATGATTACCTGCAAACTAAAACTATCCAGATATTGGGTGGGAACAAGGCTACCACCATGTAAAGCTTGCAACTACACCTCAGGGGAGCCGCAAGGTCCTAGCTCAAAAATCTACCCGACAATTCTATCAGCAGTTGGGACGACCTAGCAGATCAGTTCACCTAAAAGTTCATATCCACCTACATGCAAACCGCATCAATCGAGGAAGTAAGGGCATGTGTGAAGAAGTCCAGCGAGTCAATGCGCGCGTATATCTAGCACTAAAACATAAAAAAAAACTCAGCCGAAATGTCTCTAACGAGAGAGAAATCGACGTCTTCAACAACGGGCAAGGCCACAAATATTTGATAGAAGAGTTGGTACGATCCAACCCGAAGACAATCTCTCAGTTGATGGATATCGCTAACATGCGGCCTGACGGCAAATACGCGTTCCATAACAAGCGGGCCAGGTCACCCGAAGAAGATCGGTTTAGGCGCAACAACGACCGTATGAGAAGGTACCGCACCTTCGACGAGTATGAAGGACATATATCCAAGTAGCAGTTTGCTTTACAAAAAAATCTCAAAGATGAATTTCATAGTGGTGGATACCGCAACAGCAATCGAGACGTGCTCGGTCCTAGCAAGCTGACATATCGGCCGAGACCCCCCGCAAGAATTTGATCAATCACCAAACGAGATCCTCAATGACCGTGCAATATGAATTTCTTTGTTGACTCAAGAAGGGAAGAGGAGATCCAACCATATGATGAAAGATTGTCGCACTTTCTTGAAACTACAAGGAGCTGACAGTGCAAGACAAGCCGAAGCAGCAAGGCAAGGGTTCACCTGCGCAGCCGGGACTTTGGCAATCAACGCACCGCCACCACCCCCGTTACCAACACATGCAAACGTATGAGGTCAGCAACGACCCGCAGCAAATGGGAACCCAAATGGATAACATCCACCACCTAGGGGAGCAGTCAATATGATCCATAAGGGGCAGACAACCAATAGAATGTTGGAGATATGCCCAAGAGGCAATAATAAAGTGCTTATTATTATTATTATATCTTTGCGTTTATGATAAATTTTGCATCCCATGCTATAATTGTATTAACAGGAAACATTAATACATGTGTGTTTTGTAAACAAACCAGAGTACCTAGTAAGCCTCTTGTTTAACTATCTTGTTGATTAATTGATGATCATGGTTTCCTGATCATGAACAATGGATGTTATTAGTTACAAGATCACATCATTAGGAGAATGATGTGATGGACACACACCCATAGTAAGCATAGCAATAAGATCAAGTCATTAAGTTTGTTTTGCTATAAGCTCTCAAATACATAGTAACCTAATCCTTCGACCATGAGATCATGTTAATCACCAGCACCGAAGGAATACTTTGATGATATCAAACGCCACTTCGTAACAAGGTGGTTATAAATGTGGCATTAGGTATTCTGAAAGTATGAGTTGAAGCACATGGATCAAGAGTGGGACTTGTCCATCCAAATGACGGATAGATATAGTCTGGGCCCTCTCGGTGAAATGACATTCAATTAGCTTGCAAGCATGTGACTAGGTCACAAGGGATGTCATATCATGGAACGAGTAAAAATTACTTATCAGTAACGAGATTGAACTAGGTATGGAGATACCGATGATCGAATCTCGGATAAATAAAGTATCACGCGACAAAGGGAATCAGTATTGTATGTTTATGGTTCTTTCGATCATGAAGTCATCGTTGAATATGTAGGAGCCATTAGGGATCTCCAGGTCCCGCAATTGGTTATTGGTCGGAGAGGTGTCTGCATAGTTAGGTATGGAGATATCGATGTCTGCATAGTTCATCAACCGTAGGGTGACACACTTAAGGTTCGATGGTGTTTAAGTAGATACAGAATATGAGATGGAGACCGAATGCTGTTCGGAGTCTTGGATTGGATCCAACACATCATGAGGAGGTACGGAATAGACCGGAGAGTAAGATTCATATAAGGAAAGTCACTTTCCAGGGTTTGGGAAATGTTTCGGTATTTTGATCGGAGCTTCTAGAAGGTTCTAGAGAGACAGCGGTGGGCTTACCACCCCGGGAGGGGCCACATGGGCCGAAGGGGTGCTGCCTAGCCTTAATGTGTTGGACGCATCACACCCTAAAATGCCCAGCCAGCCAACCCCCAAGGATAAAAAAATCCCTAAAATCAAAAACAAACTTGAGGGGCAAGTTTCCCAAACTTGAGGGGCAAGTTTCCCCTCTCTTTGTGGGCCGACCAAGGCAGACCTAGCCGCACCCTTCCCCTATATAAAGATGGGAGAGTCATGGGTTCTGCCCACTCATTTCCTTTTAAACCCTATCCGCCATCCTCCCTCAATCCGTACTCCTGCAGCGGCTTGGCAAAGCCCTCTAGGAATTCTTCTCCACCACCACCACGCGGTCGTGCTGCTGGGATTCTGAGAAGGATCTACTACATCCACTGCCCGCTGGAACAGGGAGAGAACGTCTTCATCGACGCCATACATGTGACCGAGTACTGAAGTGTTGCCCGCTTGCAGCACTAGAAGGACTTCATCTCGAACTTGAGTTCGGCAAGAGTACGACTACATAATCCACGAGATCTGATCTCATTACCACTTTGGATCTTCAAGGGTACGTCTCTCATCTATCTCGTTGCATAGATCTAGTAGATTAGATCCTGGTCTTTTCCTAGATTGGATGATCTTGGTTTTGTTTTCTATGCTACGAACCCCTACACAAGACACAAAAGCTGATCACCCAACAAGCAAACCTCGCAATCCAATCACCACCGCCAACACCAGAGTACCTCAACTGGTACGATCAAAAGGTTGAGTTCATCAGAGATGATCATCCTCCTAAGGGTCCCCCGGCCAGGTTACTCTTCCTTGGTCCTGAGTGCCCAGATTGGCAGGTACGATATGAGCAGAGTCTTCATGGACGCTGGCACCAGCATCATTCTCATCTACACTGACACGTTACGAGAAATGAACATATCATTAACAAACCTTGCACCCTCGGATACCTACTTCCATGGCATAATTCCTAGAAAGCCGAATATCCCTTTGGAAAAGATTGCACTCGACATCGTCTTCGGCACGCGAGAGAACTCCAGAAGTGAAAAGATCAAGTCTGAGGTCATGGACTGGCCGTTGCGATATAATGCAATTTGGGGAGACCCTTGTATGCGTGATTCATGGCAGTTCCACACTACACCTACCTATTGTTGAAGATACAGGACCTAATGGAATCATCACTGTAAGGGGAAGTTTTGATCATTCCGATAAGTGCGATCGCAAATTCAATAAGCTCTCCGAGTCTTTCGGGATGTCAGCCGAGTATGCTCAACTCAAGGACTCCACCAATCATGATGTGCTGCTAGTGGCAGGTCAATCCTTACTCGATCAAGATTTCAACACCGCTGATGGCGCGTGAAGCACACGTCCGTTGGGAACCCCAAGAGGAAGGTGTGATGCGTACAGCAGCAAGTTTCCCTCAGTAAGAAACCAAGGTTATCGAACCAGTAGGAGATGAAGGCCACGTGAAGGTTGTTGGTGAAGGAGTGTAGTGCGGCGCAACACCAGGGATTCCGGTGCCAACGTGGAACCCGCACAACACAATCACAATACTTTGCCCCAACTTAAGTGAGGTTGTCAATCCCACCGCTTGCTGAAAACAAAGGATTAAACGATGGTGTGGAGAATGATGTTTGCTTGTAGAAAACAACAGAGAACATAGATTGCAGATTGTATTCGATGTAAAAGAATGGACCTGGGTCCACAGCTCACTAGTGGTGTCTCTCCAATAAGATAAATAGCATGTTGGGTGAACAAATTACAGCTTGGGCAATTGACAAACAGAGATGCATACATATATCATGATGACTACTATGAGATTTAATTAGGGCATTACGACAAAGAACATAGACCGCTATCCAAGATGCATCTATGCCTAAAAAGTCCACCTTCGGGTTAGCATCCGCACCCCTTCCAATATTAAGTTGTAAACAACAGACAATTGCATTAAGTATGCGTAATGTAATCAACACAAATATCCTTAGACAAAGCATCGATGTTTTATCCCTAGTGGCAACAACACATCCACAACCTTAGAACTTTATGTCACTGTCCCAGATTCAATGGAGGCATGAACGCACTATCGAGCATAAATACTCCCTCTTGGAGTTACAAGTATCAACTTGGCCAGAGCCTCTACTAGCAACGGAGAGCATGCAAGAACATAAACAACACATATATGATAGATTGATAATCAACTTGACATAGTATTCAATATTCATCGGATCCCAACAAACACAACATGTAGCATTACAAATAGATGATCTTGATCATGATAGGCAGCTCACAAGATCTAAACATGATAGCACAAGAGGAGAAGACAATCATCTAGCTACCGCTATGGACCCATAGTCCAAGGATGAACTACTCACGCATCACGGAGGCGGGCATGGTGATGTAGAGCCCTCCGGTGATGATCCCTCTCCGGCAGGGTGCCGGAGGCGATCTCCGAATCTCCCGAGATGGGATTGGCGGCGGCGTCTCGGAACTTTTCTCGTATCGTGGCCTTGAACAGGGTTTTCGCGACGAGAGAATATATAGGCGAGCAAGAGTCGGAGGCGCCCGAGGGCCCACCCCATAGGGCGGAGCGCCAAGGGTGGGGCCGCGCCTAGGGTGTGCCGCCTCGCCGCTCTTCGTCTCCTCTCTCGGACTTCGAAGGCTCCGTGCAAAATAAGACCGTGGGCTTTGTTTCGTCCAATTCCAAGAATATTTCCCTGTAGGATTTCAAACCAAAAAAAAAACAAGAACTGGCGCTTCGGCATCTTGTTAATAGGTTAGTGCCGGAAAATTCATCAAAATGATATAAAGTGTATGTAAAACATGTGAGTATTGTCATATAACTAGCATGGAACATAAGAAATTATAGATACGTTTGAGACGTATCAAGCATCCCCAAGCTTAGTTCCTACTCGCCCTCGAGTAGGTAAACGATAACAAGGATAATTTCTGAGTGACATGCTACTATCATAATCTTGATCAATACTATTGTAAAGCATATGAAGTGAATGAAGTGATTCAAAGCAATAGTAAAGATAATGACTAAACAACGAATCATATAGCAAAGACTTTTCATGAATAGTACTTTCAAGACAAGTATCAATAAGTCTTCCATAAGAGTTAACTCATCAAACAATAGATTCTTAATAGAAGGTTTTGAAGCAACACAAAGGATGATTAAGTTTCAGCAATTGCTTTCAACTTGTAACATGTATATCTCATGGATAGTTGTCAACATAAAGCAATATAACAAGTGCAATAAGTAAACATGTAAGAATCAATGTACACAGTTGACACAAGTGTTTGCTTCTAAGATAGAAAGAAGTAGGTAAACTGACTCAACATAAAGTAAAAGAAAGGCCCTTCGCAGAGGGAAGCATGGATTACTCATGTGCTAGAGCTTTTTATTTTGAAAACATGGAAACATTTTGTCAACGGTAGTAATAATTCATATGTGTTATGCATAAGACCTCTTATAAGTTGCAAGCCTCATGCATCGAATACCAATAGTGCTCGCACCTTGTCCTAATTAGCTCGGATTTCCATGGATTATCATTGCATTACATATGTTTCAACCAAGTGTCACAAAGGGGTACCTCTATGCCGCCTGTACAAAGGTCCAAGGAGATAGATCGCATTTGATTTCTCGCTTTGATAGATCTCAACTTGAGGACATCCATACCGGGACAACATAGAAAACAGATAATGGACTCCTCTTTAATGCTTAAGCATTCAACAACAGATAATATTCTCATAAGAGATTGAGGTTTAATGTCCAAACCGAAACTTCCACCATGATACATGGCTTTGGTTGGTGGCCCAATGTTCTTCTCTAACAATATGCATACTCAAACCATTTAATCATGATAAATCACCCTTACTTCAGATAAGACGAACATGCATAGCAACTCACATGATATTCAACAAAGGTGTAAAAGTTGATGGCGTCCCCAAACATGGTTACCGCTCAACAAGCAACTTATAAGAAATAAGATACATAAGACATATTCAATACCACAATAGTTTTTAAGCTATTTTCCCATGAGCTATGTATTGCAAAGACAAGGAATGAAATTTTAAAGGTAGCACACAAGCAATTTACTTTGGAATGGCAGAGAAATACCACATAGTAGCTAGTTATGGTGGACACAAATGGCATGAGTTTGGCTCAAGGTTTTTGGATGCACGAGAAGCATTTCCTCTCAGACAAGGCTTTGGCTAGCAAGGTTGTTTGAAGCAAACACAAGTATGAACCGGTACAACAAAACTTACATAAGAACATATTGCAAGCATTATAAGACTCTACACTGTCTTCCTTGTTGTTCAAACACTTTTACCAGAAAATATCTAGACCTTAGAGAGATCAATCATGCAATCCAAATTTCAACAAGCTCTACAGTAGTTCTCCACTAATAGGTTTAAACTACATGATGCAAGAGCTTAAACTTGATCTATGAGAGCTCAAAACAATTGCCAAGTATCAAATTATTCAAGACCATATACCAATTACCACATGAAGCATTTTCCGTTTCCAACCAAATAGCAATCAACGAAACGGTTTTCAACTCCGCCATGAACATTAAAATAGAGCTAAGAACACCAGTGTTCATATGAAAAAGCGGAGCGTGTCTTTCTCCAACACAAGGAATGCTAGGATCCGATTTTATTCAAACAAAACAAAACAAAAACAAACAGACGCTCCAAGTAAAGCACATAAGATGTGACGGAATAAAAATATAGTTTCACTAGAGGTGACCGATAAGTTGTCGATGAAGAAGGATGCCTTGGGCATCCCCAAGCTTAGATGCTTGAGTCTTCTTGAAATATGCAGGATGAACCACGGGGGCATCCCAAGCTTAGACTTTTCACGCTTCTTGATCATAGTATATCATCCTCCTCTCTTGACCCTTGAAAACTTCCTCCACACCAAACTCAAAGCAAACTCATTAGAGGGTTAGTGCATAATCAAAAATTCACATGTTCAGAGGGGACACAATCATTCTTAACACTTCTGGACAGTACCAAAGCTACTAAAAGTTAATGGGACAAAGAAATCCACTCAACACAAAAGAGGCAATGCGAAATAAAAGGCAGAATCTGTCAAAAAGAACACGTAAAGACGAATTTTTTAGAGGCACTTAACATGCTCAGATGAAAATCTCAAAACTAATGAAAGTTGCGTACATATCCGAGGATCACGCATGAATTTTTACAGATTTTACGAGTTTCCTACAGAGAGATTAACTCAAATTCATGACAGGTAAAAATCTGTTTCACGCATCCAAATCTAGTATCAACTTTACTATCGAGACTTTACTTGGCACAACAATATGATAAGGAGAGGTTGCTACAGTAGTAACAACTTCCAAGACACAACATAACAGTAATAAAAACATACATGGGTTATCTCCCAAGAAGTGCTTTTCTTTAACGCTTTCAGCTAGGCGCATAAAGTGCAAATCAAGTATTATCAAGAGAAGAAGCATCAACATCATAATTTGTTCTAATAATAGAATCAAAAGGCAACTTCATTCTCTTTCTAGGGAAGTGTTCCATACCTTTCTTGAGAGGGAATTGATACTTAATATTTCCTTCCTTCATATCAATAATAGCACTAACAGTTCGAAGAAAGGGTCTTCCCAAAATAATAGGACAAGATGCATTGCATTCGATATCCAAGACAACAAAATCAACGGGGACAAGGTTATTGTTAACCGTAATGTGAACATTATCAATCCTCCCCAAAGGTTTCTTTATAGAATTATCAGCAAGATTAACATCCAAATAACATATTTCCAATGGTGGCAAGTCAAGCATATCATAGAGTTTCTTAGGCATAACAGAAATACTTGCACCAAGATCACATAAAGCATTACAATCAAAATCATTGACCTTCATTTTAATGATGGGCTCCCAACCATCTTCCAACTTCCTAGGAATAGAAGCTTCAAGTTTTAATTTCTCTTCTCTAGCTTTAATGAGAGCATTTGTAATATGTTTTGTAAATGCCAAATTTATAGCACTAGCATTAGGACTTCTAGCAAGTTTTTGCAAGAACTTAATAACCTCAGAGATATGACAATTATCAAAATCTAAACCATTATGATCTACAACATTCTAAAAATTTCAGCACTTTTATCACAAACAGTTTCAGCAGTTTGCAATTTTGCACGCTTTGTACTAGGAGTAGAAACATTGCCAACACCAATTATTTTACCATTGATAGTAGGAGGTTTAGCAACATGTGAAGCATCAATATTACTAGTGGTGGTAATAGTCCAAACTTTAGCTACATTATTCTCTTTAGCAAGTTTTTCTTCTTTTTCTTCTCTTTCCCACCTAGCATGCAATTCAGCCATCAATCTAATATTATCATTAATTCGAACTTGTATAGCGTTTGCTGTAGCAAATGACTTAATATCTTTATCTTCATTAGGCATAACTTTTAATTTTAAAAGATCAACATCAGCAGCAAGACTATCAACCTTAGAAGCAAGAATATCAATTTTACCAATCTTTTCTTCAACAGATTTATTAAAAGCAGTTTGTGTACTAATAAATTCTTTAAGCATGGCTTCAAGACCAGAGGGCACTCCTACTATTGTTGTAAGAATTACCATTATTGGAAGGATATGGCCTATAGTTGTTACCAAAATTATTCCTATAAGCATTGTTGTTGAAATTACTATTTTTAATGAAGTTCACATCAACATGCTCTTCTTGAGCAACCAATGAAGCTAAAGGAACATTATTAGGATCAACATTAGATCTACCATTAACAAGCATAGACATAATAACATCAATCTTATCACTCAAAGAGGAGGTTTCTTCAACAGAATTTACCTTCTTACCTTGCGGAGTCCTTTCAGTGTCATTCAGAGAAGTTGATCATCATATCATCAAGAAGTTTTGTTGCGGCACCCAAAGTGATGGACATTGATGGCGTGTAACTCACACGTTCGTTGGGAACCCCAAGAGGAAGGTATGATGCGCACAGCAGAAGTTTTCCTCGTAAAGAAACCAAGGTTTATCGAACCAGAGGAGCCAAGAAGCACGTTGAAGGTTGATGGCGGGGATGTAGTGCGGCGCAACACCAGAGATTCCGGCGCCAACGTGGAACCCGCACAACACAACCAAAGTACTTTGCCCCAACGAAATGTTGAGGTTGTCAATCTCACCGGCTTGCCGTAACAAAGGATTAACCGTATTGTGTGGAAGATGATTGTTTGCAAGAAAACAAGAAACAAGTATTGCAAAGCAGATTTGTATTTCAAGATAAAAGAATGGACCGGGTCCACAGTTCACTAGAGATGTCCTCCCATAAGATAAAAGCATGTTGGGTGAACAAATTACGGGCAATTGACAAATAGAGAGGGCATAACAATGCACATACATGTCATGATAAGTATAGTGAGATTTAATTGGGCATTACGACAAAGTACATAGACCGCCATCCAGCATGCATCTATGCCTAAAAAGTCTACCTTCAGGTTATCATCCGAACCCCTTCCAGTATTAAGTTGCTAACAACAGACAATTGCATTAAGTATGGTGCGTAATGTAATCAACAACTACATCCTTGGACATAGCATCAATGTTTTATCCCTAGTGGCACAAGACATCCACAACCTTAGAACTTTCTCACTGTCCCATATATCAATGGAGGCATGAACCCACTATCGAGCATAAATACTCCCTCTGGAGTTAAGAGCAAAACTTGGCCAGAGCCTCTACTAATAACGGAGAGCATGCAAGATCATAAACAACACATAGGTAATAACTTGATAATTAACATAACATAGTATTCTCTATCCATCGGATCCCGACAAACACAACATATAGCATTACAGATAGATGATCTTGATCATGTTAGGCAGCTCACAAGATCCAACAATGAAGCACAATGAGGAGAAGACAACCATCTAGCTACCGCTATGGACCCATAGTCCAGTGGGTGAACTACTCACTCATCACTCCGAGGCGACCACGGTGTAGAGTCCTCCGGGAGATGAACCCCTCTCCGCAGGGTGCCGAGGAGATCTCCTAATCCCCCGAGATGGGATTGGCGGCGGCGGCGTCTCGGAAGGTTTTCCGTATCGTGGCTCAGATCGGGGTTTCGCGACTGAGGCTTTAAGTAGGCGGAAGGGTAGGTCAAGAGGCGGCACGAGGGGCCCACACCATAGGTCGGCGTGGCCTGGCCGCCGCCCTGGCGTGTCGCCACCTCGTGGCCCCACTTCGACTCTCCTTCGGTCTTCCGGAAGCTTCGTGGCAAAATAGGACCCCGGGCGTTGATTTCATCCAATTCCGAGAATATTTCGTTACTAGGATTTCGAAACCAAAAACAGCAGAAAATAGCAACTGCTCTTCGCATCTTGTTAATAGGTTAGTTCCAGAAAATGCACTAATATGACATAAAGTGTGCATAAAACATGTAGATATCATCAATAATGTGGCATGGAACATAAGAAATTATCGATACGTTGAGACGTGTCGCATAAAAGTAGCAGAATCCAATAGGTTCCTCGAAGAAAATTTTAATCCTGCATAGAAGGTTTGGATGATCATCCAAGTAGTTAGTCCATGGGTTGGGCAATTCTTTACCAAAGATTTCATTCTTTCCCATGCTTGGGCAACATGTTCATTATCCAATTGCTTAAAATTCATAATGCTACTTCTCAAAGATATAATTTTAGCAGGAGGATAATATCTACAAAAAAGCATCTTTACATTTAGTCCATGAATCAATACTATTCTTAGGCAAAGATAGCAACCAATCTTTAGCTCTTCCTCTTAAGGAGAAAGGAAACAATTTCAGTTTTATAATGTCCCCATCTACATCCTTATACTTTTGCATTTCACAAAGTTCAACAAAATTATTAAGATGGGCAGCAGCATCATCAAGAACTAACAGAAAATTGCTCTCTCATAACAAGATTTAGTAAAGCAGGTTTAATTTCATAAAATTCTGCTAGTAGCAGTGGAGCAATAGGAGTGCATATAAAATCATTATTATTGGTGCTAGTGAAGTCACACAACTTAGTGTTCTCAGGAGTATTCATTTTAACAATAATAAAGACAAGTAAAGCAAACTAAATAAAGTAAAGTAAAACAAGTAACTAATTTTTTTGTGTTTTTGATATAAGAAGCAAACAAGACAGAAAATAAAATAAAGCAAGACAATAAACAAAGTAAATAGATTGGATGTGAGAGACTCCCTTGCGCGTGTCTTTATCTCCCCGCAACGGCGCCTTAAAAATGCTTGATGGCGTGAAGCACACGTCCGTTGGGAACCCCAAGAGGAAGGTGTGATGCGTACACAGCAGAAGTTTCCCTCAGAAGAAACCAAGGTTATCGAACCAGTAGGAGATGAAGGCCACGTGAAGGTTGTTGGTGAAGGAGTGTAGTGCGGCGCAACACTGTGGATTTCGCGCCAACGTGAACCCGCACAACACAATCATAATACTTTGCTCCCAACTTAACAAAGAGGTTGTCAATCTCACCGGCTTGCTGAAAACAAAGGATTAAACGTATGGTGTGGAGAATGATGTTTGCTTGTAGAAAACAACAGAGAACAAGATTGCAGAGATTGTATTTCGATGTAAAAGAATGGACCGGGTCCACAGTTCACTAGTGGTGTCTCTTCAATAAGATAAATAGCATGTTGGGTGAACAAATTAAGTTGGGCATGATACGTCCAAAACGTATCTACTTTCCCGAACACTTTTGCTATTGTTTTGCCTCTAATTTGTGTATTTTGGATACAACTAACACGGACTAACGCTCGTTTTCGCAGAACTGTTCGGTGTCTCGTTTTTGTGCAGAAATCCAACTTTGAAAATCCTCGGAATTTATGCAAGGTCCTATTTTCCTGAATATTGGCGGAGCGAGGGCAAGCTGTGGGGGCACGAGGCCCCACACACTAGGCCGGCGCGGAGGGGCCCGCGCCCTAGTGTGTGGCGGCCTCGGCTGCCCCCGACGCCTCTTTCGACTACTTATTGCTTTCACCTAAAACGCACAGAGAAGTCGAAGTCGCCAAACCCTCCGTAACGCCGCCACATCGCGAAACTCCGTCTCGGGAGCCGAAGTCTCCGTTCGCACTCCGCCGGACGGGAATTGGAGGAGATCATCGCCACCATCACCACCGACGCCTCTCCATCGACCAGCCATGTTTCCCCCATCCATGTGTGAGTAATTCCCCCGCTGTAGGCTGAAGGGGATGGTAGGGATTGGATGAGATTGGTCATGTAATAGTCATAAGATTGTTAGGGCATAGTGCCTAGTGTCCGTAATTGGTACTTTGATGATATTGTTGCAACTTGTTATGCTTAATGCTTGTCACTAGGGCCCGAGTGCCATGATCTCAGATCTGAACATGTTATTACTTCATCATGATATTCATTGTTTATGGTCTTACCGCAAGTTGTATACACATGTCATTGTCCGAACCAATGGCCCCGAAGTGACAGAATCGGGACAACCGGAGGGGATGGTAGTGATGTGAGGATCACATGTGTTCACGAGTGTTAATGCTTTGCTCCAGTACTTATTAAAAGGAGTACCTTAATATCCAGTAGATTCCCTTGAGGCCCGGCTGTCACCGGCTGGTAGGACAAAAGATGTTGTGTTCTCATTGCGAGCACGTACGACTATAATTGGAACACATGCCTATTGATTGCTTTGTACTTAGACACCGTTTTATTATTATCTGCAAATGCCCTGCTTGATTGTTACATGAGTTTCTCTCATCCATGCAACGCCCGTTATCCGTCCCCGTGCCTACGTATTTTAATCCCGCTGTTTACTATAATCACGCTGCCTCTCGTATCGCGTATTTCACTATCGCTATCGCTATAAAACCGTTACTACCGATAAACTCTTGCGAGCAAGTCTGTTTCCAGGTGCAATTGAATTGACAACTCCGTTGTTAAGGCTTTCAAGTATTCTTTGTCTCCCCTTGTGTCGAATCAATAAATTGGGTTTTACTACCCGCGAAGACCGTTGCGATCCCCTATACTTGTGGGTTATCAAGATCGCTTTTCTCGCCGGGGAGCATAGCTTTATTTGGAAGTTCACTTGGATTGATATTGTTCGCTGCAAATTCTCCATCATGGGTAAACCTCGCGATACTAAGGTCGCCATATTACCATCCACTACAAGAAAAGGTACAACTCTTAGTACCTGCTCTTGATTCACCATATGTGATAAGTAAACTTGTTTCACCACCACAAGCTTCAAATGCTGGTACTTCTTGAATCTGAAAACTCTTCTTATAATTTTGATGATGCTTCTGGTGCTCGATAATGATGGTTCGTTAGATCTTTTCTAGATGCTACAATTGCTAAGTCTAGACAAATTGAAAATACCGAAACTCCTAATGAAATTGCTACACCTGTTAATTCACCTGAGTCTGTTGAATATTCTAGTGATGATCTTGATGAAGATTATGTGGAACTTGATGATGATTTTATTGAAAAATGCAATGCTACTACTGATGCAAGAAAAATTAAAAAGTTGCTTGCAGAACATGCTGTTAGATATAAACTGTCTCCTGATCCTAAATTTGCCACATCTCCTATAAACATTAAGGATAAGGATTATGATTTTTCTCTTGATCTATCTCATATAGCTATTGTTGAGAAAACACCCTTTTGTGGTACTGAAAAAGAAAGTGCTGTTGAACACATGATTGAGCTATCTACTCTGAGTAGCTTGTTTTCTGATGATGTTAAGAAGCGTACTTACTTTGTTGCTAAAATCTTTCCATTCTCATTAAAGGATGACGCTAAAACTTGGTATAATAGTTTGCCACCTGATTCTATTAAAAGTCCAAAAGAATTGCTTGATGTTTTCTTCCGGAAATACTTTCCTGCTAGTGCTCAACATATTGCTTTGCAGAGAATTTATAATTTTGACCAGGAAGATGGAGAGAAATTGCCTGAGGCTTGGGCGAGATTTTGCTCTCTTATTAGAGCTCGGCCTGAACATGATTTGGAAAAGCATGATTTACTTGATATATTTTATAGTGGACTAACCATTGAGTCTAGGCATACCTGGATAGTTGTGCTGGTTTCAGGAAAAGAACTCCAGACGACGCTGAAGAATTATTGGCTAAAATAGGCCGGAATCATGATGATTGGACTACACCTAAACCAACCCCGACACCGATATTGAAGAAGAGGGGTATGATTAAATTAAATGATGAAGATATGAGGGAAGCCAAGAAGTCTCTTAAGGAGAAGGGTATTAAACTGAAGATGTGAAGAATCTACCTCCCATAGAAGATATATGTGAGATAATTCCCCCTTCATCCATGATTGAGGTAAACTCCCTTCACCGCTTTACTAGGAAGATATTCCGTATTCAAAACCTCCTGCGCAATGCTTAGATGAGTTTGATAATTATATTGTTAAGCAAGAAAATTTTAATATGAGAGTAGAGAATCACTTAATGGAAAATTCTCGAGCTATTAGTGAATTGCATGATATTGTGGAGAGAACCTCCAATGATGTTAAGATGCTAGTTAAACATTTTCATATGGTTCAAACTCAAATTGATCAACTCACTAAAGTGCAAAATGACTTGTTGGAAAATAATTCTAAAGAAAAACATGCTTATGAAGTAACAACTAGAGGTGGTGTTTCTACCCAGATCCTCTATATCCTGAAGGACATCCCAAAAGAGTTGAACAAGATTCTCAACAAACTAAAACTAGTGCTCCATCAAAGAAAAAGAAAAAGAAACATAAAAATGTTGTAGAATCCTCTGAACCTGTTAATGATCCTAATAGTATTTCTATTTCCGATGCTGAAACCGAAAGTGGTAATGAACATGATAAAGATAATGATAAGAATGATGCTTCTGATAAAGAAGAGGTTGAAGAAGAACCTGAAAAGCATGCTAAAAATAAAAAGTACACTAAAGAAGATTTTATTGTCGAGAAACATGGTAATGAAAGAGAACCTTGGGTTCAAAAGCAAATGCCTTTTCCTGCTAAGAAACTAAAATCAAAGGAAGAAGAACACTATAATAAATTTTGTGATTGGATGAAACCTTTATTCTTGCAAATCCCTTTGACCGATGCTATTAAATTGCCTCCTTATTCAAAGTATATGAAAGATATTGTCACTAACAAAAGGAAAATTCCTAATGAGGAGATTTCCACTATGCTTGCTAATTACTCTTTTAACGGTAAGGTTCCAAAGAAGCTTGGCGACCCAGGTATACCAACTATTCCTTGTTCCATCAAGAATAATTATGTTAGAACTGCTCTATGTGACTTGGGAGCCGGTGTTAGTGTTATGCCTTTTTCTCTTTATAAGAGACTTTACTTAGATAAGTTGATACCTACTGATATATCTTTGCAAATGGCTGATAAATCTACTGCTATTCCCGTTGGTATATGTGAGGATGTTCCCTGCTCAAGTTACTAATAACGCTTGATATTAACTGATTTTGTTGTGTTGGAAATGCCCGAAGATGATAATATGTCTATTATTCTTGGGAGACCTTTTCTTAACACCGCGGCTGTTATTGATTGCAATAAAGGAAAGGTTACTTTCAATGTTGATGATAGGGAGCACACTGTCTATTTCCCCAAGAGGGTTGATAAAGTATGTGGAGTAAATACTATTTCAAATGTGAGAACTATCAAAGTGGGAACCATTGATTGTCCTATATATGAGCCTAAAGAAGAATATCAAACTCTGTGATTGGATCCATATCAATACAATTCAAGGTAACATGATTGATTTGAGGTTTATTTCTTCCTATGACATGTAAGATTTATTTGGTGGCAAGACTTGATCAACCTTGTTAACAAGTATATTTTATATGCATAGAAGAGCTAAACGACATTTATTTCTTCCTCCATTTGTTTTACTTGCTGTAGCACTACTTATTTTGCAAGATGCTTTAGTTGTTTAGAGGTTTGAAAATCTTTTTCTGCCCTGTAATAATAATTTTAACACCCAAAAATGTGCATGGGCACCATGGGATTTTCTCCACTTAGGCAAAAGCCTAAGCTTGGGGGGAGGTATACCGGCATCACTCATTCTTTGCATATTATGGTTGCTGGATACTTGTATATACTTGTTTAGTTTCTTTGAGTGGTTTTCTAATGGGAGGAAGATGATATTTGGGGAGGTGCTGCCTGAAAAACAGATTCTGGACTGTCACTAGAAAAATTGCGCACAGCCAGAACGTTATTTTGAGCTGCCAATTTTGTGCATGTTCCCCAGGTTGTTATCTAACTTTCATTAGTTGAACACTTTTCGATCTGAGCAACGGAAGATTTTTATAAAAATCGATTTCTGTACTGCTGTCAGGTTTTGGCAGATTTCTGTCATCCGCTTTTATGTGTTTCTTCTAGTCTTCATTCTCTTGTTTTTTTTTTTTCTTTCCTAAAACACAAAAAGACCAAAAATATTTCTGTTGTTTCTCTTTACCATTTGTTATTTTGGTTTCTTGCTTTCATTTTGCTTTATTTGCTATCGTTGGTTTTCTATAAGAAAATCCAAAAAGATTTTGCTTTGTTTGCTTGTTTCTTTTTGTTCTTGTTTCCAATTCGAAAACACCAAAAATATTTGCTGTTCTTCTTTGGTTTTGTAAAGTTCTTTATGAGTTCAATGGTCTTCGTGGCTGGAGCGTGGTTTTCATTCCATCTTATTCAAGCTACACAAGTGAAAAGGCAATAATGACGATCTACGACAATCTGATTATGGTGAGAGGCTGGTATGAACTCTATTTGTTTTCATTTTTGTACATATACTCATCCATGTGAGCATGCTTGGTTGGTTCATGTGAGGTATATGTCACTTAAGAAAGTCTAGTAGTTCATGATCTCTCATGTTAAGCTCCAATTTATTAATATGAGTAGCATGTCATAAATATTTGCTTGCATTGCTTTATTCATAGATAGATATGACATTGTGGTATCCTCCTCTGAATAATTCACTTGAATAAACTTGGCACATGCTCACGCATGCATATGACTGAACAAAAGTCAATTAAGCCTCGATGATTTACTTTACCTCATAGTTCTTGTATCACTTTTATGCCTCCGTTAATTTATTTTGTCGCAAGCATGATTATGACAGTTACTGCTCTCTTGATTGTCGCTTCCCAGTCCATTGCTAGCCTTCACTTGTACTGAGCGGGAACGCTGCTCGTGCTTCCAAACCCCTGAAAACCAAGTTATTCCAGAGTGTCCACCATAAATACCTATGCATGGCATTTCAAACCATTCCAAGTAAATTCTCATGTGCTACCTTTAAACCCTTCAAAATGCTTCTCAATTTGTGTTAACGTTTTATAGCTCATGAGGAAGTATGTGGTGTTTATCTTTCGATCTTGTCATTTACTCCGGACGGACTTTCACCAATGGACTAGTGGCACATCCACTTATCCAATAAATTTGCAAAAAGAGCTGGCAACGGGGTTCCCAGCCCCAATTAACTAACTTTCATAAATTTACAAATAGACACTCTTCCATGGTATGTGATTGTTGGTCGGCACCCGAGGATTCGGTTAGCCATGGCTTGAGAAAGCAAAGGTGGGGAGGAGTGTCATCTAAACAAAACTAAAATAAAAAGGCACTCCTTCATGGTATGAGATTGTTGGCAGGCACCCGAGGATTCGGTTAGCCATGGTTTGTGAAAGCAAGGTTGGAAGGAGTGCCACCCAAAAAAATAAAATTTCATGGGAGCCTCTCTTGAAAGTCTGGTTGATGAGGTAGTTAGAGTGCCCATTACCATTCGTTGACAACAACAAACACCTCTCAAAACCATTTTACTTCTGTCTTTATAAAAATGAAAAGCTCTAGCGCATGTTAATCCCCTCGCTCCTCCTCGAAGGGTCAATCTTTTACTTTTACATTGAGTCTCCATCCTTTCTTTGAGTACTTTCTTGAGAGCACAACTCATTCTTAGTGTAATATGCTTGTCTCAAAATATGATTGATTGTGGTATAACTTTGATGCTTTTATCTTTGACAATCACTATTTCTAGTCTTTCTATGAACTTCAGAGGTGCCTGAGCATTTATGTTTTGCCGATCAAATATGGGCAAGCGAGATACCACTCTATCATACTCTTTTATGAACATTGCAATCCTGCTTATATACATGATTCATGATGCTTATTATTAATTGTTGGTACTTTTCCATGATTGACATAGCTATTGGATGATCTTATTTGCATGTATCTTATTATGAACTGCCTAAGTGTTAGCCATAGCATGAGAATATTTACATCATATGAACAAATGTGTTCGCGAAAGTTCTTTTATCGCTCAGTTGTTAACTGAATTGCTTGAGGACAAGCAATAAGCTAAGCTTGGGGGAGTTGATACGTCCAAAACGTATCTACTTTCCCGAACACTTTTGCTATTGTTTTGCCTCTAATTTGTGTATTTTGATACAACTAACACGGACTAACGCTCGTTTTCAACGAACTGTTCCGTGTCTCGCTTTTGTGCAATCCAACTTTCAGAAAATCCTCGAATTTATGCAAGGTCCTATTTTCCTAGAATATTACGGAGCGTATATAAGTTGGGGGCACGAGGGTCCACACAGGCCGGCGCGCCAGGAGGGGCCCGCGCGGCCCTAGTGTGTGGCGGCCTCGGCTGGCCCTCGACGCCCTCCTTCGGACTACTTATTGCTTTCGACCTAAAAACGCACGGAGAGAAGTCGAAGTCGCAAACCCTCCATAACGCCGCCACATCGCGAAACCCGTCTCGAGCCGGTCTCCGTTCCACTCGGGACGGAATTGGAGGAGATCATCGCCACCATCACCACCGACGCCTCTCCATCGACCAGCCATGTTTCCCCCATCCATGTGTGAGTAATTCCCCCGCTGTAGGCTGAAGGAGATGGTAGGGATTGGATGAGATTGGTCATGTAATAGTCATAAGATTGTTAGGGCATAGTGCCTAGTGTCCGTAATTGGTACTTTGATGATATTGTTGCAACTTGTTATGCTTAATGCTTGTCACTAGGGCCCGAGTGCCATGATCTCAGATCTGAACATGTTATTACTTCATCATGATATTCATTGTTTATGGTCTTACCTGCAAGTTGTATACACATGTCGCTGTCCGGAACCAATGGCCCCGAAGTGAACGGGACAACCGGAGGGGATGGTAGTGATGTGAGGATCACATGTGTTCACTGAGTGTTAATGCTTTGCTCCTACTCTATTAAAAGGAGTACCTTAATATCCAGTAGATTCCCTTGAGGCCCTACCCACCGGCTGGTAGGACAAAAGTTGTGCAAGTTTCTCATTCGAGCACGACGACTATAATTGGAACACATGCCTATTGATTGCTTTGTACTTAGACACCGCTTTATTATTATCTCCAAATGCCCGCTTGATTGTTACATGAGTTTCTCTCATCCATGCAACGCCCGTTATCCGTCCCCGTGCCTACAGTATTTTAATCCTGCTGTTTACTATAATCACTACTACTGTCTCTGTTACTCGCTACTGTTATTTCACTACTCATTATCGATAAATCCTTATAGCAAGTCTGCTTCTGTGTGTTTGAATTGACAACTCCGTTGTTAAGGCTTCAAGTATTCTTTGTCTCCCTTGTGTCGAATCAATAAACTGGGTTTTACTACCCGCGAAGACTGCTGCGATCCCCTATACTTGTGGGTTATCATTGACAAATAGAGATGCACATACATATATCATGATGACTACTATGAGATTTAATTAGGGCATTACGATAAAGAACATAGACCGCTATCCAGCATGCATCTATGCCTAAAAAGTCCACCTTCGGTTAGCATCCGCACCCCTTCCATTAAGTTGCAAACAGATAATTGCATTAAGTATGCGCGTAATGTAATCAACACAAATATCCTTAGACAAAGCATCGATGTTTTATCCCTAGTGGCAACAACACATCCACAACCTTAGAACTTTCTGTCACTGCTCCAGATTCAATGGAGGCATGAACGCACTATCGAGCATAAATACTCCCTCTTGGAGTTACAAGTATCAACTTGGCCAGAGCATCTACTAGCAACGGAGAGCATGCAAGAACATAAACAACACATATATGATAGATTGATAATCAACTTGACATAGTATTCAATATTCATCGGATCCCAACAAACACAACATGTAGCATTACAAATAGATGATCTTGATCATGATAGGCAGCTCACAAGATCTAAACATGATAGCACAGAGGAGAAGACAACCATCTAGCTACTGCTATGGATCCATAGTCCAAGGATGAACTACTCACGCATCATCCGAGGCGGGCATGGTGATGTAGAGCCCGGTGATGATCTCCCTCTCCGGCAGGGTGCCGAGGCGATCTCCGAATACCCCGAGATGGGATTGGTGGCGGCTCTCTCGAACTTTTCTCGTATCGTGGCTCTTTGCATAGGGTTTTCGCGACGAGAGAATATATAGGCGATGCGTAGTCGGAGGCCCGAGGGCCCACCCCATAGGGCGGCGCGCCTAGGGTAGGGCCACGCCTAGGGTGCCGCCCTGCCGCCCTTCTTCGTCTCCTCTTCGGACTTCCGGAAGGCTCCGTGCAAAATAAGACCGTGGGCTTTTGTTTCCGTCCAATTCCGAGAATATTTCTTGTGTAGGATTTCTCAAACCAAAAACAGCAGTAAAACAGAACTGGCGCTCTGGCATCTTGTTAATAGGTTAGTGCCGGAAAATGAATCAAAATGATATAAAGTGTATATAAAACATGTGAGTATTGTCATATAACTAGCATGGAACATAAGAAATTATAGATACGTTGAGACGTATCACCGCCAAGGACACGCGAGAGATTCAGATTTATCCCAACGACCCGAAGAAAACGACGGCGCGGCTAACCTCAACTCCACATAGAAAAGCTCGCTGTCGAGTTCCTCCGTGAGCGCTGGGAAATTTTCGCCTGGTGTCCAAAGGATATTCCAGGTGTTCCTGTGGAACTCGCCGAGCATGCACTCATCTTGATCTCGGTGCAAGACCGGTCAGCAGCACTTCGCCGTCGCAGAGCCGAAGCGCAAAGCTATCGTAACAGAGCTTCTGAAAGTACATTTCATGATCTTTAGGGTTTTGTGTGTTTGGTGACAACACCGGCGATATTTTAACTATGTGCTAAGTGATGCAAAAATAATCGTTGTTTATCCCCGTCGGTATCGACCCCCCCAAAAAAGAGAAAATATTGCCAAGTATAAAGGTTAATTCCAGCCCTAGGACGGCACTGCTGGTGGCCCCTAGCCTGGCCATCACCGAGGGTCTTCATCATGACAATCCAAGAACACCCACCATTAATCTTGAGAGTCATCGCACAACTGGTAGCCAATGTAGTACCAAGGGATTGCAGGAAGGCTTCAGTGATCACAATTCTGTCCAAACAATCATGGGTTAGCACCTTTGCAAATTCTTTAGGGGTCTTTGACACATTGATAATATGGCCAACCCTCAGTGCCACCTTCCCTTTGCTACCAGCAAAAGCATTTGCATCTGCAGGATTTTCCTAGGACAAACCGCTCGTGGAAGCAAATTCGTTCCTAATCCATCCACAAGCTTCAACCTTTTGTCCGATGGGCACTGCAAAAATAAAACACGCACGTGTAATATAAAACACGCATGGACATAACTCCTAGAGATATTTAATTCGGTCGGGGCATAATCCGGCAAAATGATCTACTCCCTCTATTCATTAATACTCCATCCCTCCCATGGAATTTGTCTGAAGTTTGTGAAAATTTGGATGTATATATATGGATGTTATTTAGTGTCTAGGTACATCCGAAGCTTGACAAATTTCAGACAATTTTCGTGGACTGAGGGTCTATAAAACGTTTTAGACATTTCAAAATAAACTACTCCGTAGATACACACTATATATAGTGAGTGAATCTACACACTAAAAATACACTAGATACATACCAAAATAGATGAATCTGCTATACTACTAAAAGCTAAAACATCTTATATTAGTGAATCAGAGGGAGTAACAAAGATATCAATTTGATCGGGCTAAGCTGATAAATAAATAAATAAATGTATATATATACATATATATTACAAAATCAAACTAAATACTGTTCATAGGCTAGATCTTGCACCGATTCAAACTGCATGTCATATATACAGTGGAAAAAATACGGCGGCCCTAAATATAGTACTTAGCTTACATATATACTATACGACTCTAAGGAACCGCGTTAATCCTCACGGCGATATGGAGTACTCCTTAATATACATAAATAGTTCATCTAAAGCTATGGTTTCCGAGAACTTACATCCATTGATGCCGCCGGTCGCCTCGCTCGAAGTCGAGCGCCGCCTCGCTCGAAGTCGGCCTCGCCGCCGCCGTCTAGGAAGTAGCCGTGCCTAATGTTGAGCGCGGTAGTTGCGAGAAAAGAGTAGTAGAAGCCGCTGTGTTGTGAGGTTGAGCCAGTTTGCGTGATTTCAGGAAAGGAGTAAAGTCATAATAATTACTACGTCCATGCGGTTACTGGTTTACATGGGTATTACACAATTCGAGAAATTTTTTTGACTACAAATTTGGTCTACAAATTTAGTCAACAAAATGTTATAAATATGCCACAAATATTATACCATTGGAATCATATTCAAAAGAAGTTTCCAATAGTTTAATTTGTGTGACATACATACGTAGTATTATATTTTGTATAAGAATATGAAGTTCTTATGGAAATGGGCAATTGTGTAATTAACATGGTGGTTCACGCTCAAAGTAAATAAGCTCATTTCTTCTTTCGGTGGCATTTTGCACCCATTAATTATGTTTTACGAGAAGTCCGCCAACCTATTCATAATTCTCAGGACCAGTACTGAGAAGTACGAATTTTTAATAGTCGCACGAGAGAATCTGTTAGTCTTATGGAAATGAACAACTATGTAATTAACATATTTAGCAATGGCCACGTTGTGGAGCCATAGCCATATTTCACCGCGATGCTAATACATATTTGGCCATTTGCAAGTTGTGGCTGCCCCGAGTCGGTGCCAAAACGTTTATCTGCATCTGTACGGGCAGGAGCTTGAGTTATTATTTCCAAGCTCTCGAACGTCTAAATATGATCTTTTTTTTTTCTTTTAAGTTTTGGGCCAAAAGACGGCAGCTCATAGTTAGACAGAACGCTTGCGAAGTCACATGCGAAGACCGAAGAACGTGCTCGTGCGCGGCGTCACGCGTGACGTCGTGAAAAGCCCTCAGGTACATGTCATCAATGACGCCGCGGAAAACCTTCGATCTAGTCCATGTTATCTGCTCGCTACCTCAAGAACTACTGTCCACATACACGGAACGAACAAATCCATGCAACACAAATCCCCGCCAAGTCCAAAAATGGTGTCAAATTCAAAGACAAACACTTCGTATTTGGTGTGGTTTGTAGCTGCATGCATGTACGTGCGCATCCACATCAACGTCTTCAACATCCTTTTTCGATGTCCTCAGGAGAAATCAAGGCGCCGCCCGATTGTAATGGTCCCAGTTGGTATTGGACAAATTTCCCTTGTTTGAGATTTGCTTTCACGTTCCCTTATACTCCGTACGGGTTAAGCTATCTGAAAATTCCATAGGAGTAGTAGATATAATCGCTGTCATGTTTGCTTGGCGGTAGGAAGAAATGAACAAGTTCTCTTCTCCATTGATTGATGAGGTCCTCCAAAGACATGTGCTATCCAAACTGTGCATGCACCTTCTTCTTCTATTTATTTGAATCTTTCTTGTTTAGCAGAAAAGGAACACGACATGGGTTCAAGATCATCAGTACGAGTGGTCGACTCCTGCCTCGTACCGCCCAGCGCCGAGACGCCGCGTAAAGCGCTATGGCTTTCCGCGCTGGACCTGGTGCTGGCCAACCGAGGCTACACCCCGCTCGTCCATCTCTACAGCGCCAGTGACCTCGCCGCCGCCGCCCCGGACTGCTTTAACGTGGCCAAGCTCAAGAAGTCCATGGCGAAGGCGCTAGTCCCGTTCTACCCTCTGGCCGGCCGCCTCAGCACGGATTCTGACGGCCGTATAGAGGTCAACTGCAACGCGGAGGGCGCGCTGTTCGTGGTCGCCCACTCCGATCACACCGTCGAGGACTTCAGCGAGTCGCCGGAGCTACGGAAGCTATTCTGTCCACGCGTCCAGCCGTCGTCCGTCATACTGGCCGCACAGGTGACCTTCCTTAGGTGCGGCGGCGCAGTCATAGGGACGGCGGGGCACCACGCCGTCGTGGACGGCGCCAGCATGTTCCACTTCATCCGGACATGGGCGAGCTATTGCAGGGACGGCGAGCGCGCCGCTATAGAGCCCCCGTGCCACGACCGCGGCCTCCTCCGCGCGCGGTCCCCACCCGTCATCCGCCCCGAGACCGTCCCGATGTTCTGCAGCAGGCTCGCCATGCAGGAGCCCTCGGCGACATCCACCGTCGCGACCAAGGTCTTCCCCTTCTCAAGGAACCAGCTGCGCGCTCTGAAACGCCAATGCGGCGGCGCCAGCACGTTCTGCGCCGTGAGCGCGCTCGTGTGGCGATGCGTCTGCGTGGCCCGAGGGCTGGACCCGGACGCCGTCACCCGCATGAACTTCCCCGTGGACGTCAGGCGCCGCCTCGACCCGCCGCTCCCGGACGGGTACTTCGGGAACGGGGTCGTCAACGTGTTCGCCACCGCCGCGGTGAGGGACGTCGTGTCGGAGACGCTGGCCTCCGTCGCGGGCCGAATAAAAGACACGACGGAGCGGTTCGACGACGGGCTGCTGAGGTCGGCGGTGGACTACTTCGAGATGGAGGCGGAGAAGGGCGGGCGGCCGGAGGACAGCGGGAACCTGCCGGAGACGGAGCTGCGGATGAACAGCTGGTACCACCTGCGTACGTACGAGGCCGACTTCGGGTGGGGGAAGCCGCGCTTGATGACGAGGGCGGAGGCCGTGCGCGGCGGCTGGGTGTACCTGCTGGATGCAGGCTGCGGCGACGGCAGCGCGCACCTGCTCGTCTCCTTGGAGGCGGCGACTCTCGAGAAATTCCAGCGCGCGATCGCTACTTGCGGAGCTCTAGCCAGCGCACGTGCAAGGCTATGAGCCTATGACCATATGCTTGCACGTGATTAAATTTAGGGAGCATCTATTTTTATTAAGTTCAATTCTTGCTTTGACGGAGCCGAAATATTCAAACAATTTTAAAATTGGACTCGTGGCTTAAGGGATACAAAAGGTTCAAATTTAGTACTGTACCTAAATTCTCTGAAGTGAGAAAAGGAGAGAAAATCTGACACAAATCTAAAAAGGTCACCGGACAACCTAGCTTACTGGTTAGGGAGTGGATGTACACAACCAACGCCTGAGTTTAAATCTCCACGGATGCGAATTTAGATTCCTATATACTTTAGGCCTAGACTAGACCTGGTACTCATGCAATTTATCTTTGAGGAGTCCAGCCACCCTCCCTCTCTACCTCCCCTCCGCCGCCGCCAGTGGAGGTCGCTAGAAAAAGCCCGCGTGGCATGGCGGCAGCGGACGGGAAGGGAGGGGGCTTCCGCACGACGTAGGGGTGGCGTGGCGGCCTCCCGACCTCCCCATCGTGGCGGTGGTTCGAAGTGGCGGCGCCCAGAGCATGGCAGCGGGCAATGGCGGCGTGGCTCGATCTCGGCCCTCTTGGGGCCTGGAGGAGATTGCGTTGGTTGCGTCTCCTATGCGTGACGGGCTCCTCCGCCCGCAACATATGGAAGCCAGGGCGGCAGCGGCTAGGATCGCGTGGCATGTCAGCGCGCCTTCGCCGACGTCCGTCGGGCGGGCCCGATCTAAGACGCGGGGCTTGTTCCTGGGACACGCGGGCTTGATCTGGGTCGGGTGGGCATCCGCTGTTGTTTGTCCAACAATCTATGTACCTCTTTCGTCGTTGTTGGGCAGCGGATGGCAGCGTGGGCGCCTGCTCGTTCGCATCGAAAAATAAAGGTGGCGGTCCTAGGGCCCCTCTTGTTCGAAGAGGGAGAACTTCCTGAGGCTGGTCCTAGATTTGGCCGGAGTGATGAGTTTCAGAAGGCTCCGCCAGCGAATGTAACAGTGCACCTTATGCCTAGAGTTTGCTGGATCGGGTGGTATTCGGTTGTGCACACACATGCTTTCTTGCCATCAAGAGAAATTTTGCTCCATTATGAAGTTAGAGGCGGAGAATACCATGAATAGCGGATTGGATGTCTAGCAATGGAGGTTCGAGTCTCTGCATTGTTGGGGGACTTGCTTGGTGTTTTGGGTTTGGTAACAGTAGTATGCAAGTGACAACACACGTGAAGTTCAGAGTCTTACCTTTCAGGACGAAAATCGAAGGCCTGGTCTTAATTGGTTGTGCCTGGCAATAGCCTTGTTGAAGGAATTGTTTTGAGAGCGGATACTATCTTCGGGGTGAAAACCAAAGATCTTTGATCAGGCGACAATGGTGCTTGTGCACAGTTCCCTTCTTGAGGTGTCATTTTTTGAGATACTTGAGTTCAGGTATTGTCTTGGTGGTGAATGTATAGTCAAGAATAATGTTTTGCCGTGAATCATCCCATCATAGGGGCTCTTATTTATATAGGATTACATACAATAAGGGGAAGGCAATGATCACAAGCGATCAGCCATTGATATGGAGGATCACATCCGATCCTAGCTATTACACAGAGATATACAGAATCAATAGAATCAATGAAATAATGTAACAGATTCTATCCTTAATACCCTCCCTCAATCTAAACCGTCGTGTACAAGGTTGAGATTGGACCGAAATCTGCGGAGCACCACCTGCGTGACAGGTTTAGTGAAGACGTCGGCGATCTGATCTGCCGAGGCGATAAAGCGAACATGAAGGGCTCCGATGCAACTTTCTCACTGACAAAATCAAAATCAATTTCGATGTGTTTGGTGCGAGCATGGAAAACAGGATTTGCGGACAAATAAATGGCGCCAAGGTTGTCGCACCACAGTACCGGCGGACGAGGCGGATGAACACCAAGTTCCTTGAGGACGGACTGGATCCAAGTAGCTTCAGCAGTGCCATTCGCCAGCTTGTATTCAGCCTCGGTACTGGAGCGGGAAACCGTGGGCTGTTTACGAGAGCTCCATGAAATCAAATTCCCGCCAAGAAAAATAGCAAAACCACCAGTGGAGCGGCGGTCATCGGGACATCCTGCCCAATCAGCATCAGTGTAAATATCTAGCACTGTAGACGAAGATGGCTGAATGTGAAGTCCAGTAGAGAGAGTGCCTTTGATATATCGCAGAATCCTCTTGACCGCCTCATAATGCACGGTCGTGGGCCGAGACAAGTATTGACACACTTTGTTCACAGCAAAAGACAAATCAGGCCGAGTGAGGGTGAGATACTGGAGACCACCAACTAAACTCCGGTACCGAAAAACATCATCAGGGCCAAGAGGATCGCCATCATCACGAGAAAGCTTGTCGGTTGAAGACATAGGCGTGGTGACAGCTCGGCAGTTCTCCATATTTGCGCGATGAAGAAGGTCCAGCGCATACTTGTGTTGTGTCAGTATCATGCCCTGAGATGTATAGGCAGCCTCAATGCCAAGAAAGTACTCCAGTCGACCTAGGTCCTTGATAGGGAAAGTGGCCGAAAGGGTATGAACCACATGATCCACAGCAGACGAGGAGGAGCTAGCGATGACAATGTCATCAACATACACAAGCATGTAGATGTGAACCAGGCCCTGAGAGAACACAAATAGGGACGTGTCGGCCTTACTAGGAATGAACCCCAATTGAAGAAGATTTATCACTATGACGCGCATACCAGGCGCGTGGAGACCGCTTAAGGCCATAGAGCCTTCCTCAAGCTTGCACATGCCGTGGGTACCGAGAGTCCTCAAAACCGGGAGGCTCTCAAGAAAACTATGGAGAAATGCATTGGTCGACATCAACTGACGGAGAGGCACCATCCTCGGGAGACAGCAAGCGAGAGCACAAGACGGCGGTGGATCGGTTTGACCACCGGACTAAATGTGTCATGGTAGTCAATACCTCCGCGCTCGAGGAACTCGCGAGCCACCAAACGTGCCTTGTGTTTATCTACCTAACCATCGGGACTTAAATTTAAAGTTTGAATATCCATTTGCTGCCAACAATATTTGTACCGGGAGTGTCGGGGCACTAATGTCCACGTGCGATTGCCGATAAGACATCAAACTCGTCCTCCATCGCCGATCTCCAAGCAGTTTTTGGAATGGTGACACCATGGTAAGTCGCAGGAGGACCAGAAAGCACTGCGACGATAAGGATCGTAGCGAACCGTGCCGTCCGTGTACTCCTTCGGTCGCTGAATACCGTGACGACGGCGGGTCATCATCGGATGAGATGTAGATGTCGTCGGGGCACCTGGCTGAGCGCGATCCTCGCCAGCGATCGCAGGGTCGTCGGGTGCTGGTTGGCCCGATTCGAACGAGGGCCCAGCAGGCGAGGAGCCCGTGGCAGGGGGCGACGAAGCCGGCTCGGGAGAGGGCGGCTCGTGGAAGGAGGCCGACGCGGGCTGGGCTGGCCCAGCACGGGGGGAGGCAGCAGGCGTGCGGTCGCTGGGCGCGGGCGACGGCCCAGCGCGGGGGGAGTCAGCCGCACGGTCGCCAGGCGCGGGCGACGAGGCATGCACGTCGATCGTCGTTGAGCGGGCGACACCAATCGGACCAGGAGGCGTGTCCACGGAGTCCTGCACATCCACAGAAGGAAAAGTACCAGGAGGGTCAACTGGCAACATGGAAATGTCATAAGTACGCATGTTAGTATTCTGAATAGCTGGTTCATGTGCGGGAAAAGTAACATGCTGCAAGAGAGAGATATCTGTAGTGACTCCGGGTGTGGCGAAAGGAAAAATCTGCTCGTCGAAGATGACATCACGAGAGATATATACGCGACCCGTGGTACGGTCGAGGCACTTGTAGCCTTTGTGCATGGGGCTATATCCGAGAAAGACACACATTTTAGATCGAAACTCTAGCTTACGAGAATTGTATTTGCGCAAGCTCGGCCAACACGCACAACCAAACGTGCGGAGGAAGGAATAATCAGGTGTTATGTTAAGGAGGCGAGATAGTGGGGTGGTGTTGTCGAGGGTGGGTGAGGGCATGCGATTGATGAGATAGCAAGCGGTGAGAAAAGCCTCATCCCAAAACCGAAGAGGAAGGGATGAGTGAGCGAGAAGAGCTAACCCAGTTTCGACAAGGTGTCGATGCTTGCGTTCAGCAATACCATTTTGTTGAGACGTATGTGGACAAGAGACGCGGTGCGAAATCCCCGTGCGCTGAAAATGGGTGTGAAGACGATGATACTCGCCGCCCCAATCGGATTGAACTGCACGGATCTTAGTGTTTAACTGACGCTCAACATGGTTCTGAAAAGTATAAAATATGCCCTCAACATCAGATTTGTGTTTGATGAGATATATCCAACAATGGCGACTAAAATCATCGATAAAGCTAACATAATATTTAAAACCTCCAGAAGAGGGCAATGCAGGCCCCCAAACATCAGTATGAATAAGCTCAAGAGAGTATGTGAAACACGAGATGAATTATTATAAGGAAGTTGATGACTCTTCGCACGTTGACAAGCATCACAAACTGAAGACTCAAAATTCGAGGAACAAGGCAAATTGTTGGACCTAACAATACTTTGAACTATTTTATTTGACGGATGACCGAGACGTTTATGCCATTGAGATGGCGAAATCTTGACGCTGGAAGAAGCATGGCAACCTTGGAAGAATGCGCGATCAAACGGGATAGGGTAGAGTCCACCACGACTTCTACCTCGCAGGATGACGTTCCTCGTGGCCTTGTCCTTAACACAAAAGAAATATTTGTGAAATTCGATGAATATATCATTATCGGACACAAGACGATAAAACGGAAAGCAAATTTTTGCTAATGTCAGGAACATGCAAGATATTTCTCAAGGCAAGGGATCGCGAAGAACCAGCTAGACTAGAATGACCAACATGCGCAATAGACAAACCTGTGCCATTGGCGACCTGGACTTGATCCTTGCCGAGGTAACGTTCATGGAAGTTCATCCGATCCATGTCGTCGGTGTAGTGATCGGTGGCCCCATAGTCCATGATCCACTGACGCTCATCGTGAAAGGAGGTGGACGCGGAGTTGCCCGAGCGCTGCGTATCGGCTTGATACGCGTGGTTGAAGCGGTTCCTGGCTTCGCAAGAGAGGGCCTCCGAAAGGACACGGATGTCGCCAGAGGGGGGGTGAATAGAGGCGATTTAAAACTTTACGAGATGGGCTTAAAAATGCGGAATAAAACTAGCGTTTACTTTGTCAAGCCCAAAGCCTATATACTACTGTTCACCTATGTGCACCAACAACTTATTCTAAGCAATGGTTCACCTATGTGCACCAACAACTTATGCTAAGCAATACAAGCAAGTATGTGATAGCAAGATATATATAACTTCAAGCACGATGGCTATCACAAGGTAAAGTGCATAAGTAAAGAGCTCGGGTATAGAGATAACCGAGGCACGGGGAGACGATGATTTATCCTGGAGTTCACACTCTTGCGAGTGCTAATCTCCGGTGGAGAGGTGCGGTTGTTTAGTGCTCCCGAACGCCACAAGAGGCTCACCTTGAGGTGGTTGCTCGATGCACACCAACGCCACAAAGGCCTCACCCCAAGACGCGGTACTCACACCACACACCGAACGCCACGAAGGCGCCTCACCTAAATCTCCGGTGACCCTCGCCACAAAGGCCTAGGTCACGGTTCCACTAAGGGATTTCCTTCGAGGCGGAAACCGGGCCTTACACAAAGATTGGGGCCCACATCCACAACTTAATTGGAGGCTCCCAACAAACCGCCACAAAGGCCTAGAATCCGTTTAGGGTTCCAAGAACCCAAGAGTAATAACCTTCTTGCTTTCACCACCACGAATCACCGTGGAGAACTCAAACCGATGCACCAAATGCAATGGCAAGAACACCACAAAGATGCTCAAGTCCTTCTCTCTCAAATTCCAACAAAGCTACAAAAGCTATTGGGGAATAAGAGAGAAGAACAAAGGAATTCACAAAGAACACCAAGATCTAGATCTAGAGAGTTCCAGCCTACAAAGAGATGGATTTGATTGGTAGAAGTGTAGATCTAGATCTCCTCTCTCTTTTCCCTCAAATGGGGGCAAGAATCATGGAGGGATTGAGAGATAGGGCAAGCTTCTCAAGAACAACAATGGAGGAGAGAGAGAGAAGAAGCAACAGCCTAAGGAGGAAGAAGGGGGTATTTATACCCCCTAAGAAAATCGAGTCGCAGAAAACAGGTCGATATTCCGCCAGCTGGGGCTCTGATAATCTCGCCGCCCCCGGATAATCCGGCCTCGTGGACAAAACTCGGTAAAAACTGCCAAAATGTCCGGCCTCACATCGTACTTGCTTTTCTTCAGGTCCTTAGCCATTTTTCGAGGGGCCGGATATTTCCGAAATGTCCGGCCCGAATAATCCGGCCCTGGGACAAAACCGGGACAATATCCGGGCAAATGTCCGGCCCCTATACTGAGCAGCAATTCCTCAGGTCCTTAGCCGATTTCGAGGGGGCGGATATTTCCGAAATATCCGGCCCGGATAATCCGGCCCGGATATTTCCTGAAATATCCGGCCTAAGCAACCGCAGTAAACACCAAACTAAACGGGCATTAATCTTTGCATCCGACCGATTCGATGATCTGGGCTCAAGAAATCACAAATAACGAGCTCTACAACAATATGCATAGAAACATCATAGTCCAGCAAAGGAGGATAGAAACAAATGATGAAAGGTTTGACCTATCTCAAAAAGACATACCGGTAAAACCTCCAATCTTGAAAATGCAAAAAAGTTGCCCATGGAAAAACCATTCTCAATGAACTAGAGCTTGTCATGAGAATAAGCACAAGCTCTAAAACATCACATGGATAAGATCCAACTAAAACCAAGTAAGATGATGAACCAAACTCAAAAACGCAACAAGTGATCTATGCGAAATCAAGCTGATGAACTAGAGCTAGTTATGAGAATAAGCACAAGTTCTGAAAACATCACATGGATAAGGTCCGAATAACACAACTAAGAAAGATGATGCAAGTATGCAAAGGTTTGAGCTCTCTCCGAACGATACGAACGAGTTACCTACTCGAGAGCCCTCTTGATAGTACGGCACCAACTATAAACCGGTCTCCAACTACACTATGAGACCGGCAGAAAGAAACCCTATCAAGAGCAACCTACTTGCGCATTCCACTTGAGCTCGATGACGCCGATTGAACTCAACAAGATGGAACGCCTTTCTTGCTTGTGCTTGCTTGACGGTCTTGTGGATTGCTCCCCCATAATCCACCATGGGAGAGCTTCTTCTTCTGCGCATCTTCACATATCCATGATCACCATATGGATGGCAAGACTCAAGCAAAGGACCTCTTCGAGATGGCTCATCTTGAACTTGCACTCCATTTCTTCATTCTTCATCATGTTGATGTCTTGAAGTAACTTGAGGGCTCACTTCATCTTCATCTTCAAGACATACTTGACACTTGATATCCTTCATCAATTTCTTCTTATTGCAACCTTGAAGCCAACATATGGTTCAAGAATTGCCTATGGACAACTCCTACAAATATAACTCAATGCAAACATTAGTCCATAGGGATTATTATTAATTACCAAAACAACACATGAGGGCTCCATGAAGTTTCACCGTTAATCTCCCCCATTTTGGTAATTGATGACAATCTCTTTGAGAGGGTTTATATAAGGAATTTAAGTAACAAATAAGTTGAATATATAGAGCAAACTCCCCATAATATATGCATGTGTGAATGATCTTGACTTTCATTGCATATATTGGCATCAAAGCCTAGTGGAGTTTCCTCCAAATATTCAACTATGCAAAGCAACAAGATGCAATGCAATAAAGGCACATGCTTAAGCACAAAGCAAAGACATAACCAAATCCCCTTAAACCCTCCACATTGGCACCAATTGCCGAAATTGGTGAAAAATTTAGAAGGCCAATATAGTGAGAGTTCCTCCATAGCGTGTACTTTTCATAATTTGAGTGGAATCAAATGCACATATCCAATGACTAATATTCGAAAGGAATCACACTATAGATAGGATCAAAGATTGCAAAAAGATAACAAAGTCTAGAAGCTTCAACAAATGAAGCAAGCAACCAAATGAACCACAAAGAGGATACCAAAAGAAAGATAGATATTATGATAAGATCAAGAAGATTGCTTTAAATAATATGAGGAAGCTCCCAAGGTTTGTGCACAAAATAAGACAATTTGCATTGGAGTATAAAGTGCACAAACATGGAATCATCACTCCCATAATATCATTCAAAAACAAAAGATACCAAGTGAATCAAACTCTAATGATCACCAAAAGATAGTGCTCTAAATTAAATGAGGAAGCTCCCCAAGGTACATGTATAAATTAAAATGTTGTATTTGAATACAATATGCATAACATGGAATCCTCACTTCCTCATTACCATTTAAAACACAAACATTTGCAATAGATTATAGATAGAAAATTGAGCTTAACACTTGCAACGAACAAATAGTTGAGCAACAAGTAAGAGGCACCATAATAAAAAGGCTCAACCAAGAGGATAGTGAAAGGCATGATAAAGCATATTATAAGACTATTACAAGGATGAACAAAAAGCATCATCATAGTCTTCAATGAATTATATTGCTTAGCATGACCAATCAACACGCAATAAATAAATAAGATATCAAAAGGAGATGTATCATCTCTTATGTGTATAAGTTTTCTCTAAGTGGGCAATATCACAAAGATATTTATCCACAAAGAAACATGCACACATAAAATAGATACGCAAGAAAAATAGTATGATATCCAAGACGAAGACATGCAATATACCAATAAGAATTTTTGCTTAATAGCATGGCCAAAGGCTCAATTTATCTTATTGTACATTCATGAACTTCAACCACAAACAACTAAAATACATCACAACTATCAACAAGGGATAGAAGATAGTTGGGATGCATTTGAGAAAGGCAACAAGTATCACAAACGAGGATACCAAAAGAAGTAACTAAATTTGCACGTTCATCTATATTGCACATGTGAGAGCCTTGAGAAATTGATATGCAACAAAATTGGTTAGATAGGCATAGTTGGGATGGATGAATCATGAGCATGATTTAAAATACTTCCCAACAAATGCACTCATCTCAAATTACTCACATTCACAATAAAGAGGTTTCATTAAGACTTTTGCAAGAAGCACATCATTTGCAAATCAAGAGATTCATGCCAAGATGCAACCATAAGGCTGGATACAAGAAAAGTATGCATGAGAAGATACTTGTTACCAAGATAGAGCATTGGTGTGGATGTAGTAGATATGTGTTCGTTGACCATCCTAGCTTGCCTCAAGTTATCATTGAGTCACCACTTCTTCCAAGAGCGAGACAAGCATCCAATGCATATCCATTGTACCTAACACAAAGGTAAGTACAAAATGGTCCTCAAACTAATTGGGTCCGAAGTAGTTAGACAAACTACAACATATAGGACAAACTTCACAATACTATGTGCATATAGATATGAAATTGAAATTTCATGCACATCTTAATCAAATTAGGATTTGATGGAGTTTACCCTATATATTGGATCAAATAAAGTAACACATGCCATAAGATATACATATATTAAATATGCATGCACAATAATTTTCAAGAACCAAAGGAAGATACAATTTGGACAAAACACCAAATAAACCAAGAGACAATGGTTGTCCAAATTATATCAAAGAATCAAATCAACACAAGATTGACTCCAAAGAATTATCTCATTATAAGAAGCTAATTAAACCTAAACACAAAGGAATGAGATAACCAACTCCCAAGAGAGCAAGGTTCTAACAAGTAAACCAAACCCTCGAAACTTTTTATGATGGCACAAAGTACCAAAAAAAAATATGTCTCCCAAAACCAAATTTTTGATAATGATCAAGAGATGTTAAGCATTCTAACAAATATAGGAGATCTCCCCCAAGATTAGTGCATTATCTAGGATTTTGCATATGAATACTAAATGCACAAAACTAGGATCACATCACACTACCTATATCTACTAAAATGCTAAGAAAGTTTGAATAGACAAATTAGATCCATAAGATGCAAGGAAGACACATGGGAGTCAGCACAACACATTCATGGCAATAAATAAGGCAATTTAAACACAAGAGCCAATGTAGATATGATCAATAAATATCTACCTCATAATTGATTACCAATTGTCCTAGACAAGAGGTATTAGGAAATATTTCCCGATGGTAGTTTGTAAGTATACATAAGATCATATTTACAACGAACAAAGTATATGGTAAAAGATAAGAGTTAACCATCATGCAAAGATAGTTTCTTGATAGCTTCATTTAGTCATACCAACATGCAAGGCAATTAATAGTATTCATACTAACATGCAAGCAATTAATAGTATTCATACCAACATGCAAAGCAATTAATAGTATTCATACTAACATGCAAAGCAATTAATAGTATGACTTGAAGCACATGGTTTTCCAAAAAATGTATTGAGGGACACGTTGTGAAAAACCATGCCAAGAAAACTTTCACAAATAAGATCCACAAAGATATTAGCAATGAAGCCATTCAACAAATTGGAGCTTGTTTGAGCAAACATGCCACATAGGAGAGATAATTTATGATATCAATTCTATGTGACACAACCTCAAATGTTCACATTTTCTAGGCTTGTAATATGCACAAAGCTTATTACTCCCCCATAATGTGATAAGGAATTTATTTTCACAAGAGGCAAAAAGATCCAACTAGAGATATTAATGGACAATAGAATTTGAATTTCTCATGAATATGACATACCACATAGAGACTAGATAATCTTGCAATATCAATTCTAAGTGATATTCCTCATGTACACACATTGTTAGGATCATGAAATTCCCAAAGGAATATCACTTCCCAAAATGGGATAGTCCATTAATTGCTCATAAGAGCCATATAAGATACAACAAGATGCAAAGAGGCTCCAACACAAACACAAATACATGTTGTGCAACCCAACATGCATAGACTTTGATTTCTCAAGAAAAGCAAGTAGGAAGCACAACATATACAAACACATGTTAGGAACAAAACTAACACATGCAAAGGGGCGAGTAACTTCCAATATAAATGAGTTGAGAACATGTTACCGCATGAGGAACATTGGATATATGATAGTAGCAAGATAATCAAAAGACTTGGCTTGATATAATATAATGATGAAGATCCCTTAATTCTTCATGATTTAGCCAAGTCTCCAATGCCCTCCAACAAGCACTTATTGATCAAATTTTGGATTGTTGGTCCCCAACTAAGTTGGGTCCTAAGAGGTTAGTCACAATAGGCTTGGCAATCCAAATGGTTCTTTTCTTGACACCACTTTGAGCACCAACATATTTGGCAAACACATTGCCACCCTCATCCTTACGAAGAGAATAAACATCATCAATGGTGATAGAGTTGGATGAGGTACCAATAGTGCACAAGGAGGAGATGTGGCCTTTCTCACGGCATATGTAGCAAGTTCTTTTCTTCTCCTTCTTCTCACTAGGTTTCTCCACAATGGGAGCATTGGCTTGTTTCTTCTTGGGAAGTGGCATTTTTCCAACTTGAGGTTGAATATGAGTTTGAGCTTGAGGCCGCTTCCCTTTTTGCTTCTTCTTCAAAGGGCAAGATCTAACATGATGCCCTTCAATTTTGCACTTGAAGCAAACAATCTTGGCTGGGTCTTTGACTTGTACTTGGCCCTTCTTATTCTTGTTGTTCTTGGACTTGTTCTTGTTGTTGGAGTTGAATCCAAGTCCACTCTTGTCATTGGGGGATTGTTGCACACTTAACATCTTGTCAAGTTTGCATTTCCTTTCATGACCCTTTACCAAGTCGTTCTTCAAAGAAGAGACTTGAGCCTTGAGCTCTTTGATTTCCTCTACATGGTTAGTAACAACACAAGTACTAGAGGAAGTAGAACCTTCATTGTTAGAGCAACAAGGCAAGGAAGATAATTCATCACAAGATTTAGCAATATTATGAGTGGATGAATTACTAGAACTAGCACATGGCAATATAACTTTTGAGTAGTAGTGCTAGTACCCACATGAGGCTCACAAGGTGTTGCCTTAGATATTATAGCCTCATGAGCTAACTTTAGCTTATCATATGAGGGAGAGGCTAGAAGATCCTCATAGGAGCTAGAAAGCTTTCCATGATTTTCTTCCACTTTCCCATAATTCTAGTTAGCAACTTAAGTTGAGCCCTTAGCTCAACATTCTCCTTCAAGATAGATGCTTCACAAGAAGCAGAGTTAGTAGCACAAGCATCATCACAAGACACATCAAGAAGAGAGGGTAACATAGCATGCTCTTTTAAATATGAAGCTTGTAGTTGCTCATGTGACTTGGTGAGGATAGAGTGTTCGCTCTCCAAGGCCTTGTGGGCCTTGTCTAGTTCATCTAGATCCTTAACAAGTTTATCATGACCAACACCAACTTTGGAATTTTCCTTTTTAAGCATTTTTACTTGAGCTTTAGCATGGTCTCTTTCCTTAGTGAGTTTAGAAACTATTTCATTTTGAGACACTTCAAGTGTTTCAAGTTGCTCTTCAAGAGAGGCTACGGTCTCTTGTTCTTCTTCAAGATCATTTTTTAGGGATGCTACATCATTGGCATACTCTCGTTCAAGAGCACCCTTTTATCAATGGTGTTCTCATGCATCCAAATAAGTTTTTGGCTCTCAATAGCGGTAGTCAAGATTTCAAAGAAGTGAGTGCTAGCAATTTTATCTTTGCAAATAACCTTGAATACGCTCTCACCTTTATCGCGTAGAGAGACAACCCAATCCTCTTCTTCATATTCATCCTCATCCTTATCACCACGAGATATATTAGGTTCCATGGTAGGAGGTACGTGGAACCCTTGGCCATAAGGCATATATGATGACCGTGAGATAAAGATGAGGAGTTACTTGAGGCTCCATTCAAGATCTTGTCTTGACCAATAGAATCTTTTGGTTTCCTTTACATTGTTAGACACACAACAACTAGAGGAAATAGAATCATTTTTATCATGGCCACAAAGAAAGCAAGCATATCATCATGAGATTTATTCAAGCAACTTACACATGATATGCAAGGACTATCAACACAAGCATGTAGATGATTTATAGTTATATGTGTTTATGTCCATAGATGAAGCATTGCAATGAGATAGAGATGAAGAATCATCAATAGTAAGCTCAATATCAACATTGTAATTTTCATCACCACTCACCATCATTACCTTGTGTCTTGACACACTTTGGTGAAGTGGAAGAAGATGAGAACTCATCAGCCGGAAGTGGAAGCAATGCAATCATCCTTAATAAAATATTTGACACATCATATTTATCTTGAATCTTTGTCCATAATTCATGAGCGCGCCCCAAAAAGGCAAGTATGGAAAAAGACCTACATCTCTCAAAGCATTCATAAGAACATA